>JAHWFO010039323.1:0-18791 GCA_023313115.1 Rhysida immarginata | reverse complement strand
AGTTACTAATTACTATTAGAAATTAATAAAGTTTATTTATAATTCGTAAATAATTAACAATAATCAATTAATTATTGAAACGAATTATAAATAAACTTTATTAATTTCTAATAGTAATTAGTAACTTCAGAGGAAAATGCTGCGAAATTATGGGTCAACAGTGGCTTCACTGCAGGGCGGATACGAAACAGTTGCCATGAATGAGTTTTTCGTAGTATTGAAACTCATTAGTATAAGAATTTACAAAATTATTACTAATTAATAACTGATTTAAACATTTGATATATTAAAAAAATTTACTAAATTGTAAAAAAAAAAAAGTGGAGTGGGTCTTGTATCACAAAGAAATGACGGGTCGTGTATGATTTTATTTGCGTAAAGTGACAGTCCTTTAAAATCACACAAAAGAATTCCGTGTTTTCATGTTTGTAAGATTACCAACAATTAAAACGCTCTTTACTCATTTCTTAATCGTATAATTTCATACAATTAATACCAAATGAGTAAATAACCTAAATGTGTAAACACGGAGTTTCTTTGTATGATTATGATTTTATTAAAAATGGGAGGTGAAAGGTCTAACCCCTACCCCTTCAAAATTAAAATTTTCAAAATTTACCCCTTCACCCCAGGGACGCGAAATGTTTTTATTCTGAATGAGGGGACATTGAAACCAAATAATCAATATTCATTTTCCCCCAATCTGTTCCCCTTGAGTCGTTATTTGGACCTAAAGACGGGACACCAATTATGAAACACCCTGTATATCTCATGACCACGAATGAAAGGCAAAATTTGTAACAATGCATAGAATTCCTGTTATTCAGGCTTTTCTTAGAAAAGAGAGTTCTTAGTACTTAACAATGTCTTGAAAATCTTTAAAAATGATCAGTAACTGGAGATAATGGAGAGTTAGCAGACTATTGAGAAAGAGTGCAAAGACGACAGAGGAAGCACTCCTTTAGCTCCGTGCTGTATTGAGCAAATGGTAAGCATGTCAATACAAGAATCGGCGACCGCTAGACTACACAAAGTGATGAAGGGCCAAGTTTTGCTTCAAGATATCGAGAGAAGAGTAGGAATTGCAACGTCGTCATGTGTACATCTAAAGTAAGATTAAGTGAGTAAGAAATTCTTTAGACTAGCAGTGGCATCCTTGAGAGGTTGTTAGCCTTTAAAAAAATTTTTTTCGAATTTCCATTAAGAATCTTTACTACATTAATTGTAAGCGTTTTCATGTGTTTATTGTTAGGATATTACAAAATTTAATCCATAGTCTTTTTGCTGTGTGTTGCATTGATTGATTTATTATTTAACCAATTGGGAATTGTAATTTAATTTTTTGAGATTGTTCTATTTACCTACAAGTCTAATTATCCCGGGCAACGCCGGGTACCTCTGCTAGGAATAAAATATAATTTGTGGTAGAAGCCTGCCTGAATGATTCTGGCAACTAGTGATCTGTAAATTGGGCAAGATATTCACAACTTACTCAAACAGACCACTGAAAATTTCAACTTTTTGGAACGAATATTCAATTACTTTCTCAATTCTCGATAATAAATGGAAAACACTATCGTTCGGAGAAAAGTTTCCTTTATCCTTTAACTGTGTTAAAATAGAATTTCCATTAACATTTATAGGTTTATTTATTGTTAATGATTGAAGACATTCAACATAATCCGTGAATGCTTTTAATTTTATTCAGAACAAATCCGTTGATATCATACGTCAGGCAATCATTTACTCCTGAAGACAAGTAAGGGATGTTTAGTTTGAATGACAATTTTGACGTATATCATTTGAAAAAAACCATCATTCTCAAGAGCTAGATCTGAAACTTCTTCAATACAATGTGCTTGTGTTTCGAGTGGGGTAAGGTTAGACGATCTATTAATCTGCCTAGAATGTTGTGGAGCTACGGGCTTAGAAAGATATGATGGGCATCTTGCAAATAAATGAGGAACTGCATTCACAGCTAATTTCCAGCGATATCTTGGAATACTATCTTCTTTCCCATTGATCAAAAAATTGTCCTCCTTAATTAGCAGTGTCGTGACATAGTTTTGAAAGAGTCCTATCTTTCCGTGGAATTGATCTTTTCAGCAGACAAAAGGCATTATTTGTATATTATTGCTACAAGCCTTGTTGGACAATTATAAACCATGATGGAAAGTTAAAAAAAAATGCATGAATTAATTTCTTAGATGATCCAAAAATTAACTAGAATTATGCATATAACACCAAATATCTTTAAATATTTTGCAATTTTGAAAAAGATAATTAGCTAAACCTTCTGTCAGTTGAAAATTTATAGACAAAAGAATAAATCGCCGAAAAAAACAAAAAACAAAAAAAAAAAAACCCGCTTTAGGAATCGAAACTCAATCGTAGGAATAGTATGTTAAACCACTCGCCGACAACACCTCACATTCAAAATTTATATTCTACATAGTTGCTTGTGATCTGGCACATTAAATTACTAAATACTGATATACACTTGTATATCTGATATAAAGTTCTGACCATTGCTGTTCAAATGTAATCATAATGCGTTTACAATCTCCGTTTCAAAAGCTCGGGGAAATCTTACGAAGTATCATCGTGCGTAAAAGATTTTCTACATAAATCTAGATTTTAGCTCATACAAAATTGTTTAAAAATTCTATAAGACACCTTTAGATTTAAGAAATATACTTATTTCACGCCTAATAAGCAGAAGTTTTTATTAAAAAGCACGTGTATGAAGCTTCTAACCTTAATCTTACACCGTGCTCTAACCTCATACAATAGGTCGCTTGAATGAGGTGATGACGTCAAAATGACGTTTCTCCTCACTGCTACCTCGATTTGGCCGCGTCTCTACAACGTCGTCGTGTTTAAAAATAGTAACTTCAGTTCAATTAGTTTAAATAATTGAGCATAAACAATTGTGGGAGGAATATATCGGCAGGACTTCATGATATCGAAACATTCATGTCCAAGCATAAAACAACGATGAAAGATTCATCGTTCGTGAAAATCATTTCATTTTATTGAAAATTAGCGATATTGCACTCATTGCAGAGTAACTAACATTTACCGAAGAACCAAGAAACAAAAAACCCTGCAAGAATTAGAAGACCAACATGTAAACCAAGCCCCATGGAATAGTTTAGAACTACCGAGCAGAGAAGAAAATGAATTCGATTCTATTTTTTCCCCCTGGTATTATTTCATTGAAATCAGATGAAAAATGAAAAATCAGATTATTTCATCCACTTTTTTCACTCGCCAAAAGTTAGTGGGAAAAAATGACTTAAAATTGAAATGGCTTAAGATGGCAAAGACCAATCAAATTTTATGTCAATGTAAAACATAGTATTACTTTGTTTATTTGTTTGTTTTTAATTGCATTCTTAACCAATCGTAAAATTAGTTTTTTTTTTAATATTTGTTTAACCAACGAATTTTTATTTTTAAAAATTATAAAATAATTTAAAAAGCCATAAATTTGTCTAATTATTTTCAAATTAATTACCTTATAGACACCGGTGTATAATTTATTCCGTATATAAGGAACAGCTAGGGAATGTGGAGAAGAGGTTGTGTTATTTATAGAACATTCTTCAGTTATTTAAAAAAATTTAATATTACCGAAATTAAAATTAATCCTCTAAAAATAACTTTATATATTATTTATTACCGAAATAAAACAGAAGATTCTCGAAATCAAGTTTTTTTTTCTGTTCACTAAAATTATCCAACAAGCACGAAGTGAGTTGGCATTTTTCCTCATGTTCAGAACCATGCATAGCCTTGTACAATACGTTAATGATATTTTTTTCAATATACGAGTATCGCTCAGAAATTAATGCCTCCATAAAAACTACAATAGATACAAAAGCATAGTAACACCATTTGACGGAGCAAATTTTCAGCTACAAGACGCATTTGGCTATGCACTTTCGCCAGCGACGAACAAGAGCTCGCATCCACGCTCATAAAATTCTGCACCAGCGCGCCACAAATCACCATTCATCGCCTCACTGTCTTTGCTTCCGTAAAAGTTCAGCAAACGTCAATGAATGTCAATGGGTGCAATTTTTTCTGCATGGAGGAATTCAATTACAGACCTTTGGTTCACACGCACTTCCATGTCGGACGGCACTCTCTCGGGCTCTCCCTCTACAAAATTTAATAAAATATTAGCGGAAAGGTGCAACCTTGCTTCAGATACATGTTTTCAGAAATTATTTCACTATGTAGTAAAATAGTGACCAGCTATACGGCTTCTATTGTATTAGGCTGCTGCCGTATTAGGTTTAAACAACCAGATCCTCGTCCAGATCATGAAAGGTTTGGTATTGATTGGCCATGATGAACTCGCTCAGTTTGGCGCATAGATTCTGTCTCCAAAAATTTACTTGTGCATTAAAAATTTTGAATTTTTGAAATTCTGACTTGGGATTCTTAAAGACCATTAAAAAGTAGAATAGGAATGTCTGTAAGACCCACTCTCTATCTCTTTATCTTCATCAATAAAAATGGGTTCAAAACTTTGAAAGTTCCACACTTTGAGGGCCTCTATCTCCTAAACGGTTGGATCACTTGAAAAAACACGAAGAAGAAAACATTTCTCGAATACTGTGTACAATCTGAATATACCATTAAAAATAGGGGTTCCTATTTAAGATTTCAAAGTACCCCCCCCCCCCCCCCCCCCCCACGGGGGGGGGGGGGGGGGGAGGTAGTTTTTTATGTAATGAATTTCCTCCGCGAAATAATTCACTTTTGATTTTGGACATTTTTTCGTACAATGCTTAGTTTCCGAGATATTCAGTTGTCTCAAGATAAAGGCCTCACCCTGTATATTATGGCCCGTGGATTAAGTTTGAAAAAAATCCGTTAAACCAATGGCATACAACAATTCATGCAACAATGCGTTTTTTGCGGACAAAAGAAGTTAATTTTTTAGCAATATTAATTTTAATAACTTTCTGTTGAAATTCTACTGCCAAAGAAAGTCCCTATAATTCCATGAGAGCTAAAAAATTACTTTCAACTTTTTTTTAATGTTCAAAACTATTTTCTTATATTTTACTGAATGGCTACCAGACATAGGTGCACGATGATAAGTGTGGACTTTTCCAGGCACTTCTTTAGACATGTGCCTGTGTTATCGCTGGCGAGCACTTGATCCCAAATCCTTTGATATAGCAATGAGTTTCCTCCTCTGGTGTTTAGAAGGTGATCCCAAATCTATCTCTGTTTAGAAGGTGATGGTTATGCCAACACCACTTCTACTCAAAGCCTGAGCGCGAAAACGTCGTACATTGTTACATCACCTCAACACCTCCTAGAGAGAAGGCCTGCAGACAAACGGTGTATATATTGTTACATCATCAAGCAGCTATTGTTAATCGTATTTCTACCAATAATGAGCTCTAAATTTGGTCGCTTGATAATGATACACCTTTTGTCCGCAGGCCTTGTCTTTAGAAGGTGTTGCATCACCCACGGTAGGGTATTGTTACTCATATTTCTACGAATATTAAGCCCGAAATTGTCCCTACCGTAGGTAATGTAACAATGTATGATTTTCTCTCTAGGCTGTATTGGTTAAGCCCCTTCTATTGCATGATTTTGGCTACAGTCCAAACTTTTTAACAATCGTACAACGTAACAAATTCTTATAGATCTACCAATGAGAACAAAGAGATTTTGGAAAAAATTGGAGGGGTGTCGTTTTTCTCGCAGGAGATTTTCGCCAAACCCTTCCAATTATTCCACAGTGAACATCTGCAGGGATGAACTCAGTCCTTGCCTCAGAGTATCCACCATTTGGAAATTTGTCCACACAAAAAAATAATTACTAATATGAGAGTGCGTATTCTTGATAACCACAATCATAAAATTTGTAATCAACTACTCAGTTTTGGAGACGAAAAATTACCCACAATTGTGTCAGGTTTAATTTCTCTCTCACCAGATTTCTGTATACTGCTGTCGTCAGTGATAATTATACATAATGTGTTCCCGAACATAGCCACAAAAATTGAGGAGCGACAGTGGCTTTGATTCTTGCACCAAAGAATGAGAATGTAAATAAAAGACGACATCATTTTGCAAGAGTTGCCAAGATCTTGCATTACATATAAATCTATTGACACTATTATAGGCCAAGAACAAGCTGAAAACTGACCCACAGAATTTTTACATTCACTGGAAGTTCAATGCGAAAATAGGGCCAGTAATAATATTGAGAAATTTGGATTCCCCCAATTATACAAAGGTACTAGACTGTCACTAATTTTATGCCCGCTATCACCCAGAGAACAATTATCTAGGTTACAATTTCCTTTGCGATTTGTTTTCGCAATGACGATTAACAAAGCACAAGGGCAATCTCTTTATGATCCTAATGGCCTGACAAAAAATAATGTACCCAAAGGCATTCGAGTAACACATTATGCAGAAATTTGTTAATAACTGCCAATTACAATATTTGAACAATTTTGGATTTAATATAGTATTCTGTTATTAAGTATCGAAAGGTGCTTTATGCTATTAGTGAGGGGAAACGTGTCTGTCTGTCTGTCCGTCTGTAACTCTAACTCCTCCAAGGTTATGAAAGATTTTCAAAATCTGTTTTCGTCAGTCGATGAATATGATATATGGCACGAACCAATCGCAAATATTATCTAAATCGGTTCAATAGCACATGCACAAATGGTACCTTCACGACCCCACTTTGCAATTTTCAATGGAGAGATATATTAAGTAATACATCAAACAAATCGTAACGACAAGATAGAAGCGGATATAAATAACTATTTTCGCCAAATGATAAATATGGTACAGGAAATGAACCATTTTGTAAAAGGTTGTAATCGAAACAATGGTAACCTTAAGACACCCTCAAAAATTTTCAATCTTAAGATATGGCATGTAATATATCAAACGACTTGGAATGATGTGTCATGAAAGAATATAACGTAAAATTAACGATAGTCCAAATTAGTTTCAAAGACACCTGGTTTAGTGGAACCATTATGGTTCATTGATAGGTTGGTTGGTCGGTTTATTAGAAAAATTTGGCGTCGACTACTTAGGTCATTTTGCGCCTTTTACATAAGTTATATCTGTACGCAGCCCAGGACAAACAAACATCCATGCCCACGGCGGGATTCGAACCCACGACCAGTTGGACTAGAGAACTAGAAAGCCTACGCCCTAGCCCTCTTGGCCACCTGGCCGGCATGGTTCATTGGAATTTTCCATGCTAAAAAATGGCATGTAATATATAAAAAGACTTGGAATAAGGTGTCATAAATGAATATAACGTAAAATTAATGATAGTCCAAATTGGTTTCAAGGAACCTGGTTTAGTGGAACCTTACTGGTTTAGTGTAACCATAATGGTTCATTGGAACTTTCAATGCTAAAATATGGCATGTAATATTTCAAACGACTTGAATGACGTGTCATGAATGAATATAACGTAAAATTAATGAGTGTCCAAATTGATTTCAAGGAACCTGGTTTAGTGGAACCATTATGCTTCATTGAAACTTTCCATGTTAAAATATGGTATGTAATATATCACACGACTTGGAATGACGTGTCATGAATGAATATTACGTAAAATTAATGATAGTCGAAATTGGTTTCAAGGAACCTGGTTTAGTGGAACCACTATGGTTAATTGGAACTTTCAATGCTAAAATAAAGTATGTAATATATCAAACCAGTTGGAATGAAGTGCCATAAATGAATATAACGTAAAATTAATGATAGTCCAAATTGGTTTCAAGGAACCTGGTTTAGTTGAACCATTATGGTCCATTGGAACTTTCATTGCTAAATATGGCATGTAATATATCAAACGACTTGGAATGATGCGTCATGAATGAATATTACGTAAAATTAATGATAGTCGAAATTAGTTTCATGGAACCTGGTTTAGAGGAACTATTATGGTTCCTTGCAATTTCAATGATATAATATGGCATGTAATATATCAAACAATTTGGAATGATGTGTCATGAATGAATAGAACGTATAATTAATGATAGTCGAAAGTGGTTTCAAGGAGCTTGGTTTAATGGAACCATTATGGTTCATTGGAACTTTCAATGTTAAAATATTTCATGTGATATATCAAACGACTTGGAATGATGTGCCATGAATGAATATAACGTTAAATTAATGATAGTCGACACTGGTTCAAAGGTACGTGGTGTAATGGTATCTTTATGGTCCATTAGAAACTTACAATTTTAACATAGGGCTGTTTAAAAATATAGTTCCGCGAATGGTTTAGGTGGTTCCGCTGATGATGTAACAATGTATTACGTTTCATCGCAGAGGCCTTCCCTCTCGGTGGTTACGGCCCAGGCCTGTCTTTCTCGTGGGCTACGTTCCAACCTGAAATGACGTAGCTTTTTCATTGTTGCAATTGTTACGCTTAGAACAATTTTTAAATGTATATTACTGCTAATTAATAATAATTATGGACACTAAAACTGTATTTGAGACATCTACAGCCTAAGACCTTTCATTTAAAACCAAAATGAAGTTTATAGATTCCATAGTTTTCTCCAACGAACTGTCGAAAGAATCACCCTTGTAACTTAAATCTTTTCGCGGATTTAAGTACCTACAACATGGCGGATATAATGGTGAACGGCATGCGTTTATCATTGTCAGCGACAGCCTTTATCATTGTTAGTATTAAATCTCGACAATGGTAAGCGCATGCCGTTCACCATTACATCCGCCATTTTGTAGGCACTTAAATCCGCGAATAGATGTTGCTGAGATAAAAATGGTCAGGTGATTTTTTCAGTTCTTGCGTGTGTCTCAACCCGGCGCCAACAATGCTTAAACGTGCAACAACAATGCAGAAGTGTTTCAGTGTTTATTGAGCTGAGCGAGCGAAGCTCGTTACTCCCGACTCATGCAAATCTTCGAGCGTTAACTACATTTGACTGAGACAAGATAATCGGATGAAACTTTGCACACTGCTAGGACATACTATACGGAAGGTCGAGTTTAAATTTTTTTTCAAAATCTGCTACCATTGGAGAATAATCACTGTCAAAAGCTTCCCAAAAGTTCCCATTGAAAACCATTGTAAACGGATGTAAACAAATGATCCTGATCTTTTATCATTCACTACAAGGTCGCATCAGGTTTGACAACGTAACTAAAATATTGGCTAAAGTTTTCCGAGACGTCCACAAAGAAGAGATTGAGAAGAAAAAAAAGGAAAAAGTTGAGGATAAAATTGATGAAGTTTGTGGAACAACAATAGAAGAAATTCAACCGACAGTTTTTTTCGGAGATTTCGAATATGAGATCTTTTCCATTGATTATCAAATTGTTGTTAACAAGCGTGTCAAAGTGTTGGAAAAACAGCGACCATGTGTGAAAAAGTGCGTTCCAGCAAGCAAAGATCAGTTGAAGTTTGTACCGTATAAGTTGACAAACGAACTCAAGCGAATGTCTTTCAAAAAGAAATTAAATTGATTTATAAATTTAATAAACTTCCGAGCTCAGCTCGCCTCCGGCAATCTATTAAGTCCTAGTCCTATAATACACATACGCTTGTAAATTAGTGCTAATTTATAGCAATTATGGAGAGAAAAACTAAATTTGACAAATCTACAGACCAAGACCTTTCATTTAAGACCAAAATGAAATTTATAGATGAAGTAGTTTTCACCAATGAACTGTCTAAAGAATCGCCCTTGTAACTTAAATATATACATAATAAGCCCTGAATTTTCCCTACTGAGGTGATGCAACAATGTATGATTTTTCCGTGAGCAGGCTTTCTCTCTAGGCAGTAGTGGTCAGGGCCTGTTTATCTAGCTGGCTTTGTGCATAATACGAGTCCAATGAGATAACAAGGCCTGGAAGCGTAAAAAGTCACCTGACCATCGGGGTGCTATATAGCAACAATCCAGCCTTCATTGTGTCCAACAAACGAAAAACACTTTGTACTTTTATTTTGGATAATTCTCAATCCAATTTTTTTTTCATTTTTTCTTTAAATGAATTTTTTTAACATTTCAAGTTATATTCTCGAATCAGGAGTTTTTAAGTCGATTTCGGAGAACTCCTTAAACTATGCATTGACGTATATTTCATGAAAATTGGTGAAGCCTTTTCAGAGATAGAAATTTATTTTCCCAAAAAGTAGAAATATAAGGAATAAAGACATTTAATTCGACTTGTACGTACCCCTCTCGTTGAAACGAATAATTTTTGTAAATAAATTGTTTGTCTCTGATAAGCCAATTTTGAGTTATAAAGATTTTTTTATAAATTGGCCCCCCCCCCCGGGGGGCGGGGTTTTCGTGGCATGATAAAGTGGGTGGCCTGTGTGAATTCAACCATTTTAATTTATTTTCCTTTTCTTTTTTACTAATAAACACCTATTTTATATTTTCTTTATTATTTTTATTTCAGGATACTTGTGTCTCGTCCTTCTTTTTTTCTACACCCATCATTTATTGCATATGATGACATACTGTGTATCCTTAAATAAGATCACTTATAGCAATTGATATACAGGGTCTTTATAATTAAAGTTCCATTTTGACATGGACATAAAAAAAACTACTGGACCAAAAGCTATAATACTTGGTAATACTATACAAGAGGGCATGGGAAGTTCATATAAAGTTTCTAAAATAAAAGACTATATAATTTAGGTTTAGACCATAATCAGTTGATAAAAATTAATCCGTTCTGGCAGAGGCTCCCTACGAGGCCGACAAGCTGACAAGGCCTGGAAGCGAAAAAGTCACCTGACCAACTGGGTGCTAACAACAATCCAACCTTATAGCCTGACAGATATCAATGGTTGGGTGTAAAAAAAATATAAGCTTCCAGGCCTCGTTATCTCGTAGGCCTCGTGCATAATAGAAGAGACGTCACTTCTATTACCATGTCATATTGTCCATTTTGATAGCGTCTTTGATCGAGGCCAACGAGAGACAAACCAGGGCACTGAAAAGTCGCATGATCATCGGGGTCCGGGCAACAATCCATCCTTCATTGTTTCCAACAAACGAAAAAATACTGATTGTTAAAATCCAAGATGGAGACAATGAAGGATGAATTGTTGGTCGGACCCCCGACGATCATGTGACTTTTGAGTGCCCTGGCCTGTCTCTCGTTGGCTTCGGTCTTTGATCGAGCGTGACCACCGAGAGACAAGGCCTGAGCGCGGAAACGTCATACATTGTTATTCATCATTAGAAAGGTATTGTTATTCGCATTTCTACCAATTGGCTCTTCTAAGGATGATGTAACAATGTATGGCGTTTCCGCGCTCAGGCCTTGTCTCTCGGTGGTCACGGATCGAGCCGACGGGAGAATGGGCAACAACTCCTAGACAGAAGGCCTGATAACGGAAACGTCATACATTGTTACATCGTCATTAGAAGAGCCAATTTAAGACTTATTATTGGTAGAAATAGAATTAACAATGGTCGACTAATGATAATGTAACAATGTATGGCTTTTCCGTTATCAGACCTTATGTTTACAAACAAAAGACGACGTCCTTCGGCGGAGAGGTGACGATGATTGCAAAGAACAACGTAACAGAGAAGCGCCAAGGGAAAGTGAAGTGGAAGGAGAAGAAGAGAAGGAAGAGGTCTTTCGGTTGGAACAGAGACAGCGATAAGAGCTATGGAAGGAAGAGCGAAAGCTTCATTACATGAGGCAAGACTGGAGAGCTCAGGAATGAAGCTGCCAGATTCTGGGACTGTTGACCGCGAAGGAGAAGTTACGGAAAGCGGTAGGATAGCTGAGAGAAGTCGGCGCGGTTCACCGTCGTTCTCCGTAGAAAGGAAGGAAAATTCGTCTCAGCGGGAAACGTTGCTAAACGCCTCACAAATTACTGTAAGTGTCTCTCCTTCTTATCTTTATGCATTAACGAGTCCGCAAATAGATTAATGACTCCAAATTAATAATACTCAGTGTGAATGTCGTCGGAATTTGAATTGCGAGGGTATATTCCCGTACGGCCTAAGTGGTTTCGTCCAAGACGAAAAAGGGCGATACACGCTTCATTAATTTGACTGAGAAAACTGTAGTTTCTTGGTATTTGCGCAAAGCTAAGTTTGTGCGGCAAGATTAAAGTGAGATAAGAATTTTTCCTGTGTCTTCATTGTGAATCATATCAGCGGATTTAATCTGTGCAATTTTTAGAGCTTTTGCGCTCGGAGGATAGAATACGTTATTAAAAGCTATAGAGCTTATTCATCAGAGTGACGTCGTTCCGCAGCAACCAATCACAGCGTGAAACTGGCATACAACATGGTGGCAGCAGCTTCAGCTGCCAATCAACGCCATATTGTAAGGCTCATGAATAAGCTCTATTGCGCTTTAGGATGACAGCTTATAAACTGTCTCAATAATTGATCCCGCTTCAGATTTGGAGTTCATATTTTTGTATAGCTGAAAATTTGTTGTGTAGCAGCGATAAGTTGTATTAAGCCTATAATTGCTTATTGTGGCTTAAGGACTCTTATGTTAATTTTTGGATAAGAAAGTTTCGGCCGTGTTCTCTATGTATCGACGGACTTTCTTTTCATCCCTTGGTTATTTCTTTTTTTTTAAGCATTTGCTTGGAAGCACCTGTGTTTCTCCTTAATAATATTGCGGCATTTATTTATTGTTGCGAACTCTTGTTATGCCGCTCGGGCTTAGTGTGAACTTAAGCATAGAATTATTTTACATTCATTTACTTGCAACTAATGCTTGTTTCTTTTCTGGCATTTCGCGTACCAGGAGGATCGTATCGTCGACTCGGATGATCCGTGAAGCTGAGGATCTTCATTTCGTTCCCTATTGTCACTGGAAAAACCATATGGTCGTGTAATTTCCACTGCGTTTATTTCGTTGGGCGTCCTAAGTTTATCTACTGTATGTTTGATGCTACGCCATTTGCATTAATTTAAATTATTTACCTTACCTGTTATTATTGAATATTTATCATTTTTATTTATACTTACCTCACTTTGGGACATTGCTCAATATTTATTCAGATATACCGGGTGTTTCAAAAATGACCGGTATATTTGAAAAATCAATAAAAACTAAACGGTCAGCGATCGAAATACACCGTGTGTTGCAACATGCTTGGGACAACAGTAAATTTTCAGGCAGACAAACTTTCGAAATTAGTTACAATGTCCCACAACAGATGGCGCTGCAGTCTGGAAACATCTAAACTACGATATTTTCCACATATCCACCATGCGCAGCAATAATTTGGCGTAGTCTCAGAACGAAATTACCGGAAATCCGTGTATCTTTATTGTATCGTTTTTCGGTGTTGAAAACTTCGTCTTGTTGCAACAACACTGTGTTCTAGGCAGTGGAATTCCAACACCAGAAAAATCCTCTGTTCTAAGGAATAAACCATTTTTTCACAGCAAACTTGCAATCTGTGAACAGCACACGCTTACAGCAGAAAGACGACTTACAGAATGGCGAACTCACAGACAGCGTTTTCTTCTATATCGCCTGTTGTTGAAAATTGTAACTACTAATTTCGAAAGTTTGTCTGCCTTAAAATTTACTGTTGTCCCAAGCATATTGCAACAAACGGTGTATTTCTATCGCTACCCGTTTAGTTTTTATTGATTTTTCAAATATACCGGTCATTTTTGAAACACCCGGTACTTGAATTGTATCTAACAAGGTTCAATTCATAAAATCTCTGCTATTTCAATTTTCAATTCTTCTCAGCCTGGTGAAAAACAAGTTTGAGTCTCTTATAATAAAATTTACTCCTTACAATGTCTAGGTGGTGTTGGAATGGGCCGTCGGCCTATGATGTTTTCAAATTGGCCCGTAATATACAAGAGTTCTAGGGATGAATTTATGCTTTTTTTTAAAAGCTTTTATTAAACTTGCAATGTTAGTTTGTTTAGGTCAAATCTTGTAATCAATATTAAACCAATTTCCCGACAAGCTAGGGAGCTGAAACTTGACACACATAACAGGTTCGATGAGAATTTACACTGAGTGGCCAAATTATTATGACCACCCCCTTAACGGACCTCACACAGAAGTGCTTGTCAAAGAGTTCTTAGCCAGTAACGGAATTGTGGAGCTTTATCACCCTCTCTATTCCCCAGAATTGTCTCCACCAGACTTTTTCCTCTTGCCAAAGGGGTAAGCAAGTCTGAAAGGACACAAATGTGAGAATATAAAGGAGATCAAAAAGAACGTTACACCCGAACTTGGAAGGATTAAGACAGAGGAGTTTAAAGCATGTTTCCAAAGCTTGTATTGCCGTAAGTGTGTAGCCTCAGAGGGAAACTACTTTGAAAAATATTAATATGTCTTGTATTTGTTGAATTGCTCCAGTCTTGTTTATTAATTGTCTCACCTCGTAGTAAGTGGATTGTTTCTAATTTATTCCAAGTTACGAAGATTTAATCGTCTTTTATTATGTTCTTGTGTTTCTAAAATACAACCTCTGCCAATTAAGTTCGGTGAATGAGTTCACACAACAAAATGCAAAACAGATAGAGCCACATTTACTTTATTGTCCTTCGAAATAATCACCCTGGAAGGCAATACACTTTTGGGATCAGGTATATAAGTCCTGGAAGCTTCTTAGGGATGGCTTTAAGTTCACGTGTCACATTTGCTTGAATATCCGCAAATCTGTGTCCCTTTAAGGCCCGTTTCAGGCGTGGGAACAAGAAAAAGTCTGCCGGTGCCAAGTCTGGTGAATAAGGTGGATGAGCTATGGATACGACCCCTTTGTTGGCCAGAAACTGTTGCACGATTACGGCAGGTTCCTCTTTGATCCATTATCCACAGTTACGTGCGCACGCTACACCTTCAACTGAAGAAAGGAGCATCTGCTAAACCATTGCACGCACAAACGTGACCTGTCTGAACTTGCTTAAACAATGACTGGGCTTGTATTCACATGCATTGTTACTCGCGTAAAGCTCGCACAGATTAGGGTGTGACGTCATTTCACCGAACTTAATTGTCAGAGGTTGTATTATTAGGGCCGTAGAAAAAATGATTGACACAAATGCAGTTACAGGGTGGAAATAAATTCATTCACAAAAACTGCGTATTACATTAATTAGACATACTCCCCATTCAAGTGTATGCACTTCAGCCATTTGCCTGGGAGTTTCCGGATGGCTGTGGTGAACCATTCCTTGGGTGTGTTGATGCATCATCTATGGACAATGGCCTGCAATTCCCCCGTTTCGTTCTGCTGCTTATAGAATGTTATGTGCCTGTTCGCCATAATCAAACTCGACAGGGCGTCCACACTTGCTGCTGTACGCGATGTTGAAGGTCGTCCTGTGCTCACATTTATGGCTGCAGTTTCCTGTCCACTGTTGAACTTGGTCAACCAGCGGAACACAGTTCACCTTGACGGTGCCTTGTCTCCGCACACCGACACCATATGACGATGGATATCACCTCCTGAAACACCATATTGTCCATAAAAAAAAACACACTGTTCCTCGCTGGCCGTGATAATCACCTTCTATCCTTTCTGTTTACGCGTGCACTGACGACGACGGAAAGAACAACCGCCCATCTTTATCCTTTAACCAACTGGTAGCGCTATTTGTGTATTTCGCCTATCTCAAGATCCCTGCTGAAGGTTTCTCGGTGTTTCGCTGTCATGTGGAGTTCGTTTACGACGTGAGAGGGCTTGTGTCAATCATTTGAAACGTTCTTTAGTTAATCGGTCTACTACAACGCCGCAACTGACGCTTTAGGCGTCTTATTCGGATCTCGCACGTAGTCTCCAGTCTATTCCAGTACCGTCGAAGACCAGCATAAGCGATTGCCAAGACTAAATATTATTATTTATATTTCATTACTCCATTATAGAAATTTATACAAATTTTGTTTCAGTCTTGTATATTTGTTTTCTATCCATTCAATAATCTTTAAAGAACTCCCTCGCTCATCCCTCTGCTTAAAAACCACGTGACATCCGTATTCTAGGTCACCTTTAGCTTTCTCTTCCTCATGAAGAAATAATGGGTTCCAATAAAGTCATATGTCCAAATCTAAGTGAGGGTGAGAGCCGAAGTTATCTGGTTTCGGGGTCGATACAAAATCCTTTAACGTTAGAAGCTTTCCGACGGACGATTTCGAAGGGGAAACACCTTATTCTTTCACATTAGATAAAATCTAAACATTTGTAGTCCTGTGATCCCGTATCATCGCCTCGTCGTCGTCACCGTATGCGTCAACTGAACGATAAAAGACTTTCGCGAAGGAAAAGGGAGACGTCAATGATAATCCATCATAATCAGCGAGTGTCGAATTACACTGAGCTTGGGCAATAATTTTTGTTGGCTACGTGACTCTCCTCTTGACTTTTCAAAAGAACTTACAGGAGCAAGAGTCTCTCTTTCCTCTGCTACGATATGATCCCCTTTTCATAATGTTGTGCCGACAATAGAGTCTCTATGCTTCCATTGGTTCATAGGTCATGGAATTTTTACTCTGGCAAGGAATAAACTGAGGAATATTAATCTTTTTTTATTATTAAAGTCGATGAGTTCTAACAAATGATAAACTCGTCTGAGTAAAAGCGTTTCTTCTCTCGGGACAAAAAGGAAAAAGAGTCGTCAGAACTGGTGCTTCGGTTCCCTACACTCGGCTTCATCTCAAGTGTTGGTGTTTGTGGAATGGAACGCTGCTTTTCTATCTGCTGTTTAATGCGGACATTTCGTCAATTCAATACTCCGTGTTTTGGACAATTTCTCTCTATGTTTGAGAATTGCCGGATACGAATACAAAACTATTGCAAAACAGGTTGAACAAAACAGGTAACACAAGATCCACTTGATCACAAAAAGTCAACATTTATTGGCATATATGTACGTTTATCCGGCCGTCCGCCGTTTGCACGATAACTTGAAAAAGGATAACTTAGCTTTTTCAAATTCTGTTTTCAGAAATATGACCATCAAGGTCTTAGCTCGGCCGTATCAACTTTTCAGAATTTTTCGTGGACCCCTTCAAGTCGAAAACAGTGAGTGTAAAGAAGACCTAGATAATGGCATGTCATATAACAAACGATTTGTCAAGAAGGAATACATTGTTACTTTCTGTTCATCTTTTAAGCATTAAGCGTGGAATTCACTCACGGTTTTGCCCGGCGGATCTGACCGACGGGCGTACACGGCCTTCAGCACACACACGCAAGACATGCCAGTTGCCTGCTGAGTGTTAAAAAGGTTTATATTCTGATCAAGATTTAACAGAGTATAAAAAAACGACTTTAATGAAACTTTCACTATCAGTCCATACCTTGAAAACTACTTAACCGATTTTGATAAAACTTGGATTTATCCCTAAGTTGAAAGATACTTAATCCAATAAAAAAAGATTTATTGCAATTCGATTTCTAGTTTCTGAGAAATACGTGGACAAACATACATATATACAGTATATACAAAAAGTCTTCACACCCCAGTTGTGGACGTTATGTCCAATTCTCTTGCAATGACGAGAGACATTCCTCTTCTGTTACTTGCGGTTTCCTGGTCGAACAGCAAAGCACCCTATTGCCTCAAAACGTTGCCTAAAATTTTATTCGTGGAAATGTCTATTCGCTTTATTTTTTAGTGTTATATCCACAGTTTGTGATCTCCCGTATTCCCAGGGATACTTTAATTTGAATCACGCTGTGCATGAGCTTTTTGGAAGCTTCTGCTCATTGCAGACTACATCCTTCAACGACGTTTGCAGCCATTAGTTCCATCACCTATAAATAAGTTTTCCGTATTTATTCGAGCTTTTTATCTGAAACCTTTTTTATCCGACCCAAAACTTTTGAAGATATTTAACAAAATATATGCGAGTGATACGAAGAAGTGTCCGCAAGTCGAAGGACATCAATTTGAACACTTAATGGGATATTAGCTTTTTAATTTACAAATTTGTTCGTGAATGTCATAAGAAACTCAGACAAATAAATTATTTAGACAAAAAGGTTTTTGTTATTTGACTTTCAATAAAATGTTGTTACACCAAACATGGGCTTAAAAGTTAATGTTAACCATATAATAACCTTCAAAATCTACTAAATTAACAATCGAAAATTGTACTTCATGATTCAGTTAGAATAAGGCTTTGTTTCACAGAAAAATTTCGTAACCCTCGCTGCGTGTTTTGAAGCTGCGTGTGGTGGATCCAATGTAAAATTTTTCACATAAATTGCAATTTAGCATGTATATTCCTTTGTTCTGACATGAATCGAGTTATTTCATGTTTGAGCTTACTCGCAATTTCCGCCGTCAAATGGGCATTTTTGTTAACCATTGACTCGTGATTTTTTGACCACGACATACTTCCCTGATTAAATGAAATAAAAATCTGCAATCAAATTCTCCTTAAGAAACAATCTACAACAAACAAGACATCCAACAATATTACTTTTCAACTTGACATTATTACCTTCATTGCTATTTCAAAATATCTCCTATTCCAACATTATAAACCTCTGATGATGATCGTATGATCTAAATGCGTAAGGGAATAAAAATACTCTTAAGTTCCTACTTTCTATTTATTTCAATAATATACGAGGGTGGGCTGAAAAGTAATGCCTCCATGGCTGTAACTTTTTTTTATTTTTTAACCGATTTTCAAAATTCTTTTTGTATCTGATACTCACATTTGTCCTCTATGTAATGCACTATTCACTTTTCGACATAGTCCCCATCCCTTTCCACGCATTGTACCAACGCGTGACTAGTCGGGTGAACCCGTCGGAG
>JAHWFO010039322.1:0-17818 GCA_023313115.1 Rhysida immarginata | reverse complement strand
TTTGCCCTTTTTGCTAAGGTGGGCTCATTTTAATACCTTTTCCATTATTTGTAACTGTATTTGGCTCCAGCTTTCGGATTCTTCTAAATGTTTTCAAATTAAGCTGACGAAGGATTGGAGTCTTTCAAACACCACATTAACTTGCAGATCATGATGGCTCTTTTGGAAAAATTAACTCTCTACCCTTTCATAAATTTTCTTATTATAAATCCCCAGACCCTTAGCTACAATGCCTACAAACAATAAAATAAATAAATAAATAAATAAATTGTTAATTTACGTGAGATTCACCTGAAATTCTGGATAAGAATATTCAAATAAAATAGAGAAGGAAACCACTTTTCCACATAAGGTGGTGTTTTTCTTGTGTGGATAAGTGTTTTTCTTCATTTTATTTGTAAATAAATTATTGTTAATAAAAAAAAACGATTTAGTTTTCAAATCATACTTTTGAATTTTGGGCCAACCGGTATTCAGTATATTCACAACTAACGGTAGTCCGAAATCATATGCAGGGCGTTTCTGAATGTTCTGTACAAACTTTCAGAGAATATTCCAGGGACCAAAACAAGCAGAAAATCCCATGTGAACATAGGGTCGAAAACGCTTCTTTCTAGATTTATAACAGTTTGATTATATCCTGCAGAAGAAGTAAGAGTTATGAAAATTCTAAAAACAGTCTGAAGAAAATTCTGCTGTCTTCAACATCGGATTCGAAATGTTGAATACTCTGCCCCAGTGCCAGATGTTGCAACTCTCCATCAGCGGATCTAGATGGCTGCGACATCATTCGTCATACACATGGTATTTTTCAATGGGTTAGCCAATCCATGCAACGACATGCACAAGCTTCTTTGGAATCTAAAGGAGGCAATTTTGATATTTGCTACAGCAAGCGTGATGTCTCGTTATACCGTAGAAATAAATCGCAGTTTGCAACTCCTATATGATTTAACGTTAATTTTGTCTAATGCAGGACATCTTCAAACTGATATAACTCTAGAAAGAAGTGTATTGACCCCATGTTCATAAGACATTTACTACTTGTTTTGGTACCTGTAATATATCCTGAAAGTTTGTACAGACCATTCAGAAACACCCTGTATACTTTTTGCGAAGCTGGTATGCCATAAGCACGGAATATCACTTCTTTAAATTACCATGAGGTATTTAGAGGGAATGACTTTTAGTTGAAGGAAGTTGGATGTTGGCTTCTGCACTGAAAAGTACCTCAAAGAAATTGTGAAAGCTTCAGAAAGAGAAATTATTGGTTTCAGGTATGACTGCCAGCGATTTCTTATTGCCACCATTCAAAAGATCGTTGAGAAAAGTCCTCTAAAATACAAAATTGTAAGAGGCATAACGTGTTTTGATCCCAGTCTCATCATCACAAATCCACAACTGGGTCAAAGCAGGATTAAAATAGTTCTTCAAGCACTACATGATTGCAATAGGATTACCGAAAACGTTGCCGAAAGCGCTAAGCTACAATACTCGACTCGACAGGAGTTTTAGGAGAATATTTTCAAGAGTATATCAGTGACGATACGGTGAATATGAGACTGGATGCGTTCTTTGCGAATATTTTGAACAAGACTAAATATTCTGAGCTCTGGCATGTAGTGAAATTGTGCCTCATATTATCACACGGTAATGCAGCTGTGGAAAGTGGGTTTTCCATAAATAAAACTTTGGTTGTGGAAAACCAACATGAGATTTCTCTCATATCCCAAAGACAAGTGCACGATGCTATTCAATGTTTTGGAGGCTTACACAATGTGACTATAAATCGAAGAATGCTTCAGTCAGTCTGGTCTGCACGTCGGCGCTACCAGTCCTACTTGGAAGAAAAACGTCAGTTGAATGCTGAAGATTTTAAAAGAAAATCGGAAAAGAGGGCGATTGATGAAGAAATGAAGAAACTAGAAAGTAAAAAGAAGAAGATTAGACTGTGTGCCCAACAAAAAGACGACGCTATATCAGATAAATTACGTGAACTAAATAAAAAAAAAGAGTATTCTGTAAAGCAAATTATGTAAGCTTCGATATGTAATAAAATAATGTAATATAATAGTTGTGTCTGAAAGCTTTTGTGGAGACGTGTTTTAAAAAAATAATTACGATTTGGTCAGGGAAATGAGACCGTCGAAGTCAGGGATAGTCAGGGAAATGAGATACAGATTTTCTGTGGGAACCCTGTATTAGTATGTAGTGAAAATTAAAGAGTTGCCTTCGTTCATTCGCAATTCGTTTGTGCTGTGTTTTTTTTGCTAATTTGTGGAATGGTGTTTGAGAATGTTTTATATTCGCACTAAGATTAGCCTCGGATTTTGTTTTCTTTGAAGAATGAATTTTTTCTTCATGTAAAAAATGGGTCCCAAATCAAAAGGGCATTTTTGTGCAGCCAGACAACGAAGACACTGCTAAATTACATGCGCCATCAAACGAATTCCTCATCCTTATTCAAAGTTGTGAAGATTTTTTGAGTACGTTCGACAAAATAATATGCAAAAAAGGCGTTAAAGCTGAACTGATTAGGCTTTTCACTGAACAGAAAATCTCTTTCCCTAGCAGCTGCACAGATACAAGAGTTAAATATTATATCGTTGACTTGTTTTTCAGGACGAGAGTATACCATTTACTGAAAATAAAATCTGAATCTTTCTTATCTCTGAAAAAAAAAGGGTAGGAAACATTTGAAAGTGACCCATATCTGAAATCTATTTGTACAGTTTCATATTTGAATATTCAGAGTATAAAAAAATTTTTACATTTAGTTTTTAGGGAACAGAAAAATTTCAAATTTCAACTCTTCTGTAGTCCTGTGGAGCATATGGCATCATACTGTAACTCTAAAAATACTGGCTTTGAGGAAAACTATGTTAAATTCAATAATTAAAATTCACACCAACTAAGAAAAACATTTATTGAAAACTAGAAGAGGTACCCGGCGTTGCCCGGGATAATTACACTTGCACAAACTTTTCCTTTCATTGTTAGTCATGAGATATATATTGTTGGTTCATGCAGTGTGTTTGTGAATTGCGTGCTGATACCATTGTTGATACCTATTGTTGTACCAACTTTGCTTTGCATTGTTGGTCATGAGATATTTCTCATTAATATGCCTTGCCATAATCATGAATATCGATTTTTATCGATATTTATTATTTTTCCGAAATCTGAGGTAGACAGTGACCTTCCTTATGCTTTGAAGGTCATGTATGCGAAATTTTATCAAGATCGGAATAAAACTGTAGATTTGTATAAAAAACGTACACACAGACCCACCCACAGACAAACATCCTTCTTTATATATATAGATTAATCAAAATTCTATTATCCTCAATTAAATAGAACACCTAAAATTAATTTAGGTACAATTCCATCTCATTTCTAACAATTTACAATTTAAATTCATTAATAAATTTTATTTTAGAGTGAAATAAAAGTTTTTGACTTAAAAGTTTTGCTTCTTACATTAAAAATTAATTTAAATTGTAAATTGTTGGAATTGGGGTGGAATTGTATTTAAAATAACTTCAGGAATCTCCCATGTTAATTCAGGTTAATATAATTTTGGTTAACTTTCAATAAAATCTTTTTTTAATTTGTTTTTTCTTTTTTAATTTTTAAATTCAAGTTTGAGGTAAATTTATATTATTGAATTGCATAACTCCTCTTATCCTACAGTGATTGTAAGCGAAATTTCGTGAACCTGCATGCTTTTGGAAATTCATTTTTTTAATACATATTTTCCATTAAAAGAAGCTTTTCTGCAGTACGAAGTGATTTGCTTTTATTCATTTTAGAACATACAGTACGTGTGCTTTACTTAATTAAAAAAAATTATAAATCGACACAAAAAAAATAAGAAAGAAGACGGGTAAACGAGACAAACTCATAGAAACATCACAGCCGCTGTAGGTCGCCACCAGCAAATGAGCATCTGCTCACTACCATCGCTTACAATGGAAAACCCTAGGCATCGATCTATATTAACTAATTATAGTTAATATAGATCGATGACCCTATAGTGGCTAGAAGAATAGTGTGGCAACGGCTACTACTCGCAATGCTACGTGGTTGATTCCCGATTTGATGATAGTAGCGGTGGCGCTGCAATCGACATAGATGCGAGTTACCCGGGAGATGAGATGGAAATCTTAGGATGACGGAGGTTTTTTTTCAGCTATATTATGGGTGAAGTAATTTTATTTATAAAAATTTAGGTAATTGTCTTCCACAGAACTTGAGGATGCTCTTTAACATTAAAATAAATGAAAAAAATCTGTTGTTGAAATAAATAAGTTGAAATATAAGATCACAGATGGATGAAGGTATCCATCCCTAATAAGATGGAATATGAGCCCTTCCGAGCCAGAAGAATTAAATTTTGAGTAATTAAGCATTAAACATAGATCTGCTAAATTAAGTATAATAAAATATAAACATAAAATCTAATAATATAATGCTGTACACAGCTGGTCACCTAACAAATGATAGAAAATGAATTTTCACAGATGTTTCAGGAGAAAAAGAAATCAACAAATGAGGCGTTCGCCCTCTAACCCGGAAGGCCTCATATGTGAAATGCACAATATGAAAAATACATAGAGATCAAAGAAAATGTCTTTTTTTCATATAAAATTCATTTATCACATGATTAACAACCAAATTACATTTTTATGTGATGATAAAATATTTAAGTATATCAGAAATTTTAGGTTAATAGGTTTGAAAAAAACCTTTTTCTTATTATTTAAAAAAAAAAGTAAGAAATATAATAAATTTGTATTTAAAGCTGCTTTGATTGCACTTTATTATTTAAAAAAAGGAATTCTTAAGAATTATTCTGATTTTCTTAGATTTTACATAAAGAAAAAAAAAAGAGAAATACAGACAGAAAAGTGGTTCTTGAAATTTTAAAATGCAACAGTAAGAGGGAAGGGGTCCTATTTTATTCCAAAACTAAAATCAGATGAAGAAATCGAAAAACTTATCTAAAGAAAATAACTCCGTGTGAAACGGTCGTGCATTTTTAAAAGCTTTTATTAAACTTGCAATGTTAGTTTGTTTAGGTCAAATCTTGTAATTAATATTAAGCCAACTTCCGGACAAGCTAGAGAGCTGAAACTTGACACACATATAGAGGATCGATGACAATTTATGTTAAAGAAAAAAATTTTCAAATCGGTTCATTGGTTCATGTTCTAATGGTACTAATTTATTACTACGAATTGTTTGTTGGGACAATTGGACAATTCGTTATGGCGAGAGTTAAATGTATCTATTGTTTAAAACATTATAAAAGCTTGGTTTGAAAAAACCCTTTTCCTCTTATCTTGTTCTCTATAAGATAACTGAAAAAGAATAAAATCATTTGAAATTAAAAAATACTGCAAAAAAAAATACTAAATTAAAAACAAAAAAAAAGGGGGTGGGTCGAAATATTATTAAAATGGTATATTATTTAATGTTCTGGATCTTTAGCTACTATGTTGATGTAGCTGCCATCTGGCGGCATCATCATTCGAGGAATCAGATTTGAACGCTTGCTGCCACACTATTCTTCTAGCCACTATAGTGTCACTTCTGTGTTTCTTATTCTGTGGTTGAGGAAACGAGAGCGTCGATGTCTTTCCTTCAGCTGACGCGATGCCACCTCACTTGACCTTCCGATCACCTGCGTCTTGTGAGGTGACAGTACAAAGTGACGGTAGACCTCGCACAACTGTTGTAGTACTACCAAATAACATTGGAAACATTTAGATAAAAATTTCTTAGAAAATATTGCAGCAACAACGACAATATCGGCATAATGCTATGTATTGTTATTGTTAATGGAATAATATCGAGCAAAGGAAAAGCAAACCAAAATAAAAATGTATGTTGTTGTTGTTCCATTTAATTCAGCAATATAATTTCAATGAAAATGGTTCCTTCTCTTTTCCTTTCTATTTCAAATACAAAAAAGAGGCCTAACATGGGATTCGCCTTCAAAGTTTATTCTAAATAACAACACAATCATCTTTCATTTAATTAATCGAAACTAATTCTATTCTGAAAAGTAAATCGCAATTATCCAATAAGTTATTATTTGGTAAGAGTTTATTCCGAGGTACCATTTGGTGATTTGTTAGAATAAACTTTAAAGACTCTTCCTGCATTTTAAATAGAGGAAAGAACACCGAGATCTCAGCGATACCAATGTATTACAGCCCCAAAACTCCCAGTTCTTTCCATCAGGCGTCACCTATTGTATTTGAGTAGATTATAAGGCCCCATGCGTTCAGTTAACGTGCACGCATCTACTCTTGTTAGCCAATGAGACCATGTTACTATTCTGAAATAAACAAAGAAACAAATAAAATAAATGAAATTATAAATGGCAGCTTTATTGAAGTTACAGTGTCGTGCGCAGGATTTCAGAGAGAGGAGTCCCCAAATCTGACGCCTTCCCGTTGATCCGCAAATAATCTGAGTCTATGTCAATGGTTTCAAGGTGATCAAACAGATTTAATGAAATAATGTCTTGAAAATGTTTCTTCTTCAACCAGTGGGAGCGAATTCTCAGATGGCGCACCGTGTGGATATTGGATATCAATTGGATGACCTGAGTTTCAGATTCATTACAACAGAAATATAACGCCAAAGTGTTCAATTTAGTAAACAAAGGCGTCGGAGAAAGGACTCCGTCTAAACTGAGGACAAACTTAAAAGTGAGTTTGTTGAGGTTTGGACACAAGTGGTCGATGGTGGTACAGTTGACATATCGAGCAGTCACTAAACGCAACACTTGCAGGAATTTCCCGTTTCTTTTTAAGAAAGGGGCGACGCCATTGTCGAAGACAGACTTATCCCAATTGTCAATCTGAAAAGTCACGTTCCTCAGGTTGGCCATGATTGGAGAACTTCGAAGGCTCTCGACGGCTGACTCGGGCAGACATAGCGTTAACGTCTCCAAATGTGGACACATCTGAGCCAGAGCGACAAGAGGGCACCTTCCCAAAAAGTAGTCATTGTAACCAATTGCTCTAATCTTTAACTGAATCGGCTGTCCTTGTCTGCTGTTGCGTAGAAGTCGTTCAAACGCTTCGGTCTTTGTTTGGTTAAAGCACTCCAAGACAGTTAACTCGGGCAGGCCGAGCAAGAGGGCGACGAAACCGTCTGTGTTCTCAATAGAATAAAAATTCTCTTTTATTTTCAGCGTATGCAGTTTCTGGCATCTGTTAACGGTGCCGTCGGCATTCATGCATAGACTCTTGAGCCCTGCACTCGAGCATTTACCTGTATACACTGACAGATACGTCAAATGAGGACAACAGTCTCCGATCGCTTCCAAAAACGCATCGTCGCAAACCACGCCCTTCATCTTCAAGTGCGTTAGGGAAGGCATCGCCATTATCAGTGTCCTGCAAATTGCTGTTCCGTGTGGGTATGTCCTGCCTGTTAACTTCAACGCTTTGAGCTGTGTGTTGTTGAGCATGAACATGTCTAATGCTCCATGCAGATCGTTCACGTTGTGTTCAGTGATGTGGAATTTAAAGCGTACTATGGGCTTGATCAACAACACACTGAAAACTGCGCTCCACATGATGCTGTCAGGATAATGAATCCATTTATTTCTGAAGTTCTCGGAGGCCATTTTAGCTATGATCTCCTCGATGAAGGAGCTGGGGATCTCGACGAAGTGGTTGTCTTCGAATGTAACTGGCAAACGTACCTCCTTCTCCGTATTGGCTTTGAACTGCAGTGCCATGCGTGCTACTCGTTCCTTGCACAGTCTCCTCAACCTCGTTGGCGATCTCAGTTCCAAAACCAATCTCTCGTTTGCCATGTTAACTTTGAAAATAATTCACCTGTAATAAGTAGACGAAATGTGAGTCATAAGGATAGCTTATTATAAAACCTTATTATAAAACTAGTCGGCCTTGGGATCACTGTGTCCGTACCTGTGTTTGCAGTTTTCTTCTCCAACTTCCGTCTTCCACTTTTCTTTTAAAACTTTACACCAAAACAATCGTCCTGGGATTGAGAAGAAGAATAACAACTTAGCAACATCAATGTCAATCTGATCTTTGTGTTATATTCGATGTTAAAATGAATTTTTGACAATCATGTTAAAACAATTAGAGCAAAGATAAATAGCTCAACTGGTATAATCATTAGGAAGGGGAAAATTTTTAGAGAAATTAGAACTTACAGTAGACTTCACAATGCTTTTATTAGACCCTTGTTCTTATATAATTGCATAATATGGTTCAAGTGGAAAGAAACAAACATTCATTCTACACAGGTTGCAGTTAATAAATTCATTAGATATGTATGGGGATAAATTTGGTCTATCATGAACTCTTCATACAAGATATGATTGCACTGTATAAAATATATACTAATAATAGTTTTAACTGTCCTAATTTTGTATCACATCTTAATTTCTTTGTTCCACCTCGACCTATAAGAATAATAAAACATTATTAATGCATCGACTTACCACTGATTATCTCAGAAGCACATTTTTTAACAGAGCCCAATCATTTCTCAACTGTATTATTGTTTTGTTTCTTTTTCAACTTATAGTCGTTGCTCGTTTTGGACTTCAACGGCCTCCTAGAAACTACCAGGCCTGAACCAGACGTCAATAATGTATTGTTGAAGCATTAAGATTGTGACTTTGAACTAACTTATGTAATGGCACTACCAGTAAAGAACTATATAGTGCCTTAGCACCACCAGTTCGATGTAACAATGTTTATCTTTTCCAAGTTCAAGCCTGGTAGTTTCTAATAGAGATCGTGTATATAAGATAGTTTCTAGTAGAGGTCTTGGGGTGTTATTAATATTATTGGATGTCTGCCAACAATTAGGGATTTCTACCAATAATAAGCCCTAAATTTACCCCTCTGATGATGATGTCACAATGTATACAGCTTCTGTCTAGGTGGTATTGGTTGAGCAATGCATCAAGTACATAGTTTACGCCACAATTTCTTGCTTTCGTCGTCGTTACGTGTAACAATGGCAACTAGAAATTACAATAAACGGTGTTCGCAACGATTCCAAACATTCAGAAAATGTTTGCCTAGTGGTAAAAGTGACAACGGTGGCGGGGAAGCTGTTCCAGATAAAGCACACGTATTGAGTAGAAAGAAAAACTCATTAATAACTGGTTGGCTTTGTTGCCTTGTTGCCAGAATGTAACTGAGTCCTTGTTGCTTTTTGTTGTCCCTTTTTGCATTAAAGTCAGAACTGTTTAAGTTCTACCATTCTCGCATATCTTCGCATTTTATTTCGCATATCTTGCAATTTAACTCGCCTATCTTCACAATTTGTATCTCGCATATCATCGTTGTATACAGGATGAAAATTAATTCCACTGCCAATCTTGGAGAGGTAGTAGGGATAGTCGAAACAAACAACTTTTCTTTATACCAGTTTTGCGAGAAAAATTTATTTACCAAGACAGAACAGTTAACAGCAGTTGTTCAAAGTATTTGTGTCGTTCCACATATGGCGGTTGTGGCAAGTGAAGAGACCATCCTTGGTGAACTGTGCTTCATCAGAAAACAAAACAAGTTCACCAAACGCGGGATTGATGGCAAAATTCCGAAAATACCAGTCGGAAAAGGGCACACGTAGTTGGTAGTCGTTGGGTCGCAAAGCCTGCGCAGTCTGTTCGTGGTATGAATGTTGGCCATTCTCATGCATGACGTTCCAGACAATTGTTTGAGGAATCCTCTGCAAACCGTTGCGGTATCTCCTCTTCCACACGTCCTGTCTATCTCACATGTCTTGGAGTTCTGCTGTAACTGTTCTGCGTTGGTAAATAAATTTTTCTCGCAAAACTGGTATAAAGAAAAGTTGTTTGTTTTGAGTATCCCTACTACCTCTCCAAGTTTGGCAGTGGAATTAATTTTCACCTTGTATTTCATATAGACCAGTATTCTTGAGCTCAACGAAATCATAAACGTTGAACAAGAGCTACCATAACTCTTACTTCCCGCATCAACATACATATTGATTGATCGATTGATTATCGTTATTATTACTATTAAATAAATAAAATAAAAAATGTTTTTTTTTTCATTTTTATTAAATAAATGCTGTGTTAGTCTATTTGAGGAAACAATTTTCCGAGAATAGAGGACGATGCCATCAATTAGCTCAGCGTTTCAAAGTTTGGGATATCCTAAGTTACATGTATTCTAATCAAATCAAGAAATCCACATAACATACTTGCTCGAAATAAATTCGTAAATTTATTCAACTTGACAATGGTTCTTTCTCAGTTCATAAAATATCAAAATGTACTAGATTGAAAGAAATGAATTTTTGAAATTATTCGAATGAAACCACGCGTTTCAAAAGTTTGGGATTATAGAAAATTTATCAATGACTCCAGGTATGCAAAGTTTTGAGCACAATTCAATGACCTTAGGCATGGGATGGTGCATTTTCATCAGTGATCAATAGCGACATGCATAAATTAAAGAATGTTATAGATAATCAAAAGCAATTTACAAAATTGGGTTAACGCCACAAGTGGCGAAAAAGATGGCGTTTTAATCCTTGAAAAAGTTTGATAGAAGCCGCAAAAGAAGAAAAAGTGAAAAGACAGTGAACTGAATTTTAAAAAGATGGAAACAAGATCAAACTGTGAAGGTGAGAAATCGAAGTGGTCGATTGATGAAAAGTACTCGATGATCGGGATCAAAGCAGACAGAAGCACAGCACGAAAAAACATTCCCATTCAACTTTTCGTGACATCTCACGTGACCTTTCAGCAACCGCAAATAAAAAGATTTCGTGTAATACAGCTTCCAGGTGTTTAAGTAGTTCATAATCTACTTTCTCAAATGAGGCTTCTCAACTGAGTCTTAAGAAAGAACGGAATTGTATTGTTGAGACGAGGAACACTGAAGTTTCAGCTGAGAAAGTAGATAATTTAGTGGCCCCCAAAAAAACTGAATGACTCGAGCATAAGCCGAGGCAAAAAACATCAGTTAGAGATATATTCCAAGTATTTTTATTTTTCGAAATGATACTACGAGGGGCGATTGATAAATAAGGTCTCCATGGCTGTAACTTTTTTATTTGTTAACCGATTTTCAAAATTCTTTTCGTTTACCTCGCCGTCAGAACCAACTCATGTCCCTTAAGGGGCTCTTTCTTCTTTGGGAAGTGGTGAAAGTCACAATGTGCAAAGTCTTTCATTTTTGAACTGCAATTTTTCTTCTTTGAACTGTAGGCGATGCAACGCCTCTTGTGTGTGGTGACTTGTGTGCGGGCGGACGTTATCGTACTCCAGAAGAGGGTCCAAAGCTGCCGTTCAATCCTGGTGTCGACAACAACTCCGGAATTCCTCTCTGACGGGTTCACCCAACTAGTCACGCGTTGGCGCAATGCGTGGAAAGGGATGGGGACTATGTCGAAAAGTGAATAGTTCATTACATAGAGGACAAATGTGAGTATAAGATACAAAAAGAATTTTGAAAATCGGTTAACAAATAAAAAAGTTACAGCCATAGAGACCTTATTTATCAATCGCCCCTCGTAGTAATTATTTACTTTAGCTTAGCTTATACAGGGTAAGCTTTTAAAAAGTGGCCCGGTGAACAACGTGTAAAAACGAGCATGAATGAGATAACAATGATCAAAGATCAGTGCAAATAACCTATAGTAGGTGCTGGAAGTGCCCTCCATTAAGGCTGGTTCCCATAGCTCCGACTGGTCGCTACTACTGGCCACTACGACTACGACTGCGATTGAGAAGCCCGATTTGATAAGCGTCGACGCAGTCGTACTCGATTATCGGCAGAAGGTGCAGCGTTGCCAAGTCGGCCACCAGGTTCTCCACCATTCCAGCCAATCAAAACCACCAATTTTCCACCATGCTAACAAAAATTCCACCATTTAACAATCAAAAGGAGGTCCTGTATAAATTTTCCGATGTGGACCATGTTTAAATCTGAATGGATGGATTAGTTTTTCACAGTCCTTCTGTCAAGCTGGGCAATGGTCCTCAGAGTAACATTCTGGAATGACTGTAGCTCACTCCATCTGCTTTTACAGATAGTCGCCCACGCAGGTATGCCAAAGAGGAGTATGGTCCGAATAATCGACTTGTACAGAAGTTACTTATTGTCGATGCTGAGGGTACTGTTCCGGCCCAGGAGAGCTATGAGAATGTACTTAGCCCTCTTCGCTTTGTTCAAAGCGTAGATCACGTGACGATTCCACGAGAATCTTGTGTCGATGATAACGCCAAGATATTTGTAGTTGTCTACCCAGTCCAGTTTCTTATTGAATAGAACAAGAGAATTTGGGGGGACGCTTAAACTTTCTGTTGAAGTAAATAGCCTTGCACTTTCCGACATTAAGGTTCAGCTTCCAGCAGTTAAACCAGTCTTCGAACATCTTCAAGGCGTGCTGTAGACGAGTGATAACGTGAGCCGGCTTGCGTGCCCATGTCATAATGGCAGTATCGTCAGCATAGATTGGATAGTATGGGACACCGACAATCGAACAGTGTAGTGAAAGGACACGAGCGGTCCGGGAGCAGAGCTTCCATAGCACACTCGCCCATAACGTAACCAAGGGAATTACACTGAGTTAGAGGAGAAGCCTGATGTCCCTCGAGAGTCATCTTGAGAATAGAGTCCCAACTGATAGGACGAGGAAATTTTAAAATTATTTATAAAATTTCAGATTGGCTGAATAAAAAAAAACACCAAAAAAACAACTTGGAAAAACGTTTTCCACTATTTTTTCAACTAAAAATATTTTGCCACTTTTTTCCCACTGTCAGGGAAAAAATCCACCAAAAAAAGTGGCAAAACCACCAACTTGGCAACCCTGAGAAGGTGCCAGTTCCCATAGGCGCGATTGCAATCACGATCTAACACTGCGCATGTACGGATTGGACGAGAGCCTCTTGTAGAGAGAGAATAAACATGGCGTCTAGTTTATCGATACGTTGGCGAGCGTGTTTTCTTACGTTGTATACAACTTTAAAAAAGCCGTATACCCCCTTAAAAATTATCAAATAATAAAGAGGGGAATAGTTATACATTCATCTGTGATAATTTATTTGTGATTCCTCAACACACAAAGGCAAGAGCATGGGAAATCACATCGATGATTCGATGAACTCCCCCCCCCCCTCCGCCTTTGCTAGAGGACGTGGATAACGAGAGAGCTAGAACATTGCTGACAAAGCCCCCGAATAGCTGGCTTTGGCGCCGATAAAATTAAAAAATCATTTATTTCACAAAAAAGAATTAAGCTTTTCTAATGTTTTATTTTATGTATTATACCTTGAGATAATTAAAAAGGTCACCCAAAATGAAATAATTATATAAGTTCACACGTTTTAAATTCAGTATTCTACACGGCAAAAAAAAAAAAAATCAAAATATTTAAAGTAGAATCTTTTATGGGATCAAGAAAAGGATTCAAATTAAAAATATTTTCGAATTATATAATTAATTAATTATTAGAATGTGTAATTAAAAAATTTAATTTTCAAATTGCATCAATTTTTTTTTATCAAAATTATATTGAAAATAGTGGAATTACAGCCATGGAATAAATATAAATTTTTATGCGCTGGTGTGTTTCTCTAGCTTACTATATCATTTAGATTTATTATGAATTTATTTATGATAAAAATATTTTGATGCAATTTAAATAAAGATTTTAGTTGCACATTTTAGATTCATTGTTTTACTCACGTTGCATTGCACTGTTTATATTTAGTTATTTAAAAAGTTCTCTTTACAATAAAAGGGTTTTTTAATACCAATAAACTAACTTAACTTTCGTCCTAATACAAAAACCCTTGTGAGGTGGAATTTTTTAATTAACTAAATATTTACACATTCTAATTATATATTTCGAAAATATTTGTATTAGTTTCTGATCGAATCCAAATTTTCTAGACATTTTATAAATATTTGTTATTTCTTAAAAAATTAGAATATTGATTAGTAAAATAATGCGTTTAAACAGCTCAACTGATGCTACATTTTACTAATATTTATAACCAATACTATCTCAATGTCTCTTTTTTAGTTAATTGAATTTTAAATTTGTAATTCTGAATAATGTCTGATCGATTATGGGTAAATAAACTTTGCTCATTTCGATAATTTTTTAAAAAACAATTCTTTTATATAAATTATAATGACTAAAATTATATATATTTAATATTAATAAATATTTAATAAATTATATATAATTATTATTTTCTTCTAAATAAATTATATGACTTTCTCAACATTCATTGATTATTAACATTTTGCGAGTTACAAAAATCACATTTTTATCGTCATGTAAGCATTCACAGATGGATTCCCTTCACAGTTCCAAATAGATCGATCCAATACAGTGATCCACGTGACTGAAATCGCAGGATCAGACCCAGGACCCAGCTAAGGAACAAAGCACGCTCAAGAAGACGTCAGTAGAAGACATACTGCGAGGGTGAGATGCTAGGAAGAGGAAGAAAAGAAAATCAGTTGGCAAGAGTGGTAAGAAAAAGTAATAATTAAGAAGATAAGTGAAGATGTCGCGAAAGCAGTTTTTCCGTCAGGCAAAATGACTGAAGTAGTGGAAGTAGAGCCAATGAAACCACATAATTCGAGAAAGGTGGTATTTCATGTGCAGAATATGATATTTGATAATGGCTCAATGGAAAAACATGTGAGGAAATTTCGTCAGTTAATGGAGAGATTCCAGATCCAGAATCCTAGTTAATATTTGAGTATTTACAAGATTTTTTATGGATGAATTAGAAGCAACAGAACATCATAAAAGTCATTTCAATAAAGTTAAGCAACATCAGGCACGGCTAGCCACTGGATGGGCGACCATTCAGTGACTCACAATCTTCACAGCATTTTTACCACCCTTATTTTGAAAATGAAAGTTTTTTTCACTTAGAAAAATAAATCTTATTGGCAAAACAAATTTTGAGGTCACAAACTGCTCCATGGCGAAAAAATACTGTTTTCTCACAATAGTGAGGTATGGGTAAAGGGGCATAGTGCCATAACATCCTCGAAATTTTAGTCCTATTTATTTATCGCTCCAATACAATGGCTATGGCATTCTTCTCGATCATAATTTTTAATATGTTCGCGTTATAAACAAAATAAAAATGCGAGGACTGATCAGATGAATCTGATGTTACAACTTTTTGCATTTGCTTTAACGCAATTTTCAAAATAATTAACGCTTACTTACTTACTTTTCAAATCCGCTTATCCGTTAAAAACCCGCTTCGCCTTGCATTGTTGGTCATGAGACATATATTGTTGATTCCTGCATAGTGTTGGTGCATTGCGTGTTGACACCATTGTTGATACCTATTGTTGCACAAACTTTTATTTGCATTGTTTGTCATGAGATATATATTGTTGGTCCGTGTAGAGTGTTTGTGAATTGCGTGTTGATACCATTGTTGATACATATTGTTGCAAAAACTTTGTCTTGCATTGTTGGTCCTGAGATTTTTCTCATTAATATGCCCTGCCATAACCATGAATATCGATTTTTTATCAATAATTATTATTTTTTCAAAATCTGAGGTAGACAGTGACCTTCCTCATGCTTTGAAGGTCATGTATGCGACATTTTATCAAGATCGGAATAAAACTGTAGATTTGTATAAAAAACAAACAAACAAACAAATAAACCCACAAACAAACAAACATCCTCCTTCTTTATACAACTCAAAGTCAAAAAAATAGAATATCAATATTTTAACGTCTAGGTCATTAAAACTTATCACTTTTTTGTTTAAAACAAAAGAGATAGACATTTGCATTTTTTTTCTATGAATGGTTAAGTAGCCATCTTTAATCTAACAAAAAAAAATTTAAATAACATTAAAAACCTAAATTATGCAAATTTTCTTTGTGACGACATAAAAATAGAATAGTCAACCACCTGTGACAAAAAAATAGAATATTCCAAACACTATTCAAAATAACATCAAATATTACATTTATTCAAATTTTAAAGCTAAGAAAAGGTATAAAAAGGATTATACTTCGTGCAATTGTAGAGTAATATTGTCTATTGCATCAATATGGGAAGAAAACGAGATCTTTCACCGTCTACAAAACGTATTATTGTTCAGTTATCTGCTGATGGGAAAAACCAAAGTGAAATTGCGGACATTGTTAAATGTTCACAGTCAACTGTTTCTAAAGTTATCTTGAAGCACAAGAAAGGCTTGGGCACGCACACCAAGAGATACAAATGCGGAAGGACTCTCAAAACATCAGCCAGGGACCATAACAAATTACGTCGCATAGTGGAAAAGCATCCGTTTTGGCCTTCCAGAAAGTACCATCAGGAATGGAAGTCAACTGTGAAAGTGTCCCAACGAACAACACTTAGAAGAATTCGTGATTTGGGATTTAAATGTCGTGTTCCCAAACGAAAACCTCTTCTCACACGAAAACAACGAGCCAAACGATTAGCTTGGTGTAAAGAACATGTCAACTGGACGGAAGAAGAATGGTGTAATGTAGTGTTCAGTGACGAATCCAAATTTTCCGTGGCTTATGGCGATCAAGGGTGCCGTGTGTAGCGAAAAAAAGGTGACGAATTTCAAGAGACGAAATTAAAAAGGGTTGTTAAATTCCCAGAGAGTGTAGTGGTTTGGGGATGCATGTCTGCCAGAGGCGTTGGAAGGCTCGCCTTCTTAAAGGGAACTGTCAATGCTAAGGCATATCAAGATGTCCTGGAATACTTTCTCATTCCATCCATAGAAGATCAGTTTGGAGATGAAAACATCATTTTTCAACATGATTTGGCTCCTGCCCACGCTGCTAAAACAACCACACAATGGCTTCAAACTCATTCTTTACATCTTCTTTCGTGGCCTGCCAACTCCCCTGACTTAAACCCCATCGAAAATGTGTGGAATATCGCTAAGAAAAGATTATGTGAATATCCTGCCCAAAATAAAAAAGATCTACAACAAAACATTGCTAACGTTTGGAATGAAATGAGTGTAGAGGAGTGTAAGCAATTGGCATTGTCAATGCCCAAAAGAATACAAGCAGTTATTGAGGCAAACGGAGGACCTACTAAGTATTGACACAAATTTATTGTCATTTAGTGTTTATCTTGTCAACAAGACATTTTATGAAACAAGTGTTTGAATATTCTATTTTTTTGTCATAAGTGTTTGACTATTCTATTTTTTTGTCGTCTGAAAACAAATTGCACATTGTAATCTTTTGATGTTATTCTAATGCTTTTTTCGCTAGAATAAAGGTGACTAGTTTGCCAGTTATTAAAAAAAACGTCAAATGTCTCTCTTTTCTTTTAAACAAAACATTGCTAGTTTTCTGTGATCTCTAGAAATCAGAATGTTAATATTCTATTTTTTTTACTTTGAGTTGTATATTCCCTATCCAGAGCTTTAGGAATAGTGCGATCTATGCGGCACCTGGCGCGATCTGTTTTCCTTAGCTTCTCGAAACAATGGAAAATGGCCGAAGCTCGATGACCATGAATATCTATAGACCAAGGGCGCATTCTTATAAGTAGCTTTTATGCTAAAGCTCCTAATAAAAGAACTATTAAGCAAAAACAGAAGAATACAAGAACTATGTAATTAAAAATGTATTTATAAGATAAGATAACACTATATTTTATATTAATAAAATTACAATGTAAAAATAAGATAAATACTAATAATATTATAACCAAATAAAATCTTGTAAACATTCCAAGGAGGAGCTTTAGCAGTAAAGCAGAAATACATTGATACATTTATTAAAAAGAAATTACCCCG
>JAHWFO010039273.1:745547-778694 GCA_023313115.1 Rhysida immarginata | reverse complement strand
AGTGATATCACTACTTACATTTTGCGGTAAGTTTTTTAAGGCATTGTTATTAATAGTGTCTTTACCTGGTGCCTTCTTTTTCTTGAGTTTCTTAAAGCAATTTTGAATCTCAACTACCTGTATTTTATGTTTGGCCACATGATGACTATTGTTGTAATACTTTGTTATGCTGCTTTCTACCATTTTGGATATTTCTAGTCCTTCTGGACGATCATCCTTTCGAGTCACAAATTGTTTTTTTAAGTGAATCAGCAATAAGCCGTGCTTTGTCTTGGTCATTAGTTATGAAATGTCCATTAGTGTCTAAATGGCGGTGGAATATTCATGGCCTTTTTGTTTTGTAAGGCTCGAATCATGCACCATATAGAATTGTCCTGGGTTGACAAGACCTTCTCATTCCATCTATCGTTACGAAGTTTATTTACTTCCTCAAATAAATCGTCGTCGACAATCGAACAGTGTAGTGTATCGGTATTCAAGTGGAACTTGAAGCATAGCTTCCATAATCATATTTCCAAGGGAAATACACACTCATCAGTGGCATTTTCTTGCCTAGTTCGTTTAACAAATTGCATACACTGCCAATTTGTTTATACATTTCTTGAAAATCATTCACGTTAATGCTCTTATCTTGTTTGGAGACCATTGAGGCATAGGAAATCTCCGGGGACACTTTAGCACTTTGCACTCTCCTGACTTGCGGATATTTAGGACATTTTGTGTAACTGGAGGTGTGTTGTCCATTACATCGAATACATTTTGGGGGATCTTGTCCTTTTACATTTGGGCAGTCTTTTGACTGATGATCTTTAGCGCATTTGTTACAACGGGGGGATTCCGTGCAACCCATAGATACATGGCCAAATCGCAAACAATTATAACATTGTAAAGGTTTCTTATTACATCGAAACATTTCAACACTGACAGCTAAGGGCCCTATGCGGGTCACACTTTTAAGTGTCTTATTGTGTTCAGTGTTTGATAACAGAACCAGAATCATGGGCATATCTATTGATCCTCAGGAAAGTAGTTAGCCTTTTTCAGGTCTTCATTAAAATCGTTAAGGTCACAAGTCACGTCTACATTTCGTATAACGTATTTGAGGACTTTTTCCGATTTAAGTTGATGATGCTGAATCTTTAGCACGTTATCAGCCTTAATGCCAGACACCAATTTACTATGCGTTTCCTCATCATGACACCTTATTTTGATCGTGTGTACAGTAATTTGGTTAATCGCCACATGCTTTTGAATCTCGCCCAGGATTTGCTTGATTGGCTGACCGTGAGTACGTATTATGATTGGCGGAATATAGGAGCTGCTCTTGGTATTTGGCTTTTCAACATTTTTTCGCTGTTCGGACTTGCTTTCTCGAAAAGCAACAGCTTTTGTATCATTTATATCAACAACATCCTTAATGTTGTCAAGTTTCAACCCTTTTTTAGCCTTTTTAGATTTTGCAGGTATCCATTTATCCGTATCATTGTATAGCCGTTTGCGATTTGTACTAATCAGGTCTTTGCCATCGTTATCATTACTCCCTAAGCCGGAGGGGATAATTTCCATAGGCTGAGCATTCACACTTAGATAGTCAGAAGTTTCACCTGTAGGCTGATTACCTTTCATTGACAGAGCAGAGAATTGATCTTTGAGGAACTGCTCCAACTTATTAAAGTTCTCGTTGGCTTCATTACGTGCTGCAGATATTTCAGCATTCATATTAGCAATTTTATCGTGGATTTCAGTTATGTTCCCTTTTAGTGACTCAACTTTTCCTTGTAAATTATCATACTTAGTGCACATTTCTTGGCGTAAAACCTCTAGCTTATCCTTAATTATAGCATCAAAAGCTTCAAATCTGTAATCTTTACAGGCATCTTTATATATCTCGCCATACGTATATTTACCGAGGTTCTGGTCCTTTCAAGACAGCCTGCTCAGTGCGCTCTCCATGTTAGGGGAGCCTCATTGAGACAGGTGGAGAAATTCAAGTATCTCGGGATTGCATTCTAGACCGAAAGAATTGGATGCTCGGATCGGTGCAGCAAGCTGTGGCAGACGTGAACTGTGGCGATCCGTGGTAACGAAACGCGAGCCAAGCTCTCCGTCTTCAAATCTATCTTTGTCCCCATTCTCACCTATGGTCATGAGGCTTGGGTAATGACCGAAAGAATGCGATCGCGGGTACAAGCGGCCGAAATGAGATTTCTGAGAGGTGTGGCAGGTGTTGCCCTACTAGATAGGGTGTACAGCAGCACAATAAGGGAATCTTTAGGTGTTGAGCCGCTACTTCTCCGCATTGAGAGATCTCAGTTGCGCTGGTATGGCCACGTGATACGGATGCCGCAAACTGGTCTTCCTAGGCAGTTGTCATTTTTCAAGCCGGTAGGTAAGAGACCAAGGGGTCGGCCTAGAACCAGGTGGCTAGACTACATGGAGAATCTGGGTTCGAGTCGCTTGGATATTACCAGGGAGGACATGCGCCTGACGGCGGAAGATCGCGATCGCTGGAGATCCTCCATAGGGCTGCTGTCCCCGCGACCCTAACGGATAAGCGGGTTTGAAAAGTAAGCAAGTAAAATTTTTGGCGTTTTACAAATATTTTGGGCGCTTTTGGACGTAATTTTTGCCAAACAAGGGCGCTTTTTAACAAGAGGCATCTGGTCACGCTGATTCGATAAATATAGGGTGACCAGATATGATACTTGAAAAAAGAGGACACCAGGGCCGTAGGGGGGGGGGGGGTCGACGACCAACCCATTATGGGAAAATATCCTGGCTACGACCCTGGACAGAATAATACTTTAAATTAGGAGTTTCAAATAAAAAACACAAATTCATTCAGTTTTCATCATCTTTATTATATTTCTCACAAGAGCTTATTGCATGCAAAATACATTTGTTTTGCAATAAAAACTGATAAAATGATGCTTAATTCGTTTTTCTATAATTACATTGAGTCATAACAATTGATTTCACAGTGTCAACTTTCAATCTATTTCGTTCTTCGGTCCACTGAGCATTAATTATTATTCGGAAAAAAACCTTTTCGCGGAAAAAGAGGACACGCTAGCTATTTTTGTAAAAAGATACCAGACGCCAAGAAAGTACAAAAGAGGATTTGTCCGGAAAAAAGAGGACGTCTGGTCACCCTAAATAAATAACTTAATGTCTCCAGTAAAATCTATTTCCCTGACTTTTCCTGACCATCTCCGACTTTCCAGAATGTGGGAACCCTGACATTACAATTATCCACATAGGTTTTAATTTGTACTTAATCATAGATCTTCTTTTCCCCTCAGTAGCCTGTATACTACCATGGATCTGGAACAGCGTGAGTTCATGCTCGGCCTCTATCAGAAATTTGGGGTTATTATTGCAGCCCTCAATTCGATCTTTGCGGCTTTCTATTTTTATTTTCGCGTCCTCGTCGGTGTCTGGTTTGCTATTTTCACCATCTTCAAGCAACTTCGTCGGGAAGAGTAGTACTACGATCTATTCGACCTGTGAGTTTGGTTAATTTTCTTTTCTTTTCTTTGTCACTTGCTGGGACGTCACGGAAAAGGAGCCACTCCGAAAGCAACACGTGAAGAGGCGGAAAAAGGAGATGAGAAACTGTCATGGCAGCAAAGACTGTCAAGACGGTCGCGAGAACGGAGTCGACACCGAGTAGTACGGCATTTTGAACCGATATCTCGTCAAAAAAGGAATGTCGGACGGCGCCAGAAAGGGAGCCGATCCTGCTTCATGAAAGAACCACCAGCGAAAGAGGCTTTTGACGATGGACGAGTCGACAGAGAGCCTGCAATAGCGGCCGGCGAGCGGGAGAGCAGCTATCGTCGCCAGGAAGGCAGCAAACGGCCATCCGGCTTCTACGATTGCCAGAACGACGAGGAATGGCAAAATCGCCTCGTAAGGCTGTCGAACGCATTCTTGTTGAATGGGACAGCGAGAGAATTACAGAGGACGACCGAGAAAAGAGCGAGGGACCACCTTCAACCTCGGGTGCATCGTCGTTGGCAAATGGACCGTTCCCGACGGGAGAAAGTGAAGCGAGCTTTCTTCGGCTGATTTTCAACAGGTATGAAAGAACTCTTAATATTTGCGAACTAAGTGATTTATCCTGCGGTATCAGATAGCTGGTTCTTACTTTCTGAATGAACTTATTTAATTCATCCTGGAGACGGAGTTTGTGATAAACTATGCATTACGTACTAAGACCGTCCCTTCTCAACGAATTGCTTGCTAAGGCAGGAGGTGCTTGATCGAATACATTCAGTGTATGTATATCCTTTCACAGCCAATTAATTCGTCTGTTACATTTTTTTTTGTTCTTTTGGGTTGCAGCTACGGCACACCAAGAGCAAGTCTCCACTTTGGCTAAGTGGTGTCACTCGACGGAGAGTGCTGATGCGCGAATTCAAACCGATCGCGTAAGAGAAACGGGGAGCGTCTTGTGCAGCTTCCCATGCGTTTCCCCATTTTGGCAACTCAGCAAGCGACGTAGTTTCAGTTGTCACCGTCAGGCTAAGATTTGCCGACGTTACAAGTGTATGTGTTTCGCCATTGGTATGGTGCTACAGTTGCTATACATATATGTATATTACATAGGTGTATAAAGTTTGATCAGCGTGTTACTTTAGTGCGTCTAATATAATTGTCCGCCACTGTCCCATTAAGTTTAAAGGCATATGGTAAATCATCGTTTGGACCCTTCCGAGTGTGGCAAGATTTTACATGTGATTGGTCATTTGTGTAGTGCGATCGAGATATTCGCAATTCAAGTTACAAATAAGAACCAAGCTACATCTAAATTACTTTTAGTGAAAATTAAATGTGAAGGGAATGGTTACTCCCTGAAAAATGGCCTAGCGGTATAAATATTAGAGAATTCAAGGGGAAACACCCGAAATGTGCGAAGAATGGAAAGTTGAATGACTATCACATAGTGCCGATAATCAGGATAACTTGAATGGATGTGATTTGAGTTATAAATGTCAGTCACAAGATATATTAGTAAATAATTATAGAAAACATGGAAGTATCTATATACGAGGGTTGTACCAAAAGTAAGGTTCCCAATGAGCTACAGCCTCGAGGGAAGGTGCTAGGCTAAATCCGACAACAGTGCCGTGCGCAGTGGTTCCCGCACTCTCGAGCCCCACTCTCGAGCGATTCCTACGGCGCTCAGTGTTCGCTTGGCAGCCGTCAGAGATGAAGTGTTGATCGCCGCTCCCGCCAAGTGCGAGGTTCAAGCAGTAATCCGGTTTCTCTACGCAAGGAAGTTACCGCCCGTGGAGATTCATCGGCAACTGACTGAGGTTTATGGTGAAAAGTGCATGTCCGTTCAGCAAGTCCGAAAATGGTGCAGGGCTTTTGCTGAGGGTCGCACGGAAGTTCACGATGAAGAACGGAGTGGAAGACCGCCGGTTTCGGATTCGATTGCCCAGAAGATCAACAGTGAGCTGCTGAAAGATCGGAGGGTCACTGTCCGTGAACTTGTTGAACGCATTCCTGAAGCTTCCCACGGCACAATTGAAAGAACGGATTGGCGGGAGACTTCTTCGACTTAGGAATACAAAAGCTGGAGCACCGTCTTCAAAAGTGTGTCGAAAAAAATGGAGACTATGTTGAAAAATAGACAACAGTGTAAGCTTTTCAACGATGTATAAATTAATAACAATAAACAATGTTTTCTACTTGTAAAAAATATGGGAACCTTACTTTTGGTACAACCCTCGTAGGTACTTTCAGTTTTCTTTATGTTAATGCTCGTTCGTTAAAAAATAACAGAGATAATGTGATACTCTTTGTTTGTGAATTAAAACATGGATGAAGAAAAGATGGATGGTACACTCCTATGCGTCGAGCGTGAGTTTTTTTTTCAGTGGCGCTCTCTGTGGATTTGCGTAGTACTAAACCAAATCTGTCTGGGAAATAAAGAAAAATAGTTTCAGTTTCTGCTTTGCGTAGTACTAAACCGAAACTTCACCACCATCATTTCGATTTGCGTAGTACTCATAAAAGTGGCTTTTTAAGATAAAAGTGTGCTTAGCAAGTTTTTTTATATTTTTTATTTTATTGTTTTTAGTCTATTTTTAATTTTATTAATCAATCTAAGCAGATGATTATATTTAGTACTACGCAAAGCTCCAGATGTCGCCCCAAAATCAAGCTCACTGAGGACGGCAATGGAGTGTCCCATCCATCTTTTCTTCATCCATGATTAAAACCAGGCATCGTTGTTATAACAGTCTTGGTTAGATGAGTCAATATCTGACGAGTTAATTACTGTTCCAAATTATTCTATTTGTAGAGTAAGTGTCGTGCGCAGGATGTTAGTCAGAGGAGTCCCCGAAGCTGATGCTCAAATAATCTGACTAAGTCGATGGTAAGGAGGTGATCAAAGGGTTTAGTAGAAATAATGACCTGGAAATATTCCTTCTTCAACCGTTGGCAACGAACCTTCAGGTGGCGCACGTTGTCGATGTTGGATAATAATTGCATGCCATTAGACTCAATGTCAAATTCATACAACTCCAAAGTGTCCGGTTTGGCAAACAAAGGCGTCGGGGAAAGGATTCCGTCCAAATTCTCCACACACGTAAAAGTGATTTCGTTAATGTTCGGACACAAGTGGTCGATGGTGGTGCAGTTGTCGTATTCAGCACAATTAAACGCAACATTTGTTTACCCGTTTCTCTCTAAGAAAGAGACGACGCCGTTGTCGAAGGCAGACATACCCCAATTGTAAATGTCAAAAGTCACGTTCCGTAGGTTAGCCATGATCAGACAGCTTCGGTTATTTGGACCAACCTCCTGTATTGTATGCCTGCGTGGGCAACCATACGTAAAAGCAGATGGAGTGAACTCCAGTCGTTCCAAAATATTACCCTGAGGAGGATCTGGGGGTGGCATGCAAAGTATAGAAAACTCCGAAGATATTGGCAACGTTTCTGACAACACCTCCTGACAATCGTCAGTCTTATTATTTTTTCAGAATGTGGAAGACCTCTGGGGTTAGTCAGGCTTCTTGCCTATTTCTGTGTATTTCATGTGGAATTTATTCTGGTAGGGTGAGCTTCGTGAAAGCACTGCATTCGTCCCACCTGAAGAAATGTACACTTCACTGTTAGAATGGATGATTATTAGAATAAATACCGTTGCCCTCGTCCGTTGTTGCGTAGAAGTCTTTGAAACGCTTTGGCCTTACACAAGCGATCGCACTCCAACACAGCCAATTTGGGCAGGCCGAGCAACAGGGCTGAGATACCGTCTGTAATGTCAATACTCGTACATCCTTTTACTTTCAGCGTGTGCAACTTCTGGCATCTTTTAACGGTGCCATCAACATTCATACATAGACTCCTGAGGCCGGCACTCATCGACACAGCGACAGAAACGTCAAATGAGGACAAGAGTGTCCGATCGTTTCCAATACAGTCTCGTCGAATCTAAAGTAATCCATCTCTAAATGCGTCAGAATTTGTGGACCATACCTAAGGAATGAGTTCTCTGCGAGCTTCAACACTTTGAGCTGGGAGTTGGTGAGTTTCAACGTTTCTACTAACGCTCTAAGCAGATCCTTCCCGATTGATCCAGGTAAATCGAATTCCAAGCGCTCTATAGGCTTCACTAACAACACCCTGAAAACGTTTATCCAGCTGAAGCTGCCAGAATTGCGCTTGTACCGGAGGGCATTGGAGGCCATTCGAAATAGGATCTCCTCGATGATGGACCTGGGGATGGCGACGAAGTGGTTTTCTTCGAAAGTGGCCTGTAAACGTACCTCCTCCTTCTCCGCGCTGGCCTTGAATCGCAGCGCCATGCGAGCAATACTTTCAATGCACAGAGTTTTTAACGTCATCGGGGAACTCACGTGCAGAATAAATTTCTCCTCCGCCATATTGTATGCAGAATTGTTCACCTGTAAGAAGTGGACGACATGTGAGTCACTAGAATTCGTACTTTACTAAAGTCCAATTCTCTAACCAAAGTAGAATAGAGCTCTCAATATTCTAAGTATGATACGAGAAATAAATATAATCTCGTACTACATTAAAGAAACCTTTTTGGATTGTTCATGAGTCTATGCGGAAATAAATGTCAAAAGCGGTCAAATCTTCTTTAACGTAGTACTACTCTAAGACTACCTCTATTAATATTGTGAAGAAATTACATTATGAATAGTTTCGGATTTTGTATGCACTAAAAATATGCCAAAAAATTAGCTTTGACGCGTTGCTCTCATGGTCTTAATTATGGAAATGGACGATAAAAACGAAAACAAATTAAACCAGAGCAAAAGTCAAAATTTATTGAGCTGAACAATCCAAATGTTCTACACCAAAGTTCTGTCCACAACAACTGGCTCCAACAAGCGGAGTGTACAGTCGGGTGCAAAAAGGTTTTTACTTGCTCCGTAGGGGCTGAGCTTACTGGATGTTGATCAGTCGCAAGTCGCAAATTTGAATTTCTTGTCGCAATTTACAAATAAAAGTCGCCCAAATTGCGAAAACTAGCCCAATCTGGCAACGCTGTGCAAAATCAGGTACTTGTACTGAGAGTCAAGGCATGTTAAAATGGACCTATCTCTTCTGACTGAAAATATAATAGAATAGACTTGAGATGTGGTCGTCGCGTTCTTCCTCCTGACAATAATAAGCGATAGCGACTGACAGCAGCATCGTTAAAGTCTATGCCTACTGCCTCGAATAGCAAAGTTCGAATCCGATATGGACAGACTTTTTATTTGTTCATTATCGCATCTTTGATTTCCTTTAAGTTTTAAAAAGTGTACGACAAGAACAGCATAAACAGATAAAAGCTTTTTCGTCCAAGTGTGCAATTTGATCTGTTTATTTGAGGGTTTAAAAAACTTTTCATGTTAATTGTCATGTATGCTTTATTCTATATTTTAGTGTTTAATAAAATCTTGTGAACATTCCAAGGAGGAGCTTTAGCAGTGAAACAAAAATACATTTATACATTTATTTATAAGAAATTAACCCCCCTCCCCCCGAGTAGGGTAAGGCAAGTATCAAATCGTGCAGTCATCTACACTGGCGGAAAAAAAAAATCCCAACACCACGAAGGACTTGTGCTCGATGAATGAAATTTGGACAGTATATTCAGCTATAGTATTTATTCAATTGATTCAAGTTTCAAGGTTACAACTTATAGGGGGCGCCACCAGCGCCACCCTTTACAAGGTGAAAAGCACGGACTTTAGTATCCGCTGTAGTCGCCGCGCTGGTCTATGCAGGCCTGCACACGTGCATGCAGACGGTCGTAGAGATGCCGAATGTCATTTTCTGGTATGGCATTCCATGTCTGTTGTACCTGGATGGTCAGATCAGCGACATTTGTTGCTGGTTGTGGAAGAGCCCTGACACGGCATCCTGCACGTTGGGTTGCAGCGGCAGTGTGGGGTCGAGCGTTATCCTGTCGGAACAGCCTCCCTGGCATACCAGCCATGAATGGCAGCACAATGGGTTCAACAACCATCCGAATGTAAACATTTGCCGTCATGGTGACTGGGATAACCATCAGGGGTGTCCTGCTGTCGTAGGAAATCCCTCCCATACCATAACGCCAGGGGTGGGGCCAGTATGCCGACAACGGATACAGCTCGGTAACAGGACTTCCCCACTCCTCCTCCTGACCCTTGTGCGACCATCACTCTGACCCAGACAAACGACTTTCATCCGTGAAGACCACAGACCTCCATTCTGCCCTCCAAGTCGCTCTGGCTTGACACTATTGAAGACGTGCCGCACAATGTTGAGGGGTAAGAGGCAAACATGCCACAGGGCGCCTGGAGTGGAGGTTCCTGGCCAGGAAACGGTTCCGAATTGTGCGTGGAGTGACGTTGGGTGCCACAGCAGCCCGAATGTCCGCTGCAGATGTTGTCCGATTTGCCACAGCATCCTATAGATGCGCCGATCAACCCTGTCTCCAGTGGCCGGGGGTTGTCCAGACCCTGGTCTCCTTGTAATCCTGCCTTCCCTGGACCATTGCTGCCAACAGTTGTACACAGTGGCAACGTCTCGACCCATGCGTTCTGCAATAGCACGGAACGAAAGTCCACACTCTCTAAGGCCCACTACACGTCCTCGTTTGAATTGGGTTAGCTGCCCATATTGACGTCGCAGTCGCCTTCGAAGTATTGTTTTACGTACTCTACAGTATCGCACACGTCCACAAGTGAAGTGACACAGATGCGCGTCTGTCTCCTTTATATCTGTCATTGGAATGTCTCATTTGCATGTACAGGGTGGCGCTGGTGGCGCCCCTATAAGTTGTAACCTTGAAACTTGAATCAATTGAATAAATACCATAGCTGAATATACTGTCCAAATTTCATTCATCTAACATAAGTCCTTCGTGGTGTCAGGATTTTTTTTTTCTGCCAGTGTATTTTTACCCTGTTATCTGCACCTTTTACCTCTCCCCAAGTTTTATAATCAAAATATTAATTTTGTCGAACGTAATATGTAGAAAATGTAAAAAAGCTGGTATTTTCTGTCCTTTCTCATCATTTCCGAGCGTGTGATATATAACATGCAATATGTTGCCATAGTTCTAAGGACCAAGTGACTGCCGCACGACGTATTCGACGAAATGATGGACTACATTTGTTAATAGATTACAACACGATAACGGCCCGCAACATCGATATTAATGGGCCATCGAAGACCGAGCGGGAGGGATCACTATAAAAACCTCTTATTTCACCAAACATCCGAGATCGATCAAAATCTAAAAAGGCTTCATTACAATATGGAAGATGACCACATCACATTTAATGAGTTTGAATGGGCACTAATTACACTGCTCAAACCATTTAAACGAACACTTCTACTAAGCAGCGTGCAGAAGCAACTATGAATAATATGGACAAAATCGCTGTATATGATCATTGAAAGACGGTTTATTTAACAATAGAATGCATTATTGAAACAACTGATGAAGAAACAAAGAAAAAACAGGAAAGTGCAGGACCCCTGCCTAAAACAAAGTGAAACAAAGTGAAACTGCAGGACCCCTGCTTTGGACGTTGTGAGGAGAATGCCCTGTTTCTTCCAGGGATCAGTTTTTGCACCACTCAGTAATGTGTATGCCCACCATGGGCTGCAGTAACCTCCATGCACCTTCGAGGCATGCTCCGTATCAGTCGACGGATGTGATCTTATGGAAGCCGGTCCAATTCCTCAGTAAGTGCCTGGATGAGCTGTTGCAGTTTTTCTGGAGCTAAAGGGCGGTGTCGAAAAATAAACTGGAGTGCAAATACGTCAGTTTTTTACAAGTCTTTATACTTTTGAGACGGACCTTACACTTTTACCCGATGCAAGCCACGCCTGAAAATTTGCATATGATGCTCCAATGACTTTGGAACTTCTGTGTAATGAGTACAAAAATGCAACACAATCTAAGTTGCATGTTCCAATTAGTCCTTATTATGCAAGCGCATTACAGCTTCCTGCAGCAGGGGGAGACTATCACCGCTGCGACCTATTGTTGAGAACTGCATCGTATGCATACAAAACTGTCAGCAACAACCTGCACTTGTGCATCGTAAATGCGTCCTTCTGCTGCATGACACGCACGTTGCATGAACGACCGTGCAGGCGATACAGGCTCCGGGCTAACCCCTCCCCGTACTTTCCGGACCTCTCTCCTACCGACTACCATCCTTTCCAGAGCCTGGACAATTTTCTCCGGAAAAAAACATCCTACTCAAACAGACGTCGAAAACGCATTCCGGGAGTTTATTGAGTCCCGTGACCATGGATTCTATCGGAGAGGGCTCGAGAAGCTGCCAAATCATTGACGACAATGTTTGGATTGCAATGGGGGTTGTTTCGAATAGCATGTCTGAATGTGTCCTTTTTAGAAGGCCATTAAAGATGACCTCTGCAATCCGATATTTGATATGCAACGATCTGATAGCACAGGCCATTTTATAAAGGGATGCAAAGCACAGACTGATAGATATAAAACATAGTTGTGTTGTGTAACGTTGTGCGCACGGTGTCGTCCTTAAACCTCGGTGTCAAGGGCAAGAATGTAGCTTTGTGCGCTCGAACAGATTCATTGAGAATCCACATTAGCCGTTGTTGCTTTTCACTTTAGAATTTAGCTAAAGGGGTTACTGTGTGCCCCCCCCTTTACCAAAGGGCGTACGTGACGAATTCCGCGTCCGGTTTGTTGAGGCTATTAAGCCTAATCACGGTTACGCCACCGCGTGCAGAACGCGCAATGTTACTCTCAATCAGGAGCCTCCACGTGCTCTCTTCCGTGATCTCTTCTCCAGGAAGACTTCTTTCACAAACGTTAAGAAGGTGATTGACTAGCCTCCTGCAGTAAGATGGAGTAACCCTCCTGATTTATGGTGATATTTATTATAGCAGTCTTTCGAATTCATTGGAGTGACAATGGAGATAGCTAAATGACTGTTTCGATTGTTTTCTAGACAGTTATGACAGACTGTTTGCACGCGCTACGGAGCGTTTCGATATTTATTTAACTTTTTTTGCTTGGAACCGAGAAGGAAGGAGTGAGAAACTTGATACGAGGATCGATTGGCAGAAAGATGGGGTTGGACGATGTTACGTTCGTAGCAGGTGTCCACGACTCTGTTCGATTGCGAGGTGCGAAACAAGATTATCCACCTCTTCGACCTACGTTTGTACATTTCGTTCGTCAGTTATATGGTTCCGAAGAGAAATTTTATTAGGCTGAATCCGTTTCGAAGATTGGCGGCCATTTATGAAAGACTTATGCGATCAGTAACGAACTTATGGAGTGGAAGGATCCAATCTTTCAACGTGCGAGACAACTTGTTGATGAGATGAGAGCTCTTTTGATTTTGCTTTCACGTTAATCCAATAGTTGGAAGTTCCAAGCGCTTAGGAGAACGATACTGGTCAGTTATGATTTACCGTCCCGTTACGATGCATGATAGATGCATAGCCTAAAAAAACCGTCCCGTTATTCTTAGGCTATGATAGATGTCCACTACTGTATTGCTTAATTGATAGAGCGGGTTGATCAAAGACTGAAAGGAAAACCCATTGATGCTCTTCATAAGCTTGGATCTTGCTAACCTCATTTAAGATTGACCAAGTACGTGTTCGACGTCCGGTTGGCAAACCGAAACCTATGGACGTCTTGCTTCTACACCCAAATAAGCATTTTCTTTTGTCCATTAACTAACTTTTCAATTATTATCAAGCTTTTGGGGCGTTAAACTTAGCGTCGATTTGGTCATCTGGTATGGAACAGAGCGAGCTTGCTTCTGGCCTTCGGTGAATCGTCGACCGTCGCCTTGTAGGATCTGGTAGGAAATCAAAAGCAGAGATTATTCGTATTCGGAGTAACGATTGCAGTCTCCCCTCTGCTTCCGATGACGTTGCGTCTATCTACACTACTGTTTATAAAAATCGCAACACCCGGATGGAATAGCCCAATCTGCATTAAATTTGGAGCATTTGCATATCATGGGTCAGAAAAGAAACCATTAGATTTTCAGGTCAATACAATGCGTTTTACTGTCACATTAGTATCGGGTAAAACCACCGTGGGATGCAATTACAGCCTCTAAACGTCGTGGCATTGAGTCAAACAAGCTCTGAATAAGGGCCTGGGGAATGTCCTGCCATGCTCTGTCTACACGGGTATACAGTTCATCCACAGTTGCTGCTGCAGGAGTCTGACGAGCCAATCGATGAGCAACCCTGTCCCACACATGTTCGATTGGGGACATGTCTGGTGAACGAGCAGGCCAGGGGAACAAGGGCGTCTGATGTGCTTGGAAAAAGGCGAGGACATTTCTGGCCACATTCGGTCGGGCATTGTCCTGTTGGAATATAGCGCCTGGAAGGTTCTGCAGGAAGGGGATGACCTCGGGTTGCACAACTTCCCTGATGTACCGGTCACTGTTCAGATTGCCATGGATTCTGATCAGACGGGAACGGCCATGGTAACTGATTGCACCCCACACCATCACCCCTGGCGTTTGTCCTGAATGACGCTGCAGGATGCATTCTGGAAGGTCGCGCTCGCCACGATGTCTTCTGACTCGTATCCTGCCGTCATGGTGCTGCAAGTTAAACCTTGACTCATCCGAAAACACAACTTGTTGCCATTCAGCTTGCCACTGTTGGTGTTGATGGGCCCATTGCAACCTGAGGCGCCGGTGGTTTTGAGTCAAAGGAATCCGCAACAATGGTACTCGTGCCATCAATCCTCTGGAAATCAAACGGCGTCGTACAGTGCTAGCAGACATTGTCCTGCCTACTGTAGCACCCCACTGTTGTGCTAACACTGTGGAAGTGGCTGTACGATCTGCTAACACACATGCGATAGAGGGTGTCTGTCATCTCGCGGTGTCGTCGTGCTGGGTCTTCCTGAGCCTGGTCTTCGGTGTGCCCTGTTCTCTTCGCTCCACTGCCTCCATGCACGCATAATTGTCGTTGCATTACGTTCTACACGAGCAGCAATGTCACGATACGACCATCCCGCTTCACGCAGACCAATTATGCGTCCTCTTTCAAAGTCTGTCAGCTGTTGATATGGTACCCTTCGTCGGGTCGAGGCATGGTGTTCTTTCAAGCAATTACTCTGAAAATCTAATCATTTATACTCTGACCCATTGTATGCAAATATTGCAAATTGCATATGGATTAGACCATTCCATCAGGGTGTTGCGATTTTTATAAACAGTAGTGTAGTTCGATTCTTACCGATTATCACAGCGATGCCTTTTCCTCTATCGCTTTCTGAGCAATGAGGCGTCATTCCCAAATTTGCTTCCCCCCCCCCCCCCCCTCTTAAAGCACTTGTGATCATGTTTGTGTTTGTTTCTTTGCCCCCAATTTTGTGGTTATCATTCTTTTCTTCTTTGCATTTATGCTTGTGTGTGCCTTCTTCCTTGTGTCGGAGGTATTGTAGCTTTTGGAAGCTCGTGGGAACCACATCGAACGCTCCGGATTCATCAGGGGACTGGCAAAGCTATCTGCGGCAGTTAGGCACGAACTTTTGAAATTCCTCCGAGCGCCTAGTACGACAACAGTGGTGGTGGGTGTTGCATCACCCGTCATCACCAAACTGCATTAATTTCATTTTAATTTCTAGTCGTAGACAATTCTATCGTTTGAACCTTTTAAAGATTTTTCCTAGCACATTTAATAATTTTACTGTGGATGTTTCTTTTGCTGTTTTTTTTTCTCTAGGTCCTCCTCATAGTACTTGCAGGAGGGGAGGCTCATTTTATTTTCCCATTGTCGAAGGTGCAGCTTCGACTTCCTGACTCCCAATATCCAGGTTATGCGAAATATTTGTTAGATCACCTATGGAAGAGATTATATTTTGATCAATTTGTATTTACCCAACTTTATTATTGATTTTAATTAAAGCGGGGCAATAAAGCACCTTGCCAATTTGGAAATAGTATCGTGTCGTTCCTTTCCCTCGATCTCACACCTTATTTTAGAGATTAAAGCTTACTATATTCAATTGCTCTCCACTTAACAAAAGTCGAGGTGATCTGCGGTAGTTCTCTGATTATTGTTTGGTGCGTTTAATTCCTTAAACGTTACTGCCCCGACCTGCAGCAGTCGCTACAAATAGATACACTTGATTAATACATTTCCTCTTTGAAAAAGTGATCAATGAACATACTTTAATCCTAACCACAATAATAACGAATATCCCGTACAACTAGAATTTAGCGTTCATTTTCTTTGAATGGCGAAAAATGGCATTACTTTAAGTCTTAGCACCTTCCAGCATAAAAATAAAGGGAGCACTCCATTCAGGAAGCCAGTGGCACCAAAATCATCACCTGTGGATCTACTTTTTATGCTCGAAGGTTAGCACATCCTAATCCAGAGCTCATCATGCCATTAGCATTTAATTTTGAGTGTAGGTAACCACTTGCATTGAGTGGCGCTCGAATTTAGTTCATCGTAATAATTTTCTTGTCACGGGTGAAATACTCGTTAATTACTAATCACTACATTTAGTGAATGTTTAGAATGTTTACCTGGCCTATAATATGAAGAAAAAATATTAAATTTCACCAAGATGGCTTTGGAGTGACCAAAACTGCTCAGGAAACAAACATCCCAAATGCATAACATCAATCAATAATAAAAAAAAATAGAAACTTCATATTATACCAAGCAACTGCTTAAACAATCACACGCATTTATCGCAAGATTGCTGGTCTGCCCCAAAAATCAAGAAAGAAATACAACGGCAAGTTGGGGTTCCTATTTCCAACCAGACAGTTCGAAACAAAATTCATGAACATGGATTTAAGGACGAGTATCAGTCACAAAAAACCTCCAACAAAAGGGCATACGTTGAAAAGACTAGAATGGGAGGGAAGCATGCAAATTGGGATGTAGACCAGTGGAAGACAGTACTACATTCGATGAATCCAAATTTCCCATTTTTGGATCATATGGGAAGATGCCTATGTGGCGAAGGGGAGGAGGCGTGAAGAGGAACACATCAAATTGCATCAGACCAACAATGAAACACGGAGGTGGATCAGTCATGGTGTCGAGGTCAATGTCAATGAATGGAGTAGGGTACATTTGGAGTTACTGAAGATCTTATTACTAAGGAAGTATATAAAGGTATTTTGGAATGCAATTTGATGGAATCAAAAAGAATCTTACGTGAACCGCACAGGGTCTGTGGGCTGTTTCATACGATTTAAAACACAGACTGCGTGATAGATTCTTTGTTGATACAAACAGGGTGTGTGGGGCAGTTTCATACGAGTTTAAACAGGGAATGCGTGTAAAAAAAACAATTGAAGCTGGTCAGAAATTTTGTAATCCAGAAAGTTGCACACATCCAAGCTCGTGAAGGAATGGCTTCAACAAAAATTAATTACAACTATGATTTGGCCTCCACAAAGTCCTGACCGCAACCCAATAAAGGGTTTGCGGTCATTTTTTGAGGGGAAAAAAGCTGTAATGCAACAACCAACATCCAAAAGAGACTTCGTTAACATTTTAACAAAGGAGCGGAACAAAATCTATGCAGGGATCATCACAGGTGGAATCTATGCCTAATAGAGTGGCAGAGGTCCTTCGAGCAAAAGGAGAGCAAGCTTCGTACAAATTAACAAAGTTTGTAATCACACAGATCAATTATGATCAGAAATTTTGTACCTGCATTTTCTGTCAAAAAATTTTTTTTTTTTTACTCATGCTATCATTAAATATATTCCTTAAATATTTATATGCAGATAATGATATGCACTATAATATGCTGAAAAGTTATTTTGCCATAGTGTTTAAATAAAATTGTTATGGACGAACATTTGCAAAGATTCAATCTTTATGATCAGCAATTATACATACTGTACGATTGATGACGGAAAGACCACACCTCTGGGCAGTGAATTTGAAAATTGAGCATGGTGTTGTAAGTGCTAATATCATGCAGTTGTGTCAAGGAATTGCTACTGGGAAGAATCACAAAAAGGTTGAGGATAACTTTTTTTTTACATCATTAGACCACTTCGAGGAAAACAAATACTTCATGCTACACCAATTAAGAAAATTTGGATGAAGGGTTCTCCGGTATCCTCAAAGAGAAATGACCAATGTGGCCGTATACAAGAACATATAACTATGGATAAACAAATTGTCAAGCAATGATAATATTGTAACAATAGCTTTCAGGTGTTGTTGGCAAAGGTGTCACTGGTGAAGTACAATACTGGAATAATCGTGAGAAAAACATAGTTCTTGTTACACGACCTGAAGTAGCTCGAAGTTAGAATTTTTCCATGGGTTGGGTTGATAAAACAGACGTTCTTGTTCAATTTTACAGAATAATGATCAAATCGGGGAAATGGATAATAAGTTTTTTGTTCCATTTTGTAACATGTCAATTACAAACATTTGGCTAGAGTACAAGCAAGTTACAGAAAAGAGAAATGTGATAAAAAAAAACAAACCAAAAAACAAAAAAAACACGACCACCTAGAGTTTACCATGTACATTGGTGAATTTTGATAAGTGCAGGAGATTCAAACACATCAACAAAAAAGGTTGGAAGACCACGTTAAATCGCCTAATGCGATTCCCAACAAGAGATCGAAGCGAAAACGACAACAATCCATCTCATAAATTACGGTACAATCAGCAAGAACATTGGCCAAAATAAGCAAGCAACCAAGTACGCTGTAAGAAAAAAAAAGCCTAGGATAAACCTCGTATAAAATGAGAAAAGTATAATGTTTCAGGAACAAAAGTAATTTTTTAAGTTGTTCAATTGCCAGTAAATTTTTTAAGTATTATGGAAAAGCATTTTCAATAGTATACCTATATTGTATTACTTTACTCAAGTCTTCAATCGACGACTAAAATTAAAACTAAAATTTCCATAGAAATAAATAAAATAAAATAAAAAAGAAATAAAAAGGTCCTAACAAACTTGTTCTTATTGCTTTCATTATGGAAAATATGAATGTTTTTAATTTTCTGACAATTAGGAAGAATTCAGATCCGAAAGCGATAAGCCAGATCAAAAGAAGCATTCAGTTAAAGTCTGCTTTGCTAATGTGTAGCTAAACATTGCGTCACGTTCGATATCAATGCATTTTCTCAAATTTTCCAGAGAGTTGAGACAAATGAAAATTTGGCAGTCAACTCTCACCAAAATGGCGTGTAGACATAAAGGGACTGCAGCATAAGATTCGACCAAAGTTGTCAATAGTCTTCATAACTTCTGCCCTCGCAGATGTAGCCTTCATTTCGGAAGTAAATGCCAGTCCTTATTAATTTCTTATTTGGTGATCTTTTTGAAATCGTTAGTGCTCGCTGCACATTGTATATCAATTTCATTTAGTACACAACACAGTTTCTCTTGCTAATTCGCCATTTTGTTTCTCCTGCAATCTAGCCTCACCTCAAAAGTTTTCATTTCCATTCCATTTCATATGATGCCATCATCTTGAGTAAGTTCGGGAATACCAATTGTAAACCATACTCTGTATTATCTTTACTCTGCGCATATATTCACCATTGTCTTTAGATATTCATGCTATCCTACTATCTAAAGACGATGGCATGAACGCAGCCATGGAAGAAGTGGCCCGGAAGAAGTAAGAAGTAGTGACGGCGACATGAACTATCCCCATCTATCGTCGGATTTGTTAACTTCTTCCCCGGACGGTAGGGAAATAAGATGCTTACTTTGTCCGTGTGAGTCAGTGACTGATAAACGAGCGACTCACAATTTGTAATTTCCAATGAAAAATATGTGGTAAGAAGAATATGCGATTTTCGTTTAGAATTGTGTAGTTTGTATTAAGCAGTAACTAGTGCTATCCCTGCATTTCATGTAAATTTAAAAGATAGCATCGAAATTACTTCGATAAAATTTATTATTTACTAAATAGATTTTGTCTCTCAGCGATCAGTGCCCAATGAGTGATAACAATGAAACTCAACCTTTTTCCGTACTTTGCATAATAAAAATGAAAGTAATGTTATCGTGTTTTTTATTCCGACTAGTCTTTGGTCCATTATCAACCTGGGAATCGGATAAATAAACGTGTGGGTCAAGCAATGCTATCGCCACCATCATCATCGTCATCATCATCTTTATCATCTTGAGAGAAAACAAAACTGATGTGGAATCTCCAGGAGAAACCCAATCTGACATTAAAAACAGCTTGTGATTTAAGGTGATTTACGTCATTCGTTACCATTGAATAAGGTTTCAATATGTTTTTCCATATTCATTTCCCCTTCCCGCTTTACTCCTCATGCTCAGCTAAAACTGTGGAGTTGTTCATCGCGAAAAAGGAACTTTTATTAAAGTTTGTTTGAAACGGTGACAAGAAATGTTACTGCTGTATATTTTAGTGTCTATATTTTATTAATTAATTAAGACAGTGTTTTTCATTCCTTACATGGGTTTTATAGTAGCCATCTATTTTGGCCTTCCTCATAAAATATTTCAGTAATGAATGAAAATTATTGTGAAGAATGATAATGCCCTTATAACATTAATGTTACTTGTAAGATATGTTTTCTAAAGACTTATTAATAGAGCATAATGTATCGCATTAGGGCCTCCATATGAACCGGGATGTGTTGCAAGACTTATTGCAGATAGCTGAGATTATGGATACAAAAGAACACTTCCTCACCCTGTATATAGCGTGATTTTCTTGATACTGTATCAAGAAAATAAGTTGAAATGCTAAATGAACATACATTAAGACATTACCAATGGCAGTTATTAAATTCTTCTTAGGGATCATCCATAAATAACGTTAGCATTGTAAAGGGGGGGGGGGATGGAGAAATCTAGTATTTGCTAATATTGTGGGGAGGGGGGAGGTTTAACGCCCTAACGTTAGTTTTTTTTTGTAGCAGGGGTTGAAGTCCTGGGGACACTCTTAATCCCAAACAATCCTCCCTTGTCCCATACACTTTTTCCTTCCTGTTTTCTTTTCCGATTGATATTTTTGTTTTGAATTTTGAGTTTGTGGGGAGTTTCGTTGTTCTTTTCCCTGTCTCGTAACAGGCGACTGAGAGTGGTTTGTGAAATATCCAATTTTTTTGCAGCATCTCGCTGACTACAATGCGGAAGCGCATCATATCTTTCGAGCAATTTGCATTTTTCGGAAATGCTTAAATCACGTCGTTTTGGTGGCATGTTTCTTGTTTAGAAATGTTTTAGATCTGAGTTTGTTTAATTAAGCCGACTTATGCACGTGAGCTAGCCGAGTGATGCACGCGTTCACACATACAGAAAGGGGGAGACAGTGATTCTTATAAACGGAATCACTGATTCCAATAACGGAAGACTTTTACATAGAGAATGGTTTTGGTTTTATAATTTTGTCTAATAAGTGGCTGATTCCATTAAACCAATGTTTCAATAAAGTGGAATCTACTGTATCAGGAATCAAAATATAAGCAAAATGTCCTACGCTGAATTTTATAAAGCTTATCAAAAAGCATACACCAAATTAAAACCACAAAAAGTCCAGCAATTTTGTAATGAAGAGTGGAGAAAGTTGAAAAATAATCCAGATGAAATTCCCATTAAAATTCAAGCTCTACAGACAAAGGCTATGAAGAAAAAAGGTGGAATAATATCCATGTGGGCAAAGATAAAAGCACATCATTCTTGTTTTAAAGCATGCAAGTTTTAGTGCAAAATTAAGCATTTAATTAATTTTGAAACAAACTCTCCTCAATACTTAATTTGAATTTGAATCGGGGATTTGCCCGATTCTGGACCTTCAGTTTTAAGTACATTATGTTTTTTATGAGATTAATTACCAAATTACAGGCAATCATAGTGCGGTGGAATAAATTTGTATCACAAACGAATATACAGAAGCGAATTACAAATTTAATATCACAGCGTATTTGTTACATTTTAGGTTAATTCGACATTCAATTCTGACACTAAAGTCACCTTGTCCCCAACATTAAGCGAACAATCACCAACAATACACCTGCAACTAAGAGCTGAGGATGAAAAAGAGACAGTCTTTCAAGCGTCTAAAAAACAAAAGACCACTCCTGCCCAAGATCTGTTGAAAGAGAAAATTGAAAAATCCTCAGAGCACCTGAATCTCTTTCTTTTGAATCGAAACGCTAGGTTGGGTATAGTCTCAAACTCGGACATTACAAAACAAAAAAATGAACTGGAGACCTTGAAAAAAAAAACTAAATCGTTCACAAAAGGCCTGCGAATACAGCAAGAAAGCGCGGAAGAAAAGGCAAGATGAGTTCCAGAGATTAAGAATAAACAATGTGGCAAAGAAAAGGATGTCTTGATTCCACCTTCCGTTGGTCGACCTGCTATAGAGTGTGAGCAGGCTGACCTTCTCAATGCAATACGCGAGTTGGCAAGTATTAGTGCAAGTGCTGATGAGCGTCGTCGATGTGAGAGTCTACGATCTTGCCGAACATTGGATGACCTGCAGGAGGAGCTGACACGTATGGGGTACACCATCAGTAGGTCTGCAATGTATTTGCGTCTTCTGCCCCGAAACTACAACACGTATGAGGGTAGGAAGCATCACACCACCATACCAGTCAGATTGTGCCGTGCAGCAAATCTTGAGAAAAGCGCACGTCGACTTTAAATTTTGTAAGGCTACAGTAGACCATCTTTGAGAATTGGCTGCGACTCTTTCGAATGATGAGATCTTTGTCCTGTCAGCAGACGACAAGTGCAGAGTTCCACTCGGCCTTACAGCCGCTACAGTTCAGAATCCCCTTCTCATGCACATGCAATATCGTGTGCGCCTTCCAGACCATGACTTCGTTAAAGCTACAGGACACAAACTAATTCCAAGTGTATATGCAGCACTTCAGGTGACACCTGGAAAGCCTAGCGATGGAGGAGTTTGCTAATGCTTCTCGAACAAATACAGGCTTAATAAAGCCTGTGCTCATCATCTTTACCGATGGAGGACCAGATGAGAATCCGCGCTACGAAAAGGTGCACAAGCATGCAATTAAAACCTTTAAGAAGTTCAACCTGGACGCAATATTTCTCGCAACCAATGCTCCTGGTCATTCAGCCTATAATCCAGTGGAACGAAGGATGGCTCCATTAAGCCGGAAATTGGCAGGACTTATCCTTCCTCATGATAGCTATGGAGATTACCTGGATTCTTCTGAAAAAACGATCGATGAGGAGAAAGAATTGAAGAATTTCGAGGCTGCAGGAAAACTGTTAGCTCAGTGTTGGGATGGCAACAAAATAGATAATTTCCCTGTAATCGCAAGATACATCTATCCTGGAACGGCACAACGCAAATGCACTAATTCAGTCTCAGAAACATGGACGACGTGCCATATGCGCTGTTCCCAATATTTCTGTCAGATCGTGAAGTGCAATGACGAAAGGTGCTGTGGATTAAGGCGTTCTAATTTGAAGCTGGCTTTGCCTTCTTTCTTCCACCAGCTGCTGTGAAAAATGGGCTTCAAGCGACCGAAGATGACAAGGAAGGAACTTACCTTTCCTTGTTCCTGTCACAAATTCTCAAGGGAAAATTGCCAATTTCGGAGAAGGTCCAAAAACTTTTGAAAGGAGAAGTCCCGTACGACACATTTCTGCCCAAAAATCAAAAACAAACGATTTTCGAAAGCAGAATATGCAGCAGGTGTGATTTCTACCACAGCAGTGCAAAGGCTCTGAGGAGGAAGCACAAATCTGAAGGGTGCATAAACACAGAGCAATCAGTTACCCCCCCCCCCCGAAAGTCAAACCAATTCGAGTCGCTGCCAGGAGACAGCGAGAACTGATGGTAGCACTAGTTAATGATGATTACATGGAATGGGTAGATGAAGATATATTACAGGTATATTGGATGGAGTACCATTAGAAAATCCAACAGAAAATGTACACTGTAATGTAATTTCAGTACAAGAAGCAGTGGATCCTATGTGGGAAGACATTGTGTAATTTTTTTATGAAATATATACCATGTTAATAGATTAAAAAGCTTTACTGTATACTCTATCATTTTTTGCACTAAACAGGATTCAATTGTTAAAATGCTAACGTTAGGGGGGGAAGGGGGCATTACTAAATTCTAACTTTTGCTAATTTGGGGGAGGGGGGGGGGAGGCAAAAATACCTAAAATCATGCTAATGTTATTTATGGATGATCCCTTAGGTGACATCCTCTACTTGAGGGTTTCCTGCCATGAATGCCCATTAAGTTATTAAATACATAAATAATAATAAAATGCATTGTACATCATTATACAGTGCCATATGATCTCTCTCTCTCTTTCTCTTTCCGCTGTCAATATCAGCAACACTACCCCTCTACTTTGCAATCATTATTACAGTAAATAAAAAATAAGGGCTCTCTTAACCCTTAATTACTCGCGTCGGGTTAGTATGACCCGATCACACTTTTGTTGCCAAATATTCCTTACTTAAAAAAATATTTTAGAAAGGTCTTGTTCAATCTAATCTCCTGTTTCGACGGTGTGTGTTGTTCAATATAGTCTTTATTTTCAGAATGACTTCCAGATGCCAAGAACCCCATTTTTGACCCAACGTGAGTTGATTTGCTTTAATTTTCAATGCAGTTTTAACCCCATGCAAGTAGGAGTGTCAAGATGCTGAAAGCAGATTGGCATGCATTTATGACTCGACTCCACACTAAAGAACATGTAGCAAGTGTAGAGATTTTGGCCTTAAATTCCTACAAAAATATCAGTTGTAACTCTGAAATTAATAAGTAAAAGTAAATTCATTTATTGTATTCCAGGGTTCTTGTGTCTCGTCCTTCTCTTAATATATATTCGTTCGTGAAATTAATAAGCTATTTTTTAATGTATATTATTTTAATATTATTAAAGCAATTCTTTAAAATCTCTGAAATTAAGAGATTAATTTAGATGTGTTTTTTACAGTATATATCTATTTTTATAATATACCTAGGATCAATATCCAATGAGATGACGAATCTTTTATAATTGCACTAAAGGAGGGGTCAATACCAGTGATCAACTTTGTAGTGATTACATTAAAAGCTGTACAAATAAGTGACAGCTTCTTATTTTTTATTATCTTCTAAATGTACGAGAGAAACTCAAAAAGTAACAATATATATTTTTTATGAAAACATTGTAGTAAGCGGTGGGGAAAAGTGGATATACTTTTTGAACTTGTCGCCTTCCCCTGTAGTTTAAAAGCACCGTGAAGGTGTGCAATCGCAATCGGCATGATGGCGTTGTTGATCACATTGTTCACGCTGGAAGAACAAAGAGCTGTAATTCATTTCCTTCATGCGAAAGGTTGTCCACCTAAGAAAGTGTACGGCAACGACTGCATGGCCTATGCAAATATATGGGCATGATGCCAAAAGTTTTCTGAGGTGAAGTGCACCGGTGGCTGTACTAGCAGGAAACGAACTTCTATGCGATGGGCATTCAAAAACTTCTACCACGATGGGATAAATGCCTTAATCGCAATGGCTCATACGTAGAGAAATAACTAGAACATTGATATGTACTTTGTATACTTTGTTTTTTCATGTCTGCTCCAGCACTTTCTTAAAAAAAATAAATAACATTACTTTTTGATTTTTCTTCGTAATTGGAATAGATTTCTTTTCTGTAAACAGTAGTGATTCAGATGAAAAATACATAAGATATAGTCTCTAAAATACTTCGTTCATCAACTGGTAGGAAATCATGTAATTCATTAGATCAGATGCAAATAATTAAACAGAAATTTAACACAAAGAATTAAGTTTCATCCATAAGAAGATGATGAACCCCTAATACAAAAAATGTAAGAGTTGCTATAATTACCCCAGTAAAGGGTTTAATAAATTCTCAACCATATGTTCCAAATATAGATATCATGTATGTAAAAATCATTCATAAATTATAAGTACACAATATAAATAAACCAAATAACTAAATTTTCTATGGTAATATTAGAAAAAATGTTTTTTATTATCTTATTTTCTTAGGTATAATAAAGATAAGAATTTTGTCTCTTAATTTTAAAATTCATTTATTTCTACAGGGGAAAAAAAAAAAAATTATTCTGCCTATTTTGTTAGATTTTTTTTTTTTTTTTTTTTTCCCCATAAATAAAACACTGTTTTATAAAGCAAATTCATTTTAAAATTTTTCAAAATTCTGCATTTTAATACGAGGGTTGTGGCATAAGTCATGGCAACTATTTTTTTTTTTTATGAGAATTCAAGCATGGGTAGAAAATGTGAAATATACAGATGAAAGGACAAGGAATGGACGAAATGTATGGACATTTCTATATTTTGCTTCTCATGTTTATTAAGGTAGTTGACAACATTACAGGTTTCATGTTCTAGAATCATGAAGCCTGTAATGTTTCATATGTGTCATGCTTCTGGAAAATTTATTCTGGAACATGATTATAGATCTCATTTTCCAGAATAAGTAACAGAAATCAAAATAGAGAACGGCTGTTTTGATATACGAGCGTTATTCAACTCGGGTTACATCCACCTTGCACAGCGGTTGACTAAGAACTGATTTAAAATTGCTCTCTGGGCAACATCAGGAACTCACGGAGCCATCTAATGTTGTGGAAACATACTACCAGTCACAGCTTCCTTGAAACATATGACATTTTATGAAACCATCCCTTAGCTCTGAGAAAAAAAAATAGTTGCCATGACTTATGCCCCAACCCTCGTATTTTTGTTGGAGGGGGTTAATGTCTCTGACCACGTAATTATTAGGGGGCTACGTTCAAATATGACCATGGGGGGGGCGGGCCTTATGAACTGTCCTTTACCTTGAAATTTGATTATCTTGCTTTTTATAGTTGCTCAGATCTTAATGCCGGTAAATCTATATTTTTTTCAAAACATTGATACTGGTTCAAGTATTTATTATCTGAACATTGAGAAAACTAAATTTTTCAGATGATTATTTAGTGATTCAAATCCTATTGCTTTCGATTTTCATAAAGTACCGAATTTTTTTTTGTTAAAGTGCAAAAAAATTTGACATAAAAAACGCCTATATTAAGATATAAAAATTTAGGGGGGTGGGTCGAACACGAAACTTCGGACTGCAACCACGAAAAAATAAAAGGTTATAAGAAAGTTGAAAAGTTGCGAATAATTGTTGGAAAAAGGAAAAATTATTTGATTACAAACTTTTCCTAAATAAATAGAAAAAAATAAAAAATAAAAACGTAATAAATGTTAATGTTATGTTAGCTGTTTAGTCTAAAAACGTTTTATATTTAAGTCTATGAAGTCTCTTTTTTTAAAATATTTCAGTGTACAAAGTCTCTTTTTTAAATATTTCAGTGTACAAAGTCTCTTTTTTAAATATTTTAGTCTACAAAGTCTCCTTTTTTGATGCCCTTCCCTGTGCCGATCCCTGCATGTGTTTGTGGGAATGGGGACAAGGGAGTAGACAGGGTGTTTGAAACTTATATATACCATGTTTTCATGGTGAGTCCTCGAGTTTTCTGAGATTCCATATTTTGTTCATTTTTTCCCCTCCCTGGTTAACTGTGGATAACAGAATCAGCAGAAACGGGGGGGGGATACAAGTGCATATTCTTATATCCATATAATAAGTGCGGATGAATTTTATTTAGCTTTTCATGGACCAATTTGGCTCAAGATGATAGTGATTATGCTTGAATTTAAGACTATATCATCTCTAGCTAGTAATTAAATAAATTATTAAGAAATTCAAGTATAACTGGGAACAAACTCTAGATATAGATGATAAACTGACATAACAAACCTCTTGTCTACATAAATTAATAGAATAGAATCTATTATAGAATAATATATTTTTTTAATAGAATATACATAATATCCATAGAAAAACTTTGAGTTCTAGAAACTGGACAAATTATAACCAGACAACAAGGGAGAAGACACTATTCCACAAAAACTCTTTTAGTTTCTTCTCCCTTGTTATCTGGTTAATAGAATGTACATTTTATCCACCATGTGGTCACCTTTCAGCAAGAAATTCATGTGGAAAAAAAAAGGAAAAAAACGCTAAAGCATTATGCCAGAGAGGTAAACATTAAGATAAGAGCAGTTGTGATTCTCCATCCTTGGATGTTGGCATTAGCACAACTACCTTCAACTCACATTCACCAGCCTGATATTTTTCTGAAACTTTATTAAATGGTTTTCAAGTCCTAGGGGATCTGAAAAATCATATAAAATTAGCTTTTTCCACTGGAATTTCTTTTATATAGGGGAAAATGTATTCAAATTTCATTTCGGGTCTACCAATTTGGACATTGGCAGCATGTGTGTGTGTGCATTCAAGAGGTTGAAGCATGCATACAACCACACCATTAGGACAGCTTTATCTTTATCGAACTATCATTCTGTCACCCATGCATGTATAAATGGAACATTCCTACTTGGGACTCTGTTAAAATTTTAGCCAATCTAAAGAAATCGATAAACTTTTTTATAATTTCACCAAAGGATGGGTCGATGTCTAGCAATTGTGTTAGACCTGGTACAAATAAGTGGCAACTTGCTATTTTTTATTATCTTCTAAATGTAATTTTCATTTTATCATCGACTAACCAGAGGAAAGGTAAAGAAAACAGGTTTCTTCTCTTTGAAGTTCATATAAAACTTACCATTTTTCAGAAAAGAGCGTTTCCCTACAGTTCTTTATAAATATCAAATACTGTAATATGCCATTCTACATTTGTCATTCAATCCTTTTCTGCAATTCTCCAACATTTAATATCTGTGTCAAGCAAACAAAACTTTAATTATTTGTATCCCATCAACAGGATAACATGCAACAGTTTAGGCATATCAAGGGTGTTCTTCCATAAAAAAACAGATTATCAAATAAATAAATAAATGCATAAAAAATAACAAAAGGCAAGCAAGCAAAGGTACTGGTAGCCTTCCGTCCATCTTAACTTTGTGGGAGATGTAAACTAAAGCACAAGGTGAAGTCTGATTCTATTGGCTGACTTGAGCCTTAAAACTTCCATGTCCCAGGGTATACTTCCCAAAAATGGCTTAAAGCGTCTTTTGAAATCTATCATGACAAAAACTTTATAAAATGGTTCCATTTTTAATGAAATTAAGAGTGAAAACCGAAAGATGCCATAATTATTGGTCTTGAAAGTTAAAAAAAATTTCTGGAAAGCCTGTAAAAAGCTAGCAATTTTAAATGGAGTAAAGCATATAAACCCTGTATGTAATTTAAATTGATTCTGTTTGGCCATTGCTTATGCACAGATGGTAGTCTTAGTTTTTCAATAATCATTACACGTTGTTTAAATAGGATTTATATTGGGCGCTTTGCAGTAAAAGTTAACAATGATGTCGAGACTGCAATAATCTATAGTGAACAAAAGAAAGCTGGATAGACTATACAGGGGTGGTATAAAAGTAGTGGGGAAATAACAATGAGTTATGAAAGATCTTTATGAATCTAACAGTTTAGTCTAGCATTGTTTGGTTGCCCCATTCTAGTATTACTTCTGTTCCTGCTGGTATGTAATTGGTGACTGTGTCTGCCATGCTAACAATTGTAAAATGGCAATTAGGCCTCATGGATTTAATAATATGTGCATGCCTACTATTAATCTATAATATTAACCTAAAGTTTTAAATTAAATAATGCTCGAGATGAATTTTGAAAGTAACTTGGAATGATTCCAAATTTCACAAGATTGTTAATTCTTATTGAATAGGACAATAGTTTCTATTGAATGCAAAGTTTCATTTACCTCTAAAATAACATTGAAAAATATAGAGTTATGTTGATATATGAGAGATATGAAACTGTCTTATTTGCATTTTTAATGAATGATTTTAGAGTTTTAAGCCAAATGTAAATTTTATGACAAATCATTACAAAAATTGCTTTTGTGGTATTAGAGTATTTCCTGACATAGATCTTTGGAGTCCAATAATCAAATAGAAAAAAATAAAATCCCCTAAACAGATGATAACAAAGAAGATGATGAAGTTTAATAGAAGATCAAATTATCATTGAAAGCAAGTTAGAACAACAAAGAATTGACAAAAGAATGATTTAATCAGACACAGGAATTTACATCTTAAATACACCATACAGATTTGTGTGTAACTTTCAGAATTCTTATATATAAAGGATTCTGGTAAGGATCATTTTCATATAAAGATTGTGGTAATTATATTTAACAGAAACACTCTGCTTTGGGTCTTATGAATAAAATTTTAAAAAGTTACAATTTCTACTTCTTTAAAGATGAACACAAAAATAAAAATTGCTGTCAGTCGAGCAAATACATCTGCCCAGAAATTACCTCTTTTGATAGAAATTATTAAATTGTTTCAAGAAACTACGAAATCTATCAAAGGATTTTGGTAAAAAAAAAAAAAAAAAAAGTAAACTCGCCAAACATAATCCCATTAAACAGATGAACTTATGTCATGTACTGTCATTATCAGACTCTCCGGACAGTTGCTGAACTTATTCAGGGTTGCCATCTCTCCTTCATAAATGTCATCCAATTCATAGATTTCTGCATTGTCACTGTCAGAAAAAGAAGTGCTAACTACTAAAAGTTTTTCAGTGTTTTAAATTCAAATTTAATATAAAATATAAAAAATATTTGACTTACCATAATTTGAGACCAACTCTTCTGCTAAATTTCTTCTGAATACTACTGAAGTAAAAACGAACAAATTGAAACTGAAGCCAGCTCTTATGCCACAAGGTTTAAATAGGCTGCTTATTTAGTCTGTTGATTCACAGTAGAATTCAATTTGTTCTTAATTGGATAGCCAATATAGAACCGCTCTAATTTCTTCTATGAAACGTCATTGGCCTAGACGTCTTATCCATTGTTTATACTCTAAAGCTGTCATTTTATTCTTTAAATTTTCATTGGCTCATGGATAAGACTAATTTGATTTTTGACCCCAATTTTGGGAATAAATTTCTCATCTTTTATATGAGTATATACAGTAGTTAATTTTAATAATCTGTTTTTAAAACCTAAGGCCGGATTCACAAAAATGATGCCGAAAATTAACGATGTCGGTAAATTTATCAATTTTACTATTTGTCTTAAATGCAATTCACAATACGCGTCTTTAGCCCTCTTTAACGAACGACGCGGAAGTAAGGAAAATGAAGAAATTATATAAGAGTAGGAGTTGTGATAAAATATTAATTAAAAAATAAATAAAACTCCATTTAATTAAAAGAAAATAAATAAAATAATTGAAACAATGAAAAAAGTCACCCAATGGATAAATGTAAAGGTTGAAGGACAATATTGTTTCAATTTTACTTTACATCTCTTCTTAATCCGGTGACAACAACAACTGAGGCATACGAGGTGCACCTTGGAGCGGAGAATAGTCACGGTAGTATCACTGAAACAGAAGTCAGATGGGCAATTAAGTCCCTGAAGACTGGCAAAGCTGCAGGTGATGATGAAATCCGGTCCGAGATGTTAAAGGCCTTAAATCAGGATGGTATCCTGTGGCTGACTCGAGTGTGTCAGGTTGCTTGGATATCTGGACAGGCCCCTAAGCAATGGCAGACAGGAATTGTGAACCCTATCTTCAAAAAGGGAGATCAGAGAGATTGCAACAACTATCGAGGCATCTCTTTGCTCAGCATTCCTGGGAAAGTGTACGCTAAGTGTCTGGAGAAGAGAAGTCGGGAAATAGTCGACTCCAAACTGTCGGGGGAGCAGTGTGGTTTCCGACCTGGCCGAAGCACGACGGATCACATCTTTGCTCTAAGGCAAATCTTTGAGAAATCCTGGGAGTATGCAAAAGAGGTCTACGCTTGCTTTGTGGACCTCGAAAAAGCATATGACAGGGTTCCTCGGGAGAAGCTCTGGCAAGTGTTGCAAGAGTATGGAGTGGATGGGCAATTACTGGTTGCTATCATGTCTCTGTACGAAAGCTCTGAGATGTGTGTCCGGATAAATGGCATTAAGTCAAGACCGTTCACCGTGGGTGTTGGACTCCGCCAAGGGTGCGTACTGTCGCCCATCTTGTTCATTATCTTTATGGACTGGATAGACAGGGGCAGCCGAGGCGATGAGCGTGTTTGTGTGGGCGACTGCCTGGTGGAGAGGTTGCTCTTTGCGGACGACCTTGTCCTGCTTGGGTCTTCTCGCACGAACCTTCAGCATGCACTAGACCGGTTTGCAGCCAAATGTGAAGAAGCTGGGATGAAGATCAGTGTGGCTAAAACCGAAGTTCTGGTTCTTTCAAGACAGCCTGCTCAGTGCGCTCTCCATGTTAGGGGAGCCTCATTGAGACAGGTGGAGAAGTTCAAGTATCTCGGGATTGCATTCACGAGTGATGGATGGCAGGAGAAAGAATTGGATGCTCGGATCGGTGCAGCAAGCTGTGTCAGACGTGAACTGTGGCGATCCGTGGTAACGAAACGAGAGCTGGGTAACAAAGCCAAGGTCTCCGTCTTCAAATCTATCTTTGTCCCCATTCTCACCTATGGTCATGAGGCTTGGGTAATGACCGAAAGAGTGCGATCGCGGGTACAAGCGGCCGAAATGAGATTCCTGAGAGGTGTGGCAGGTGTTACCCTACTAGATAGAGTGTACAGCAGCACAATAAGGGAATCTTTAGGTGTTGAGCCGCTACTTCTCCGCATTGAGAGATCTCAGTTGCGCTGGTATGGCCACGTGATACGGATGCCGCAAACTGGTCTTCCTAGGCAGTTGTTATTTTCCAAGCCGGTGGGTAAGAGACCAAGGGGTCGGCCTAGAACCAGGTGGCTAGACTACATGGAGAATCTGGGTTCGAGTCGCTTGGATATTACCAGGGAGGACATGCGCCTGATGGCGGAAGATCGCGATCGCTGGAGATCCTCCATAGGGCTGCTGCCCCCGCGACCCTAACGGATAAGCGGGTTTGAAAAGTAAGTAAGTAAGTAAGTATGAAGAAAGTTCGAAAATGAAAGCAACAATTTACTTCTTCGGAATTGCACTTGATGACTGCGCAAAAAAAATAATAAAATAACTCCTTCTAGAAAATATCAAGTGCTCAAAACTTGAAATTTTTTTTACGGAAAACATCAAATGCTGATAAAGAAGCATTTGATAGAAAGAAATTTATTTGAAATTCATTACCTTATGGCCAGGAGGGGGAACGATTGGACAAATTCACCACTTTGCTTTTCCATTTAGATATCAACTGAGCCTCTCGATCAATTGAAAAATCCCATCCGTAGAAAATCTGCAGTATCGAATATGTACGATTACTGATCTTGAGTCATGATGATCAAAACATTAGAATACGATGTCATTCTTCGTCGCGTGCAAGTCTTCCGCCAGAGTCTTTAAAAACGCATTCTGTAACGACGCTTTAACAAGAGCTCAGAGCTGTCGTTATTTAATGACGATTTTGTTTGCGACAAGTTTGTGAATAGCAGTAAACGTTGTTAGATGCCATAACAACGAAATGTTGTCAATAAATTGCTAAGGACGTTTTTGTGAATCCTGGTCTAAGTTTGTTTGGAAATTTGAGAATCCATTCAATTGTTGTCTGCTGCTACTTTTATTGCTTTCATGCGAAATGGGTTCATACTTATTGAAGAAAAAAAGAAGTTCTGTCAAGCACATTAACACACC
>JAHWFO010039273.1:731695-745447 GCA_023313115.1 Rhysida immarginata | reverse complement strand
CCCCCCCCCCCCTCTATATTGTATTATCACCGGCATTCCTCCTCACTCACTCTCTCTCGTTCTCTATTATGCCGACAAGCATAGCTAAATTGTGTGAGGTGTATGTTCGTGTACTTCCCTTGTTAGTGAAAAATAATGAGCACAAAATATACTCTCTTGCCTTTCTAGAATTCACTATTACTCATTTTTAATAGTTAGAGTATTTAAAAAACATTTATTTGTGATAGCTGCTGTTTTATTTGTTTATAAACTAATTTTAGTTCAAATTTCTCTGATACAATTTTCTTTTTTTTCATTTTAGATTTCGACAGCTATTTTTGTCGCATTCTTAATTTCCTTGACGACATGTCCATTCCAACAGCTTTTTTATCCTCTACAATGAACTTTTCCAATGAAAGCAGTACTTTGGATTTAAGTTCTGGTACACCAACGATCAAAGTACCAGATGTTACATTATTATCATCTTTGTCATCACCATCAGCAGCGTCATCTTCATCATCGTCATCATCATCATCAACATTGATTCCTTCCACTGTTGCTCTTACTGATATCAGCACCACTCCTGTTACAAATGTGACCTCAAAAGATGAACACTGTTGCTTGTTTATTTTACATCAAGAAATTGGAAACTCAAAGTAAGATATTTTTTTAAATCTTATCTTCTTCTTGTGATTTAGAAATTAAAATTGAAATTTCACAATAAGTTAATAAATTATTAAAGTATTAAAATAAAGATCAATAAGTTTGTAATTTGTAGAAATTCTAAAAGATATTAGAATCTTACTCTTTTGAATCTTCTGATGAGCAGTCATTTCACAAATAATAGACACAATAGAAATAAGAGAGAAACTAGTCAGAAGTGAATTATATAAAATCCCTCAAAACATTAATTGGATAAAGAGTGGTAAATCCCTGAAAAAAAAGTTGACGTTTTGGATAGAGACTATCCTTTGTCAAAATATTAATAAAGTCGAGAAATTTTCAAAATATTATGTAAAATTATATGAATGATAATATATTTACCTATACTTTTCCCATTGAATGATGTGGGCATAGCAGTGCCTCATTTCAGTACTGCCTTTATTGTTCAATTTACATCTGTTTGATCAACAATCAGAAAGTCATTGGATTTTTATATTGGTATTTCTAATTTAAGAAATGGAGACCTTACAATACAAAGTACATGTAGAAAGTTTAATGAACCTGGCTAATTTCGGCATTTATTCCCAGATTTTTTAAAAATAATAATAAGGTGAATTTACAACAACATAAGGTGCGTCTCATAATTATAAACACACTATCAAAATGTTACTTGAAAAAAAAACTGTTTGTTATATTTACATCAAATTATTGCGTAAACATCTCTAAGCATATTAGGATCATTTCAAACAGTTGAAAAGATTTTATGCAAATTATGTATCAAGAAAAACAATGAATTACAAAAAAATACAACAATCACTGTCTCATAATTATAAACACATTTGCTTAGTATCCAATAAATTTTCCTTGTTTTACAAGAACTTTGTAAACACGTTTGGGTAATGAGTTTATTAAGGACTTCAGAGGCATCTGCTGGATGTTTTCCCAACTGGAAATGATTGCAGCTTGCAATTCAGCAGTAGAATTGTTCTGCTTTCCACCTGCATATACTGCTCGAGCTAACATTGCCCAGACATTCTCCATGGGGTTCAAATCAGGTGATATTGCAGGCCAGTCCATCACCTGAACACCATTGTCCAAAAACCACTTCCAAGTTGACTGAGCTGTGTGAATTGGTGCATTGTTCTGTTGAACTTCAAAGAATGAACCTCCAATTACTTTTGCAAAGGGCAACAAATTTTCTTCAAGTAAATTTTGGTAGGCAAGAGCATTAAGTCTACCCTTGGGAAAGGCTAAATTTGTTTTTCCATTGAAAGAAAAAGCTCCCCACACCATCACCGAGCCACCTCCTTGCTGTCGATTGGAGTATATCTTTTCTTCAGCTCTGATGTCATACCAGTAGTGTGTCCATCCATCAGGGCCATCCAAATTAAACTTTTTTTCATCACTAAAGATGACCTTTTGCCATTGGTGCCTCCAATGCATATGTTCTTCAGCCCGTTCCAGCCGCTTCAGTTTGTGGCGCTCTGTTAGCTTTGGTTGGCATTTTCTTTTCTTGTACACAAGAGTATTTGATTTTTTCACAACACGGGCAACTGTGTCTTTTGAGACCCCAATGTTTGGATGACTTGCTACACTTCGCAGAGATGATGATCCTTGTTTTAATTCCTGGATAACTGCTCTTTTTTGCCGAGGTGTAAGTTTTTCTGGTCTCCCAGGTCGCTTTTTAGTGCCATATCTTATTCCTAAATTAAGATAGTTGATCACAACTCTGGTAGAGCGGTTAAGGGCCTTAGCTATAGCTCTTACAGAACTTCCAGACTCCTTCATTGTTGCTATCTGTCCCTTTTCATAATCAGTCAGCTTTGGGCCTCTTGGCATGGTGTTTTTTCCTTCAGGTAAGTTTTAGATCAATTAAAAAGTAATTGATGGTGGCAGTCATTTGCAATTACCAGTTACTACATTTGTTGTTGATTTTTGTAATTATTCCAATTATTCCAATTTTAAAATTAAAGCAAGTGTGTTTATAATTATGAGACAGTGATTGTTGTATTTTTTTGTAATTCATTGTCTTTCTTGATACATAATTTGCATAAAATCTTTTCAACTGTTTGAAATGATCCTAATATGCTTAGAGATGTTTACGCATTAATTTGATGTAAATATAACAAACAGTTTTTTTTTCAAGTAACATTTTGATAGTGTGTTTATAATTATGAGACGCACCTTATAAACAAAAACTTTGAACATAACCGACCATGTGATTGGATGAAATTTTATGAAATATATGAGGTGACAAGCTGTTAGTGGAAAAGGTATTTTTATATTAGATTTCAAATAGGAGATAACATGGGATATATACAGAATGTTCCAAAAAAAGACTCTGATTTTAAGAATAAATATCTCGGAAACTGAGATTGATAGAAGAATGAAACAAGTGGTATGTTAATTTCGAAAGTCGTAAAAATCTGATACAGAAGTTTCATAATTACAGTTATAAATGTTGCCGACAAGTGACGCTGCATGCTGTAATTGCAGTACGGAGTCTGAGCAATAGGCTATTGTAACACCGACTGTTTGGGCCTATCCAATCGGATCGGCTAGCCACTTGCCTTCCACACAGTGGGGAGTTTACAAGGGTTGTTGGACCTGGTGCGGGAAAGAAACAACACGTTAGCAGTGAGTGGTGTCAACAAAAATATCTATTTTTAATAATCATTCTAAGATATAACAAAGAAAATACACAATTACTAGGGGCCCCATATAATTATTTCATGTAGGCTGTACAGTTAAACCCGTTAAACCCACCACTGTCTATATCTATAACATCAGTTGTTTGTTTGTGATTATAAATCAGAAATAGTGGTAAGGTGGCAGAGAAAGCAGTCCCTTCGCTCGGCGCTGATTCGGTTTCGCCCGCACACTGTTTTTGCTTCAAGTGATGAAGGTGTTCATCATGGAAAGTCCGTTTTTACAACAGAGATCCAACAAGCACCTGCCATTCGCATTTAAATCACGCCTTTCCATGTTTGGTCATCAGTCCCTAAGTGTGCATTGAAGTTGCCCACCAGGATGACAGAATCTGCACTCCCTCTCCTGCTAAGAGCAGCATCAACTTCATCTAGAAAGAGTAGGTACTTTGTGACTGCGTTCAGGGCATATGCAACAAATAGAGAGAGAGAGAGAGAGAGACCGTTTCCGTATCTGAAGCCTCAGGAGACATAGTCTTCCACTTAAGGGGGTCCAGTCTGCAACATAATCTGCCAGCCGGGGACTTGTGAGTATCTCCACTCCCACCTGGGCAGTCATGTTAGAGTCGACATTTGAGTAGACAAGCTTCCACAGTCTTAGAACCTGGACGTTTCGTAGAGGTAATACCTATCATATCCAGTCAATATCGTTTGGCTTCTGCCACTAACTCGGATTCTTTTCCTGTCACGGAGAATACGTTCTAAGTGCCGATTGACAGCACCCGATCCCGTTGTCGCTTTACCCGTTTCTCCTCCTGGGTAAAGGCATGTGCTGCCCCCGACCGTTTCCCCAAGTGCACTGGTGGGGCTTGTCGGAGGCATTTCTCCGAGATAACAACCGGGAGATTGTCGACTATTATTTGAACGAGAGCTTCTGTCTAACTCCCGAACGCGGTTGACTTTAACCTTCACCATACCGAATGCAGTATGAATTCTCTCATTCATCAACATCATGAAATATATGTTTGTTTGGATGCTCTTTGTCTGACTTCTCAACCATGACCTTCTGGTAAGGGTGACCCTAAAGTAGCAGTGCTACAACCAGTATAGCTCACAGAATCCCTGAAGCACCCTAACCCACAGTAAGGGGACATCCACTCCGGGGCATCCACTAATAATGTCCAATAATAATATGTTCAATAATAAAAGCAAAATAACCTGTACAACATTGTTTTTGCCTAAAAATTTCTATTATTGATATATAGTAGAACCTAGTTTTGACGAACTCAGATTTTATGAAATTCCTGATTTTACGTAATAATTCTGAAATCTGGAATCCCTCCTTTTAATTTACAGAGTATGAACTTAAAATTTTATGAAGTGTTTTACGACGAAATTCAAATTTTACGAAGATAGAAGTTGTAATTGGTAGTAAATACTTCTTCGCTTAAGCAACATATGTGCACTTTGGGAAAATTTGGCCCCAGAAACAATTGCTAATTGTTTCAAAAACGCAAATTTCATTTTCAGGAATGCAAGCAAAAATGAAACTGGGCTTGCAGTCCAAGCCGAAACTTATGACAGCAAATTTGAAGGATATGAAGAGTGGGGATATCATGAAAAATAAGCTTAATTTCCAAAATTAATTCTCAGAGTTTCTAAATATTGATTCGGGTGTCTTAACTTCACCGATGTTAAAGAATGATGAAATTTGCGATCTTGTCAGAGATGGCGGCGAAGAAAACCATGAAGATGACAACGAGGAATTGGAAAATACTGCATTCAAACCAACATCCTTACAAATTATAAACTGCTTAGAAACGCTAAAAAAAAACAAAACATTTAGATGCAACTGAAAATGTACTTAACAATATTTTTGAAAGTGTTTTTAAATTTTCAAACTCTGAAATAACAATATTGTCAAATTTGCATCAGATAACGATTCTAAAATATTTTCAAAAATCAAATAACTAATGTATAACCCTGTGTATATTAAAAATAGCGCCTATTAAAAACTTTTGCAGTGTGTATTTGCTTGTTTATTTTATTTTATTTATTTATTTATTTTTTTGTTTTGTTTTTTACGAAGTTCAGTTTTAACAAATAAATGTTACTGGTCCCTCAAGATTCACAAAATCAAGTCTGCTGTATTTTGTGATATTTAATATTTTACATTGCAAAATATTACATTAAAGTCATACAAATTAGTTTTGTTGAAGCATTGTAATTGAGAGAAATGCGGACTAATATTGATGCCATCTGTCGGGAGAAGTTTGCATTAGCCCAAGAGAACAATAGAAAATCTTGAGAGTTGAACAACTTCCTACTATCTAAAGACGATGACCTAATCAACCTAAATGGCCCAGTACCAGCGCACCATATCACTATGTCTCTATTCCAGTATTTCTTTGGTTTAAAAATATCTTCCACAACACTTAATATTTCTTAAATTATAGACCTGACTAATAAATTGTCAGTTTTGTTGTCCTTGTACATCTGTTCATATCATTAGATATCGTGAATTTGTACACAAATATCCCCATCCATACCTCTCTCTCACTGCTTAAACATCTGTTATTTTCATCGTCTACAGAACTACTTTTCATTTAATGGCAAGTTGTTCTCAACCTTCTGGCCTTGGAATCCCATTCCCCTTTAATGGTTTTTTCCCCCTGAGGTTGCAAAATCTGTCCATGTCCAACTGTTACTCTAATATTGTTATATTAGCTTATTTCCTTTATTATTCTCTTCGCTCTTCCTATATTGTATTATGTAATTTGTTGAACTCTTTCTCCCCATCCATCCAATTCACCCACGAACTTGAATCTAATAACACTATCCCATACTTAGACATTTCAATCTCCAAAGACCTGATAAATAACTGGTTCATATTTGATATTTACTGTAAACCATCAAATCATCTAATCTTATTTGTGCTCTTATCTGTCTACCCCATCCCACAAAAAATGCTTCTTTTTGTTACTAATAGGCCACACCCTTCAAAACTCCATTATACAAAAGCTCCTGAACAAGAATTTCTGTATTATCCTTGTCTGGAAAAATCTAATGATTATTCACAAACATTTGCCCACTGCATCATCTAAAAACACACTCATCATATCTGGGACTTGAGGATTCGGTCTCCTAATCTTGTCTCTAACCCAAAATCTTGGATTTCCTTTTCTTTTGGGGTTTATTACCATATTAACTCTACTATAAGATGAGGGGTTTTTTTTCAAATTAAAGGGCCAATAAAAGGGGGCTCATCTTTTACAAGTTAATGCTATAATACTCCAACTGGGCCATAGTGGTGGTGCCATTTGGTAGCATTCTTGATCATAACAAGATCACACAAGATTTTATGATAGATTTTAATTTTGAAATAAGTATATTTTTGCTTCCATGTTCATTAAAAAAAATTTTCCCAAAAATTTATCTCCAAAAAAGCAGGGTCATCTTCTAATTGAGTCGTCTTATAGTCAGATAAATACGGAAAATTACTCCCTTGCTAAATTCTTCTGAGCGAGAGGCTGAAAAGTCTGTTTCCATATGGCCAATTCTATTTGATATTCATCAACCCTCCCCCCTTCCATCCAATCTCTGCAACAATTTCAATGGCAGTGGAATATACGGTCTCCGCAACATAATGCAAATTTTGTAACTGCTTTTAAGTTGACATGGACTCTTAAGAATATGAAGAATCTCAAACATCATATATGAACAGGGGTGTAGCTACCGGCGGCCAAGGTGTGGAAAGTACGCGGGCGCAAAGATTTAGGGGCACTAAAAGCTAAATTGAAGGGGCGCTAAAAAGCTACTTGAAAGAGTGCTAAAAATGAAAAATGAACATGGGCACTAAAAAGCTAGCTACCCCACTGTATATGAAAAAGGACAAGAAATCAAACTATGTGCTTGACTGTGTTTGTTTAATCAGTCTTTATTGTAGAGAAATGGTAGATTTTGAATGATGAAGTTTTCAATAAAATTAGCTTATGCGTTCGCCTTCACAGGATGGGCATCTATGTAAATGATAAACCACTGTGCAGGAAATGCAATCTGGAGGAAGAAACTGTACGTCACATACTTTTTGAGTGTGTTTCTCTTGTGTACATAAGGCATTCAACTCTCATTTTTCATTCAACTGGAACTTATTGGAAATCTGACTCCTTGATTTCCTGGATCCATGCTTCGAATAACCCGTTCCAACTCATCCCAAAGATGTTCGATTGGGTTCAAATCCGGGGACTGTGGTGGTCAGAGGAGTACCGTATTTATTCTACTATAATGTGCATCTTGTATAATGCGATTCCACTTTTAGAGCCCAAAAAACAGTAAAAATTGTATCCTCTTGTACAATGCGGTCCCCATTTTTGACTTGTCGCGAGAAATAAAATAGGCAAGAATATACAGAAAAAGAAAAAGGAAATGGGAAAAAAAACCTCTTCATTTTACTGTTGCTATTACCAGTCACTGCTTTTCAGGTCCTAAAAAGTGAAAACATCATGAGTTCCTTAAAGAAAAATGAAAAACGTTTATAAAGTTCCATTGCAGGGAAGAGGGAGAATGGCTTATTGATAATCTCTGACAACACTTCCTAGAAAGAAAGACTATGCACTGAAAATTTATACATTGTTGTCATGACCATAGGTAGTCATAATTCAGGGCTTATTATTGGTAGAAATAGGATTAACAATGCCTTTTTATGATGATGTAACAATGTTTAAATTTTCAGGGCACAGGCCTTCATTTTAGATGTTCGTTAATTTATTCAAAATGGCGGCATGTAAAGTGAGCTGCGTTTCTAAATTCTAAGTTAGTTTCCTTATTTTATAAATATCCAACATTTTTCATAGTGATTACTGTTAACAATAAAAAATGTATAATAATCTAATAAAATTTAAGTGGGAAAATTAAGGGGAGAATGACAGTGTTCATTAATTTATTCAAAATGGCAGCATGTGAAGTGATCCAGTTTAAATCTCCATCGAAGTTAGTTTCCTTATTTTATTTAGTGATATTTACTAATATCCAAAGATTTTTGGTAAGTGATTACTGTTAACAATAATAAATAGATATTAATTTAATAAAATTTAAGTAGGAAAATTATAAGATCGACACAGTTTTGTTATTTTCGTATTGGCCTTTGGCGACGGAAAATTAAAATAAAAAGTCAATTACTGTACTGTATAATGAACTGTACATTGTATATACTGTATATTTATGTATTGTGATGTATATGATACGCTAGTTTCATTTGACCCCCCCCCCCCACCCCGAGTGATTGCAGCGCTAATATTATACTCTTGTATAATACGGACCCTCAAATTTAGGTGCTTTTTTAGGCTAAAATTTTTTGCATTATAGTAGAATAAATATGGTAAGTTGAATTCATTATCGTGCTCCTGGAACCATCCCATGGCGAAGCGAACCTTGTGACACGGAGCATTGTCTTGCTGGAAGTATCCTTCCAATGGGGGAAACACAGTAGCATGAAGGGATGAACGTGGTCGACAACAATGTTCAGGTAGCCATGACCATTAAGGCGTTGTTCTACAGGTATTAGCGGACCAAGAGTATGCCAGGAAAACATTCCCTAGACCAGAGCTTTCACCAGTCTGAACAGTGGAAACCAGACAGGAGGGGTCCATCGCTTCCTGCTATTGTCTCCAAATTCTGCATCGGCCATGTGCATGATGCAATAGGAAATAGGATTCATCTGACCAGCAAATCTTCTTGCAGTCGTCGACGGTCCAGTGTTGGTGATCACTGGGGCAAATTGGAGACTTTTTTTGCGGTTTTAGGTGGAGATCAAAGGTACCCGGACCGGTCGTCGGATGTTGTAGCCCATCCTTGCCAATGCACGGCATGTAGTGCGTTCAGAGAGTTCAGAGATGTTCTTCTGCAGGCCAGTGTTGTACTCCACGGTTAGTTGATGAGTCGTGACGTTTCTATTCCAACGAACAACCATTCCCATCCTATGCTCACACCTTGGATCAACGAGTCGTTTGCGACCGCAGGCTTGTCTCTGACTGGTTGTTTTTTGGTTTTTAATCAGTCCTGGTAAACCCTTGAATGGTTGTTCGGGAGTAGCCTAGAAGACGTGCGGCTTCAGAAATGCTCTATCCACTTCACCGGGCATCAGCTATCATCCCGCACTCGAAGTACCGTATTTATTCTACTGTAATGCGAAAAATTTTGGCCTAAAAAAGCACCTAAATTTGTGGGACCATATTATACAAGAGTATAATATTAGCGCTGCAATGACTTGGGGGGGGGGGGGGTGTTTGCAAATAAACTTTCATAAATTTCAAATGAAACTAGCGTATAATATACATCACAATACATTAATATACAGTATATACAATGTACAGTTCATTATACAGTACGGTAATTGACTTTTTATTTTAATTTTCCGTCACCAAAGGCCAATACGAAAATAACTTCAAAACTGCATTGATCTCATAATTTTCCTACTTAAATTTTATTAAATTAATATCTATTTATTACTGTTAACAGTAATCACTTACTAAAAATCTTTGGATATTAGTAAATAAAATAAGGAAACTAACTTCGATGGAGATTTAAACTGGCTCACTTCACATGCTGCCATTTTGAATAAATTAATGAGCACTGCCATTCTCCCCTTAATTTTCCCACTTAAATTTTATTAGATTATTATACATTTTTTATTGTTAACAGTAATTACTATAAAAAATGTTGGATATTTATAAAATAAGGAAACTAACTTAGAAGTTAAAAACACAGCTCACTTTACATGCCGCCATTTTGAATAAATTAACGAACATCTAAAAGGAAAGCCTGTGCCCTGAAAATTTATACATTGTTACATCATCATAAAAAGGCATTGTTAATCCTATTTCTACCAATAATAAGCCCTAAATTATGACTACCTATGGTCATGTAACAATGTATAAATTTTCAGTGCATAGGCTTTCTTTCTAGGAAGTGTTGTCAGAGACTATCAATAAGCCATTCTCCCTCTTCCCTACAATGGAACTTTATAAACGTTTTTCACTTTTCTGTAAGGAACTCATGATGTTTTCCACTTTTTATGACCTGAAAAGCAGTGACTGGCAATAGCGATAGTATAATGAAGAGGTTTTTTCCCCCCTTTCTTTTTTCTTTTTCTGTATATTCTTGCCTATTTTATTTCTGTATATTCTTGCCTACTTTATTTCCCCCATTTTATTTAAGTCAAAAATGGGGACTGCATTATACAAGAGGATAAAATTTTTACTGTTTTTTTGGGCTCTGAAAGTGGAATCGCATTATACAAGAAGCGCATTATAGTAGAATAAATATGGTAGCTCAGATTCTTTGTTTTCCCGATGGTAACGGTCAACCACTTGCAGTTGACAGATGTGTTCTCACTTTATATTGCTACTGAGTGTTACATGACCAACTGTACGTGGTAATTGATATGCCAATGGATTTGCATAGTCATGGATCAGTGCTCCCACTAAAATTGACAGAGGGCAGGGTGTCAACTACAGCAAGAGGGCACATCATGCAGGTCAAGGCATCTCATGGGGAGGGGGGGGGTGAGGGACAGGGGCAGGGCTAAGCCTAATTGTGTGCTTTCTGTTTTATAAAATCAGGGCAAAAGGATATATGGAAGAGCAAGAGCAAATTGATAAGCATTATTTTCGCGGAAAAGCACTGTTTTTGGGAACGAGCGCAATACTCTCGCGGCAGAGCGCAATACCCTCGCGGCAGGGCACAGCGCCCTCCTAAAATAGGCTAGCGGGAGCTCTGTGGATGTTCCTAATAAATTGGCCATTCTGTGTGTTTATAGACAATCGAATTTGGATGTGCACGACTTTTGGATCACTTTATACATATCCGGTACTTCCTTTTTCCTTCTTGTGAATTAGAGGTTTTCACTTTTTTAGTGGTTTTCTGCGGGTTTCTGGAAACTTAGGCCTGTTGCAAAATTTCAAATAAGGAATAAGTGCCTGGGGAATCGCAGGGTATATCTTGTCGACAATCTGATCCTAAACTACAAGTTGGGTTTGAAAAGTTCAGTGAATGGTCTCATGAAATAAGGGAAACCAGAGATACAAACAAAATACCTTTACTGGCATTCAAAGTAATCGCCATTAGCTACAACACACTTTTGACATCGGTTATATAGCTGCTGGAAACTGTCAGCAAATGCTTCTTTTGGTTTCACTCAAAACATCGTTGTCACACGTTATTGGATCTCCACAATGTCGGCAAATCATATACTTTTCAGGACTCCTTTGAGGTGGGGAAACCAGAAGTCTGCAGTTGCCAGATCTGGAGAATATAGAGGAGGTTCTCGATCCATGTTGCTTTTCCATTTCTGACAGCTTGTGCGATACAAACCAGGCATAAATCTTATGCTCTTGCAAATGTTCATGAACAGTGGTGCTTACATTGTCTAGTCTTATCTTCATTTCTTCTTTTTGCACTCATTATCCACAAGCATCCGTTGCACTCGTTGGATGTTGTCTGGGATTGTGCTTGTTGATGGTCGACCCGAACACGACTCATCCTCGACATCTTCCTTTCTGTCTCTAATCTATACTATTATTCAAAAGAGAGAGCGAAAAACACACACTCATTCATTCATCCATCATGAAATCTCCAGAACTGTGAAGCCTACAAACTTGAAATTTGTCAAGTATATTTCTCTTGGTTTCTATTTTATTTTTTATTTTTTCCTTTCCATTTTAGTTTATTTTGAAAATTCAATTTACCTGAAACTCAATGGGTTTTTTGCCAGTGTTAAAAAATTGTGACGTTTTCTTTATTTCATGAAGACTTTTGCGATTTTTCAGTGAACCAGCATCAACAATGACTGTAGGTCTTTTCTTTTATCTGAATGGGAATACAGTGTATCTGTTATCTGAATGGGATTTTCCAGCGTTAAAAATTGTGACTCGTTGTTTGCTTTGTTTAATGAAGACTTTTACGATAGTTCCGTAAGGCAGCAACAACAAGGACTGCAAGTCTTTCGTGCGGAAATACAGTGTATCTCTCATTTTCTATATACATAAATATGAAAAAGCTATATTTTTCTTCGAGCAATGCTGGATACTTCAGCTAGTAGAAGGATATAGGAGAGAAGGACGAGACACAAATACCCTGGAATACAAATAACTATTATTTTCTGTCTCCAGAGCATTTAAACCATTCAGAAACACTTTTTACTCACTGCTTCCACACTGTATACTTTCACTAACATTTTATGTATTTCCATTGCTCTTTTGCCTGATTTGAAGCAAAACTTGACGTTGACGCGTTGTTCCATTTCGGAATGACACACTGATTGCGTTACATTGGTCGTAGCGTGCACTTCTGCTTAACTGTCGTGATTTGGACCCTAGGGGGTACTAGTTGCCATGTCTCTCACTGCATGTGTATGTGCAACATTCTAACCAGCGAGTTGCTCAACTATGGGACCATTCACCAAATTTTTCAAACACACCTTGTAGAATAATAGAATAGCTTATGCAATAACAATTATAAAAAATAAGGGACAGATGTATAATGATAATGTTGCCATCGTGATCTAGATGATATCTTTGTTCGTGGCCAATTTTATGTGACTCTCTAACAGGTTGACCCGTTTGATAAACTTCACATTGTTGTACTCGTTATCGCACATATAAATAAGAATTGGTCATAATAAGTATAGATAATGGATATTAAATAAAAAATAAAATAAATCAAAAATAAAATGTTGACCTGTTGTATAGAGTCTATCCTTTGTCAAAGCAGGGAGGATAATTCTCCGTTCTTTAGAGAATTAGCCTCCCTGATTTGACAAAGGATAGACTCTATCCAAAACATCACCTTTTAATTTTGATTTATTTTATTATATTTTTTATTTAATATCCATTATTTATTGTATTCCAGAGTTCTTGTGTCTTGTCCATCTCTCCTACATTCATCATTCATAATAGTATAAGAAGCATAAAACTAACAGAAAGATATATCTGGAAGGAAAAATTCTGCAACCTGGATTTGAACCAGAAACCACGAGTATCACGGTCGATGCCTCTACCAACTGGGCCATCACAGACCCTGTACAGCCATGCTGCCACTAAGTGTCTTAATGTTTGGAGAATTAGCTCCAGTTCTTATTTATTATTTCTTATGTGTGTTCATCAAACTTCTGATGATTAGATTGGAGAAATTCCTGATCCGTGAACCAGGTGTCCACCCTACAGGCTTAAACACATCTACACGAAAACTGCATGCACAGATTTCATCTGACAAAATGCGCATGACGAGATTTGACGCACTTGTATGGAATTCATTCGACTGAACATGTTTTAGAACACCGAAAGCTGACTACTTTTCTGCGGAAAAAATGGATTTCAATGCTATGAAGAGGTGAGAATTGCTATTAAAGCAGCAGAGAATATTATTATTATTATTATTATTATTATTATTATTATTATTATTATTA
>JAHWFO010039273.1:638485-725903 GCA_023313115.1 Rhysida immarginata | reverse complement strand
AGGCTATGCATTTTCCTTATGCATTTGGTGCTAAATTTAATGCTTTCATATTAAAACATGGTTAAAAAATTTTTCTGTTTTTTCAGGTTGTAGCTAATGGCGTAATAAGTGTTGTGCGGTGTATTGTAGCCATGACGGTGAATGCTGCAAATGCCGCTGGTGATAGAGTAGACAAGGTGAGTTTGTATTCTTGAAAGTAATTTCTTGATTTAATTTACTGTGTAATCAAGTTAAGGATCTACCAGATATTTTTTTATTAGTAATTTTCCCACTAAATTTTAAAAGACTTACCGTATTTTCTCGAATATTGGCCACATTCACTTTAGGCTGCAGCCATGAATTTGATGGTTGAATGAAAAAAATAACGTTTAAAAGTCTACAATTCACTTTACACTGTTAATTCATTAGCAATTTAGACAGTAATATAATACCCATCATTTTTTTTTTTTTTCTGTATAGTTAATGAAATTTTTATAAATTTTTAAGGGGAATATGTAATTAATTATAATAATCTCATTTTAATGAACTAGTGTAATTCCTTATTTGTCAAATAAATTTCAAATAATATTCCTTTATTTGTTGAATGTCATTATCTTCAGAAAAGAAAAAGGGTGTTTAATTATCAAAGCCAATGTTCACTTGATGATAAAGGAAGTAGTATTAAAAAGTTTATTTTTTTCCTTAATATCTAAAATTGGATATATTGTAAATAATTAATTAATCATCATTTTATAGAAAAGGGATAAAAGCCAAAGGGTTTTTGTTTTTTTTTTGTATAATTTATTTTTGTTTTGATTAATTTAATTGGGATCCTATTTTAACATAAAAAAAATAAAAAAAAAAATTATAGGAAATTCTAGCTTAGAATGGGTTAAACTAATTTTTGGCTTAGGCAGTAGATGAGGAACTGTAGATTTCAGAAACTGTTAGTCAGTGCAGTAAGTGTTGGGGTTAAAACTTTTCCCCCTGGAATTATGATTTTGGGTTGCTTCTGGAACTTAATCTGGAAGAATAAGGCTCTCACAATATGTTCATGAAATAAATGAAACAGATCGAGCAAATTAATAATGGTTGAAAATCTGTTGTTTAATATCGAATGAAAAGCTTCCACTAAACAATCAAAAATTAATATTATTTTGAAAAAATAATACATTTACAGTACACAGAAATAGAAATTATATCTTTAATTAATATAGAAAACTTATAGTATATTTTGTGATCACTAATTTTCCTTTATTAAATAGTAAAAATTCATGTTTAAGAATCGAAAACATTACTTTTAAAATGCTCTCAATAGATGGCACCATAATATTGAAGCTAAAACCATGCACGAAAAATTGTTTTAAAATGCTCCGGGTGACTTTCGGTGAAAATAATGAACGTTTGCCAAAAGCGTGCACGAAACTGTTATATAGTGTATTGTATAAGGAAATTAAGTCTCCTTATTTAATGCATGATCCTCATCTATTGTTTTCCTGCATTCATCGTTTTTTTCCAGTAGTCCCCACAAAAACGATGAATCGAGATTCGACTGTATTACTTTAATTCTATTGTTTTAATTTTCTGTACTTTATCAGCTTGATGCAAATAAATAATAATAAATGTAATTAATTTATAAGAAATAATTAACAGAATGTTTTTTTATTTTATTTTTCCAGGTTTTATGGGTCATTGTAACATTTTTTTTACTCTCAACAGAATTGAGTGTGATAATTTTTGGATTAGCTTTTGGTAAGCATTATTGTAACCATGTATCCATAGCTTTTGAGAATTGATTAAAATGTATCTTACAAAACTCATTTCCATAAAATTTGGGACAGGGTGAAAACATGCCACACAGCAAAAATATTGATAAACAGATGTATTAATTCATTTTCTTCCAAAAGAAGATAGTTTATTGGGTAGGCATTAAACATTTCAGAACCAAAAATTTAAGTACACTGTGGACCCGGTCGGACGCGGTCCGCTAGATCGCGAAATCGGCTCCAACGCGGTTTTGGCTGATGCATAACGAACAGAATTAATAAGTGTAATTACTCTCGTAGTAATCAATTCTAAAATCAGGTGAGGCGGCAGATGTGTGAAACAACAGCTACTGTCGATTTCAACCAACTGTGTAGCGAATTCTGCTTACTACAAATGGCAATTTCACATTTCGTGTTAAATTTCTGTCATATATTTTATTGTTTCACTATTTATTAGTGTTATTAGTGTAATCTGTATACGTTTGTTAAGTTTAAAACAGCATTTTTACTCATATTTTAAAAAATGTACTTATTATATTTACTCATGCATGTACCTTATGAGAGCAGATAGGCTTACTTCATTCCTTCGGTGGTTAGTAAATGTCTGATGTTGCAGTGGCTGTTCTTGAAGATCATCAGAATTAGGCCCGTTTAGAGCTGGAACAGACTTGAGTTTCAATGAATTTCGTTTTCATTGACAATGAATTTAATACTGCAGGATGGTAGAAAAGAGCACAAGGCTTTGAAATAAACTGAACACACTATGCTGTTTGCATTTGTATACCATTTCTTCGCTGGCAGAAGGCAATCCACTGCTTTTTAATCAATTCTGGTTGTGGAATTATATGAAACGTGAAGTTTCTATCGAATTTCTTATTTACACACCCAAACGGAGAAGAGTTTAAACACGTTTCATAGAATCATTATGTAGAATCGAAAGCTGTTCATGACAGTAAATGACTTCTTGTTCTGCTGATTCTCCTGAGGGGACAAGAGGGGCAATTTTCAATCTTCTGAGGCATTTTTCTTAATAAAATATTAGGATAAATCGAAATATTTTGAACCAGTTTCTGTACCATTGCAATGGGAATTTGTTGCCATGCCTGCTGTATGAAAGTTTTGTCGCCATTGACAAACCTTCCTCTTAATAATTCGCCATGTATTCTCTATTGGGAGAAATCAGGACTGCAGGCAGACCAATTTAACACCCGAATTCATCTGTTGTGTAGTTACTGTCCTGTAATATGATAAAGGCTCAAAATCAGATTTCACTCAAAACAGTTAAACGTCACTCATTATGCCTACGTATCCCTATTGCCAAGAAACAATAAATGACATCGTCAAACGTTATTTGAACTCGATTTCTTGCCTGAACCGGTTAATCTCACTAGTTTAATGTATTGCAAGGAAGCCAAACATCATTCACCTAAGTGAAAATACTTTTGCAATAGGGCCTAAGCCCAAGCCTTGGCTAACTCCCCTATTTGATTTAATCAGAAATGCTATGGAAACAATTCATAAAATAGTCTTTTAGTAACGTGAGATAATTTTCGATGATATCTAAGGCCTGAATTTTATAAAATAATTTTTGTTCTTAAAATGGTATTGTGACGTACCAGGTGTGCTGGTAGTCACGTGTGTCCGGCGGAAGGGGGTGGTTATATAGTAATCAAAAGAGATCTTACCTGTATGTTTAGAATTTTGCATTATTCATGGTATTGCGATTGTCCTGTATGTATTAAGTGTATTGAAAACAGTGATTGAGGTCGTTAACGGGATGCTTTTGAGGAAAGTAAGTGCTATTAAAACGTTTTTTTTTTTTTGTTTTGCATATTTATTTGTTGTTTCATGTATCCGTATGGTTGTAGCTGTGTTGTGGTTTATTGTTGCGAGAAGCGTGAATGTTTCGTGTGTGTGCTCTGTTGGTGGCTGAAATTGTTAATGTGTTTTCCTAGAAGATCAACGCAGCCTCCGTTAGAGCATTGTTGTGTGATTTTCAGAGAATAAATACTTGTGTATGAAGTTTTTTTTTGTTTGGTTGCGCGTGTTGTTGTTTTTTTGTTGTTCTCGTTGATTGTGTGGAATGGCTTCCCCAGCGTTGATGGCCAGGCAATGTATGTATATGATGAGTGGAAAGTTAATATCTAGTACTGTTCGGAATGTAACAAAATGACTCGATAAGTGATTTCTATTTAATATATACACTGAATAAGTTTAATTTTTGTTTAATTAATTTATTGAAATTGTTTTGAGATGAATAATCTGCCCAGTATTGTTGCGAGAGATTTCGAAGCAAGCAAAGATTAGGCGCAATGGAGCCAGGTCGGTAACGAAGGTTATGGAACGGGATGATGATGACTTCGCCTGATGTACGTACTTTGGAGTGTGAAAATACGGCTGGGTGTTGTGACATTTGCTCGGCGGAACCCTTGGTGAGTGATATCGTTTCGATTTATTTAGCGGCCGAGCTGCAGCAATGGGAATTTAGAATGTTAGATACGGCACCTCCCACCGAATCTCACGTAAATTCAACCATTAAAAAAAAAAAAACAATTATTCTGCGTCGCTTTGGCTGACTTTAAAAGTCGTAAGAAACAATTCAATATTCATATAACTCGCCGTTAAGAGTACTTTGAACTCTTTCTCCGTCGCCGCAAAATGATGCAGCGAATTGTACTGTGCGGAAAACTTGTAACTAATTGAGTACAGTTATGATTATGAATGCACTTCTGGGGAATCTGAGGTGAACGCTGAAGCAGTGGAAGTGAAGTGGAGCGGTACCCTCGTGCCCAGTTGTCGCACCGTGGTTTGTAAAGCACGAGTAGCGAAGTAAATACTGACTTGCGTTTGGAACTCGCCAGTGACGTTCGCGCTTTAGGTTGCTCGATCCTTCTAAGAAGGGTTCCAGTACCTCTCCCTTGGCTGGACAATCGAAAGAGGTACACTGCGTGAACTGATACGCAATGTAAAGGAATACTTGATTCAGAGGATGCGAGCAGTGAATTTAAGCGTGACGTCGCTGTGTGGAGGCTTTAAGGCAACACTAAACAAGCTACGTAGGAATTATTTTTGGCCAGGGATGAAGAATGATGTCATGCAAAAGGTGCTATTTTGTGAAGCATGTCAACGAGCAAAGGTGAACCTAAACACGCGCCCCTTGGCAAAAGGGGGTTAGTCGCAAACTACCCTTTTCAAAAAGTGGCCATTGATGTGGTGGGTCCGGTTCGACGGTCCAGCAGGGGAAACCGATTCATCCTCGTGATCACTGACATTTTTACTCGGTTTGCTGAAGCTGAGGCACTTCCCAACCAGACGGCGGAGTCGGTGGCACGCGCATTTATGCGATGCATTGTATGTCGTTATGGAGTGCCTCAGCAAATAATCAGCGACCGGGGTACCAACTTTACCTCGGCGGTGTTCAGGTCGCTGTGTGAAGACCTGAATATCACACATAAGGTAACAACAGCGTACCGGCCAACGTCTAACGGGATTGCAGTGCGATGCAATAAATCGCTCTGTGAGACCGTGACAGCGTTGTGCCATGAACACCCCGAGCAGAGGGACGACTTGCTAGATTCCGCTCTTTACGCAATGCGTACGAGTCAGCACAAGTCCACCGAGGAGAGTCCAGCTTTCCTGCTGTACGGGTTCGATCCGGGCTCGCCCAAACATTACCCTCGAGAGAATGAGGACGATGGCGAAAATAGAAACTTAGTGCAGCAGTACCGCTCCAAATTGGTGGAGGAACTAACTCAAGTAAGAGACTTAGTTAGAGAAAGGGATAGTCGAAAACGTAATCGCCAGTTGGAAAGAGTAAACAAGGGAAGAACTACACGGACGTTGCCAGTAGGCAGTCGCGTATGGTTGTTGCGAAAGGGAGGGCATAAACGGAAACTCGGCGTTAAATTTCTTGGTCCCTTCCGCGTGATAAGGAAAATCAATGCGGTTAACTATGAGATTGAGGATACCAATAGACATAATAGAAATATAGTCCACGTGGATCGCCTGAAACCCTGTTGGCTGGACCCGGTACACAGTCGGAGGAAAAGACAGTTACATTCAGCATCGAAACAGGAAGAGACTGGGGGAGGATCGGAAGATGAAGAGGAGGAGGAGTTAGAGGAATACGTTCCAATTGGTGGGGTATGAAGGGTACGCGATCAAGGATTAATAGGTCCACAGGATGTGCAAGAGAGGGTGTCGTATGTAGACGGACCGATGGGTGGGGCGGAGGTAGCCCAAGAAGAGGAAATTCCTCCAATGAGAGCGATAGAACCCGAAGGTCTGGTTCGAGAAGACGGCGTAATACTGGAACGGCCTATATATGAGGAAACCCCTGTGGTGTCCCGATATTCCTTACGCAGGCGGGCACGCCCGGATTATTGGGCACTCCATCGGGGTGTGGATGAAATGTTGTAGTGGGTAAATGTCTTTTATGTTGTTGTGTGGATGTTATTGTTCAGTTAATAAGAGTAAAAGGGGGTGTAAATATATATTGTGTATTTTGTATAGTTTGGATATCATGTTTTTAGGAAAATAATTATAGAGTATTAGTGAAAATGTTTCTTTTTTTTCGATTAAGCGAGATGTTTCTCGAAAATAACCCTTTACAGGGTATTTTCGAGGCTTTTCGTCGGGCGCATGTGACGTACCAGGTGTGCTGGTAGTCACGTGTGTCCGGCGGAAGGGGGTGGTTATATAGTAAACAAAAGAGATCTTACCTGTATGTTTAGAATTTTGCGTTATTCATGGTATTGCGATTGTCCTGTATGTATTAAGTGTATTGAAAACAGTGATTGAGGTCGTTAATGGGATGCTTTAATAATAAAACCCCACGGAAAAATACGACTTTATTTTTTTTTTTTATTATAACAATAATTCAGGTTAATAAAGTATACATCATCCAGGTATATTTATTGCATAGGGCTATATATCATAGAAGTTGCAGTAGCATTTAATTTTGCTAATGGCCCTTGTATATTGTTGTCACTGTTATCAAAATCACTGTCGTCACTAGTGGTCTTGTTTTCATATTCATAGTCCATTGCGATGCCCTGACAACAAACCATATTGAAAATTTTTATACATGCAATGTTGTTATTGATACCTTCATCTTTCATTTTAAGCAAAGTTGTTTTGAGTCTGGAGTTTACCTTTAAGACTAGTTTGATAATGATTAATTATACAGTTGAAATTGACAATATAACCATAATGATCACATTTTAGGATTTCTAAGGGAATTACTGATTTGGTCTTCATAAAGTCAGGTATATAAATATGATCTAATATGCTGGAGGCTGACTTTGTGACCTGTGTCGGAAATGATATGATTTGAGTTAATGATAAAGATGAAGTTAGATTCTTAAGATTAACTAAATTACCAGATTCCTTATTGTAAGTGCGATTAAAATCCCCCAGTACAATATTGCAGTCTTCATAATTAAGTTCACTCACTAAGTATGGCTATACAATTGCCCCCCGAGACATAAATTGGATGGTAAATTACAGTTAAGGTTATGGTTTGGTTAGTTATCCTTGTTTTTAAAATTCGGGTCTTTATCCCATCCTCACGACTGATCTTGACAATACTAGTTGGAAAAACCATGATGCATAAAAACAGCCACCTCTCCACCTCTAATGGGTTGGTCGGACCGGTACAAATATGGTAATTAAGAATAGTAATACAATTTACATCGTGATTAGGCATAAATACTGCAACATGTATGTTGTAACTTGATAATATCATTTGTACATCATCTAACTTAGACAATAATGAAAGAACATTGATGTAAATTAAGTTAAAATTAACATCATTTGAAGTGATATAATCAAATTGTTGTCTAGGTTTCTCCTTGTTCAGCGAGCCTCTGTAGATTTATGCTTCCAGTTTTCCAGTAATCAGAATCAAACTTTGAATGCAAATATTTTAATAATACTAGCCAGCACATTTTAAAGTGAACCTCAGCTACAGAAGTATGCTTGGCATATGTAAATTTTTTTTTTTAATATTCTCAATCACATCTTTAGGTTGTTGTTAGGATAATGGTCATTGTCTTAGATGATGTCTGTGCTCTTTGACCACAGATGATGCTGAATGTAACTTACTTTTTGATTCACTCTCATATATGAGCTCTTAATCCTCTACCATCGCTTTTATACAATTCATTTACATATCAGATTGCGTTATGGAGAACGGGACCCGAACCTTACCTCACGGCACAACTTATATGGAGAACGAGGCAGCAACGATCAGGAGAAACCCTGAATCCCAGGGATCACGGCACCAGTTATATGGGAAACGGGGAAAAGGAAACCACTACGATTTTGGCGAACGATTCAACGATCCTGAATTTGCGTTGTGTTAAGGATGGTAAAAGTTGTATAGTGGAATTCAGGAGGTTGAACCACTACCAAACTCGCAATGAAGGACAAGAAAGAGCAAAAAACTCCAAAAGCAAAAAAACAAGGTTATAAATAAGACTTAAACTTAAATAACGCATCAAATAAAAAGGCATAAAAAAGAAAACAAAACAGTTTAATAAACAAAAGTAAATAACAATCAACAACAAAGCAATTAATCATAAATAGCAAAGCAGTAACAACATAACAAAAACACGGCTTTCAACCCACAAAGCAAAAAACAAATAAAATGTTACCTACAATTACACTATCTAACACAGGGCGACAATCATCCTAAGAGTACTGCTGGCTGGGCGCTCTCGTGAGCAGAGAAAGAGAAAGAAAACTGTCTGGACCATAGATAACGCCTTTATTAGACAGAGTGAATGTTGGATTGGGTAACTGGGATATAAAGTAGGAAACGGAGAAAACAAGAAGACGGATAAGCGAGTAAAAACAGCAAAGTACGACCGTAAAACGTAAATCGGTGCGAACTTGCCTACGATAATCTCAGCTTACCGACGGAGCTACGATGATTCTCTGGAACAGCTGATGAGGCGGAGAAAGTCAGCGAGGACTCGGCATGGGGAAGAGAGACGGCTGAGACCAAGGAGACAGAGAGGGGATCGACCAGGTGTCAAGCAAAGCCGTCCCCAAACAATGCTGAACGAGACTGGGAACCCATCCGTCTATGACAAGGCTCAAAGCCGTAAGACCATCGGCGAACGACCAATTCCGAGGTCCGATCTCGCACCAGCGGTCGCCCAACGGCAATCTCCGCCCGACTAGTGAGCGAGGTCTTACGACCTGCTCCCCTGGCCGATCAGTCACCAACTAGCTGCCTGACCAGCGAGCGAGGTCTCACGACCTGCTCCCCTGGCCGATCAGTCACCAACTAGCTGCCTGACCAGCGAGCGAGGTCTCACGACCTGCTCCCCTGGCCGACCAGTCGCAATCTGCCTCTCCAAAACTCGGAGAGAAAAACTGTCTAAACTTCATAAAGAAACCAACACAAGTCAATCGACCAATCAATTGACAGCCAAACCCGTCGAATCCCGTCTGTCATCCGATCCAAGAATAGTCACTCTCTCACAAAAGACGAAACTAAGAAAAGCGCGCTAATTAAGCTGACTCCTCTGTCCAGAGCAGAAAAGAGCCATAAAACCTGCATATGGCAACGAAAGGCTATTCAGCAAAGGGGAACCACCCCCGACAAGGGGTCAAAGGTCTCCCGCTGACTAGCCAAGCCCTAAACAAGAAGAGAGGCTTAATTAAATATTCAGAGGGCAAAAATCCATGAATATTACGAAAAAGCTAAAATATTGAACCAAACATCAGCTCCACAAGAAAAAGCTATCATGTGTAGGGAAGGACTGCACAATCACCATAGCGTGAACAGCCAGATCTACTTTTTTGAAGATGTGTCTGGATAGTTTTCACCATATTGTGTACAATGAGGACAGTTCTTTCCTTAAATGTGGAAAAATCTTTCCTCAACTCAACTTTAAACTGATGCATAATACCTTAATATGTTTTTTTAAGTGAGCAAGAGAGAACTAATGTTTTTTGTTTTTTTTTCTTTTTGTAATAAAGAAAACTATTCGATTTATAAAAATTTACCTTATGATTTTTCAGGAATGGATTAATTTATAAGTTGGGAGGTATTCTTCAACAATTTTTAAAAATCACCTACATTAAAAAATAGATTATTTAAATTTCCTTGCAAAACTACATGTATTTTGATTGCAATGAATTTGTTAATTTTATTTGACATTATCTTTAAAAAATGTGAAGTTATGATGACAATTTTTATATCTTTTGAAGGTCACTTGGATAGTAGGACAAGTATTCGTTGGGTTCTTTTGCTCACGTCTTTACTATCTCTTCTCTATTCCATTTCTCAGGTATACTCTTATCATGAATTACTTCTGATCTTCATTAATAATATAGGATGTTTATGAATGATTGCAGCTATTCTATTATCATTGTAGCAGTAAAGTTTGATTATGTAAAATAATATCTTTAAGTTTGTTTGTATATCTCACCATCTCAAAATTTAGCTCATTTTTCTTTGCAGAAGAAACTGTGATAGGGTATACTTACAAGGGAACTTCATAAACCTGTACCTCACAGATTCCCACCAATTTGAAATATGTTACTCATCTGAAGCTACTACTGATACTCGCAAAATAAGAAATCACAAAATTTTGTCTTTCAAAATAAACCTCAAAAACAAAAAAATTTTGTGTGTATTAATGCGCTTGATGGAACTTCTTTCTTCCACTACTCAACAATAAGCACAAATCCACTTCACATGAAAGCAATGGAAGTAGCAGTAGATGACAATTGTATGGATTCTGAAGTTTCTAATCAAACCTATTTTTTTAAAAATACATACGGTAATTAAAATTAGCTAATCCCCATCCAGTAAAAAAAAAAGTTTGTATAGTAATTAATAACCATTTCCTTAATTTATTATTTCATTTTAATAATTAATTTGGTAATCTTAGTAAATTCTATGGGGCTGTCGTCATGTATTCTCGAGTGATACATTGCATTGGGAGGGGGTATGTATCGCGGATCTTTATAATTTTAAATAAAAATAATATTCATGGATAGTTACCTTATCTTATAAATTATTTCAAGACGAATAATTATACAGTAAAATTAAGGTTTTCTGCTTAATAACACTGCTCTAACTGCAGTTCTTTGGCGACTGTCGTTAATGATTTTGTTTCCCCACTTATCGCCATGTTTTTTGAATTTTTAACTTCCGATTTGAACGAAGGGCTATCGTCATTGTGCAATGCCATCGCTTCCAAGGCAAACAAAGAGTGCACCTAACATTTGTGTAGTTTCCTTGTTAGTGGAAATATTTTAAAAATTTGCACATGCTTCAGCTGCAAACTAATATTCCAGGATTGTGTTCGCCACATTTTAACCAACAAGTCCATAACTTCTTGAACACCATCCTTCCGAACCCACTGCAATTTTATGATATAACTGCAACCATTTGTAAACTCCCCTGTACATAGTTACACAAAAATAAGTTGTTGTTTTTTTTTTAATTGAAAACATTTTTTAATTATATAGGGTCTTCTGGAAGTTGTATTTCCATCCTCGGACTCTGGCATCAATAAATCAAACCATGGCATATTTGGTCATGGAGGGAAGATCTTTTTATTAACAAGTTCTATTATATTTTGTTTGGTAAGAATATTTACTTTTAGAAAATATATATTGGGTGCTAAGAAAAATTTATTGTCTTCACATTGATGTCTTTTAAATTCTTATTCATTCTTTCTTGCAAAGTGTATTAAGATGTTGCTTTAATATGTAAAAGATAGTGCCTTAATGAGAATCTTAATTACTTGGCTATGGTATCTGAGAGCATTCCTTGATCCGTCATAACATAATCTAATAACCAAAAGAAAACACTGATACTTGTATAAGGAACTGATACTTGGCACATATGGACAAGTTCCTGTCCAAGTTCGCAGCCTTCAGAAACAATAATCCCCAGACTTACTAATAACTTGCTAATTATTCCTGAAATTCATGTTGGTCCTCTTGGCAAAATTAATTTCCGTATTTTAACTTTTATAACAAACAAGGTTGAAAATAGAACTTTAACATCAACAATTCAGAAACATCTTTTACGTCTCTCATAATGCAAAGTACGGAATGTCTGTTGTCCATTCCATCCATATACAGGGTGAATACAAAAGTCTGAACCCCCCTTTTATTTTTTGAACAGAAGCAGATATGTCAATTTGATGAATCCAGTGACTAGAAAGTTGTGGGTGGCCTATCCCATGGTGCACTTTTCATCATTCCAAATATGCAAATTAGGACACATTCGAAATTTATCTCTAAAACCATAAGGGATAGAGAAAAAAACCCAATTGCAAACTTGTTCAGCATAAAGAAACAAACAAAACAAAAAAAAAATCATCCAAATTGGATCAACCAATCACCCGCAATCACGTGGTGAACTGTTTGTAGCTTACAAACAGTCACACTGCACAAGGAAAACTGAATGTTGATATTTCCACCATGTAAAGCATGCAAATCAAAAAATTAACATAAATTACCATACTCACATTCACTTTCATGTGGAAAAGCAAATAAAAGGCATGTTTCAGCACACAGAAGACAGAACAATTCCAGGATGGCAAGCTACACTGTTCCAGAAATGGTCAACATGATCTTCTGCTTCGGAGAGGCAAGGAGAAACCTACATGCTACAGTTAGGTTGTATCGAGACAGATACCCTAACGAATGCTATCCATCTCGTCAAACAATGCGTCACATTATTCAAAGATTCGAGGCTACAGGGAATGTTAATGCAGAACGAGGACGATCAAGGGCACAAGGCGACGAGGATACAACAACACTAGTTCTGGCTGCAGTTGCTGCAAATCCCTACACAAGCAGTAGAGCAATTGCTGCAGATGTTGGGTGCCATCAGAGAACTGTTCTCAACATTCTACACGCACATCATTTTCACCCATACCATATTCATTGTCACCAGGAGTTACTGCCATTGGATTATGTTGCTAGGGCCACCTTCTGCAACTGGTTACTTACCTGCCTGGATGACAATCCAAAGTTCATTCATGAGGTGTTGTGAACAGACGAAGCCCAGTTCACCAGGGATGGAGTTATCAACGGGCATAACCATCATCATTAGGCAGACGAAAACCCACGGTGTCTGCGAGAAGCAACTCGTCAAGTGAACTGGAGAATCAATGTGTGGTGCGGATTGTACAATGACACTGTGGTTGAACCGTATTTTTATGATGGAACACTGACTGCAGAACGCTACTGTGCTGAAATTCTCAATGTGATAGTCACAGACTTCATTGACAATTTGCCATTGGCCTCGTATCAGTGCACATGGTTTCAGCATGATGGAGCTCCTCCACATTACGGGTTGGTCGTTCGCGAGCGTCTAAGTGAGATGTTTGGACAACAATGGATTGGCCGAGGAGGACCAGTTCGTTGACCACCCCGCTCCCCTGATTTTACACCACTTGACTTTTTCTTGTGGGAATACCTGAAGGACAAGGTTTATGCTACGCAGCCCGCCTCACTGGAGGATCTGGTTCAACGAATCCAGGAAGCGTGCCGAGGAGTGACACCAGCCATGCTTGCCGATGTTTTGGCATCAGTTAGGTTCCGTGCCTAATTGTGTTATGGTGCCCACGGTCGTCACATCGAGCATTTTGTTGATTAACTTTTTTTTTAAACTGTGTGAAATAACTTGTTTGTGCAGTGTGACTGTTTGTAAGCTACAAACAGTTCATGACTTGATTGTGGGTGATTGGTTGGTCAGATTTGGTTGATTTTTTTTTTTTGTTTGTTTGTTTATGCTGAACAAGTTTGCAATTGGGCTTCTCTGTCCCATACGGTTTTTGAGATAAATTTTGAATGTGTCCTAATTTGCCTATTTGTGATGATGAAAAGTGCACGTATAGGCCGCCCACAACTTCCTATTCATTGGATTCATCAAAATTGACATATCTGCTTCGGTTCAAAAAATAAAAGGGTAGTTCAGACTTTTGTATTCACTCTGTATTTGATAAGTTTAAGCATACACAAATAATTAATTACTATATTTCTTTAACAGCCCTTTACAACATCAAATAAATAATAGTTATTAATTAGAAAATAAAATTTAAAAAATAAGTAAATAATAAAAATATAAATGATAAATAAAAAGCTGACGTTTCGGATAGAGACTATCGTTGATCAAAGCAAACAGGATAATTCTCTAAAAGCAAACAGAATATCAGAGAATTATCCTGAAGTTATGAAAAGAGTACTTAAGGATGACTTTATATATAGTTAGCATAGGAAGTAGTAAGACTGTATTGGCTGAAATACTAGAAGAGAACAAATGGGAGGCTTGGATATGAATTCGAAGACATGCTGGGATAAGACAAGAAAGGACAAATACGAAGTTATAAGTGGGTGGGATGAAAAATGCAATAGGATAACACATACAGAATTAAAATGACTGAAACTGTAAAAAAAGGTTAGGAGTGATAGAGATCCGGATATACCAGGTGTTTCAAAAATAACCGATATATTTGAAAAATCAATAAAAACTAAACAGGCAGCGATAAAAATACACCGTTTGTAATTTCGTAAGTTTGTCTGCCTGAAAATTTACTGTTGTCCCAAGCATATTGCAACACAGTGTATTTCTATCGCTGCCCGTTTAGTTTTTATTGATTTTTCAAATATACCGGTCATTTTTGAAACACCCGGTAAGAGTTCCACATATAAGAGTTCTGGGTTAAAGGTTACTGCCCAAAGGGGCTACCACACACAGATCCGACTAAAACCAAAGAGTACAGGGGCGGACATAAAATGAACAAAGACGAAGAAAATATGAAAGAACATTATAAGAGGAAATAAAATGAAATGAACATAGAAGAAAGTTATGAGAAAACATTAAAAAAGAGGAAATAACTGATACAAGCGAAAGAGAAAGAAAAGGGCCCAAAAAAGCCTGCAACAAATTAGGGAATAACTGAAATTGGAGGGGATTATGGGAAAGTTAATGAAGGAATGGTGCCTTTGGTAAGGTTAATGCCATTAGTAATTAAGGAATTAAATTACAGATAAGAAAATACTCGAATTGCTTTCTTTTTTTTGTTATGGAAGTTATTACGAAGAATATGAAGGCTGATGTCCTGTAAAGAGTGGCCAGGGGAATTAAAGTGTTTAGCGACATGGGTGTCAGCATTGCTAAGGATCTTGAACGTATGTCTGGCGAATCTGGTACATATGGTATTACTCGCTTCTCCGACATACTGCTTCTGGCATACTTTGCAGTGTAACACATACAATGTATATTCGGCTGTGAGAAGTGCAGGTCAGGTTCTGTTTAATCTTGAGAGTAAAGGAGTAAGCACTGCTGGAAATGGAGGGGGCAGGGTAAGAAAATGGAAAATGCCACAATATTTTTCATTACAAGGAGAACAGCCCTTAGTAGAAGCACGTAGTTTAGTGATAGCAGGATAGAGCAGAATATCTTAAAATTAGATGTTTGTTTAAAAAATTTTTTGGTGGTTCTGATAGAATGGAATGGAGAACAGGTGAGTTGTCAATAATACGAGGGTTGATGTTTCCTTAGGACTCATTTTTAATACTATTGAGGGTTAGATGATAAAGTAGAACTAGCGTAGGTGTTGCTATGGCTGGAGAAGGTTTAGGATTGTTGTTAGAAAGGGAATTGCGATGTTTATAAATAGAAGCGCGTATGACAAATTTGGGGTAAGATCTTACTTTAAGGGAGTGGGTAAAGGCATTAGCATGGAAGTCCTTGTCAGATTGATTAGTGCATATTCTATGGATGCGAGTTAACTGACCTAAAGGAATGTTATCCTTGCAATGGCGTGGATGGCAGCTGTCATAGTATAAGTACTAGTGCTGGTCGGTGGGATTCTTATAGAGATTTGTGGACAATTTATTGTTAGTGATAAAGATAGAAACGTCCAAAAAAGGAACCATCATGATAATATAATTGTGAGAAAACTTGATGGGGGGATGGATGAAGTTAGAGTGGGCGTTAGAAGATATGAGTGAGTCTTCATTATGTGGCCATATCAGGAGAAGCCCACCGACCAGCACCAGTACTTACAATATGACTGCTGCCATCCATATGGTGCAATTAATTCGTCTAACTCTTAAAATATTTAACTAAGCGGCATTTTTCCGCCATTGTGAAAAGCCTTGGTGAGCACATTGGATTCTGGGAGTTGATCGGACATGAATGCATGTAAGGATTTGATCAGGCTATGGGGGTGTGTGAAATTACTGTATATATTTGTGCATAAGCCGCGGCCCCCCCCCCCCCCACTTGATTTTTGACCCCAAAAAGTGGCTAAACTCCATGATTCAAGCATAAACCGAGGCAAAAAAGGCAAAAATTCAGCGGAGAAAAAAATTATTATAGAACACAACTATTACAAGCAGTTTTTGTGTAATTACAGTGGTGGACCACGAATCCAGAATGCTTGGGACCAGAAGCCTCCCAGATTCATAGTTTTTCCAGATTCGTGGTCTTCAAGGAGAAGTAAAACAACGTGTGTGTACATTTCTGGCTGTTATTAGGCCTAACTGTTATTTAAAATTTCTTTTAAAATAAAAGTTTTCACAATTATACAATTGAAGTCATTATTGTAATATAATCTTATTTATTAATGTAATTACAACCTCTGACAATTAAGTTCGGTGAATGACCTCATATTGCGAGTGGATTGCTGGCTTACATGAAACAGCAGTTACTATCCTTCAAAGTAATCCTCGTCGATGGTAATGCACTTCTGGGAACGGCTGTACAAGTCCTGGAAACTCCTGGCGTAGTCGTTTTTAGGGATAGCCTTCAGTTGGGTCGTAACATTATGTTGGATATCTGGCCACTTCAGGGGGCGTCTTCCACGGTGTTCCGGCCTCCTCGGAACAATTTAAACCACTCATAAACACACTTCAAAGTGATACCACTTTCTTTGTAAACCGTTGTCAGCATTTCATGAGTCTCTTTCGTTCGCTGATACATTTTGGGTTTCGACCACGCACACTACACCTTCACTCTTCAATGCCCTGTTTAAACACTATAAACACATTCGTAGCGCTGATTCTCTCAAATTTGTTTACACATGTTTCGACCTGTCTGGGGCAGGATACGACGGTAGAGCACTCTTACGACCGTTAGCAATATGAGGTCATTCACAGAACTTAATTGTCAGAGGTTGTATATTCCGATTTTGCCCCGATCGTCTTTTATTTTTGCACAAATATATCATAACTTAGAGTCTGAGTTCTTCATGTTAATTAATTTTCTTTTCGATGTTTCTAAGAATTATCACATAAATTCGCTTATAACTCTATTATTTTACTTCAGCAGAAGAGTTTGAAATTGCAGAAAAATTCACTTATGGTCTATGTTAAATCAAAGTTTTAAAAGTGCCTGTAAATTGTCGGTGTTTAGGCCTAACAGTCTATTCTGAAAATGCACTAAATCATCAAAAAAACTCAAAATTGTGCATTGTGAATATAATTTACTAAGGAATTTTAATTAAAACTAATGAATTTTTATTCAACTAATATGAAACTGCAGTACTTGGCGATTGTATCGATGTTCAAAAGATTTCGATATCGAATTTTTCAGTGTTCCTGAATCTTTGATGTTTTGATGTTTCATTTTGAATTTATTATCTATTGAACAACTGTTTAGGTTAATGTATTGATATATTTCAATGTTAGGCCTAAAATGAAAAATGGGTAACAAATATAAGGCCTGTTGAAAAAAAAAAGGCCAATGAATGCGCGGCCTTTTGGAAAAATTGGCCAAAAAAACGAACCTTTTTTCATGTGTTCATTTTCACATTCTGAAATTGCCTAATTTCATCAAAAAGGAGCCCGAGCAACGCTGGGTAAAACAGCTAGTCCAATAATAAATAAATAGATACATTCCATGGTTATTTTAATACAATTTAAGAAGCAAAATCTTTGGCAATGTATAAGTGAAATTAATATATCGTGCATATTTTTTTTTTTAACTTAACAAGTAACATAGAACGCGTAGGTCTTCAAGTGAAAGCCATTGATCCATTGTAGAGCTGTAATATTTTACCTATGAATTTGATAATATATGTGTTATGATGTTAAAATAAGTATTGTACATTAAAATACAATTCAAAATTGCAACTTTAAAAAGGGGGAAAAGTTCACTTATTTTATGACACAGTTGCCCCCATTATCACCCTCAAGTTCACCCTTCTCTTTGTTTCTTATCTCAAAGAAAGAGGAGACGACGCTGTCGCGCGCAATGCGACTTCATGAAGGGCATTGGGACAGCCATGTGACCTATTCACGACAGGATGGCTGACCAGTAATGTGTTTTTAAGCCAGCCGTCACATTGATGATGTTCCAGGCCTTCATGACGTCAAATTTTATGATGCTCTGCCTACTTTCACAACGTGACTCCTGACCAGTAACGCACCCTTAGTACGAGGTTAAGTCAATACATAAGTTGCAAAATGCCATAGAAATGAAAATTGAAATAGTTACCTGATGAAATTTGGTTTATTTTTCAATGTAATCTCCATGAACATTTTGGCACTTGTCCCAACATTTCACGACTTCCTCAGAGCCACATGTTTGTGGTTGGTGTCGTTGCCAGCTGACAACCTCCTGACAGACCCCCTCCATATCCTGGAACCGGTGACCACCCAGGTGATTCTTCAGTGGGCCGAAGAGGTGAAAGCAGAATGGTGCCAACTCCATACTGTTTATGAACCACTGTGATCTTGGCACTGTGTAAACAGAAAATCTCCACTGAGGAAATGGCTTTCCTGGATAAACATTTGTCACCGTAAACAGGTAACATTTCTTTGTGCACTTGCTCAACAGATTTGTCTTGTGCCCACAGAAATTGAATTACGGCCCATTGTTTATCATGTATGCAATGAGCTAACACACCTGCTTTTTTCCCAATTTGAAACTCGAATGACTCACTGCCACGCAAAAATGTGACTACTAGCACCATATATGTTAATTTCACATTGCAGCAATTTGAGATATTTCATTTTGTGACATATATTCATTCTTCACCCCCGTTATATGATTTTTAAATTGTGATAATTTTTTTTCTTCTTCTTCTAGATGTATATTATTATCTTTATTCTTCCTTGGACTAGACTGCGAGAACGTTTGCCCTTACCTTGTAAGTTTATTGCTACATAATTTTTAATTTTCTTATATTTATAACATGGGCAATATTTTAAATAAAGGGAAATGTACAAAGTTTTTAATTTTAATTAAAAATAAATAATTGAAGCTCGGTAAGTATATCTTACTCATTTCAGTTTTAAATTCTAGTTAGATCATAATGTGATGATAAGGAAACACTATCAGAATCTTTGAAGTTAGAGTTTATAATGTTTTTTAATCAATGAAAATTGTAGACACTTTACAATACAAAATAGGAAGAAGAAAGATTATGATTAGTTTTTCCATTTTCTTCAGCTTTACCAAGGATACATGAAAGGGACACAAATGATTGGATAACACATAATGAAAATCATTGGATAAAAAGAGATAAGACAGAATAGAAAAGCAAAATAAAAATTCATGTCATCAGTTCTGTAGTGAAACTCCATCTAACCTCTCTCTAACTGCGATTGGTCGGCCTTCTCACCCTGCGTATGATTACATTGTTACTTGGTTTCCTGGACAATCCACAACATATATTGTTAAAAACCACTTAGGGCCGGCTCTACCAACCTCAGATAAATTCTCAGATAGCTATCCAAGGTTTAAACTTAAACCCGGTATACCGCTTAAGTTGCGTTCTACCAACATTTTTTATCCCTCGGATAACTTTATCTGAAGTATAGAGCACAAGCAATGTAAGGCGCAGTGATTGGTCAGTTTGATATTTAGTGCTTCCATTTATCGTGAAAAAACAAAAGTATTTCTTTCAGTCAGTGCATAGCCTACAATGATAAGAGGACGCCCTCTATCGTGGAAAAAAAAAGTTTTCCAGTCAGTGTTGATGTTAAAATGCGACACGGCAGAAAAAACAAACGCGAAAAACAAATTCAGCTGGAGAACTCGGACCTCAGAGATGCAAAACTTCCGTTTAGTTTCTCCTTTTGGGGGCTATGTTGTCGATCATTGAAAATGAAATACAGACAGGTAATCTAGATCTGATCTGCTGTTCACTTGCACTCTAAAACTTTTTCCTAACGTCGTAGTTTAAAATGGTAATTATATAACACGAAATACTATGGTTTTGAAGGCATTTTCAAATCGAAGCGGACCGGAAGTATCGCCATTAACGCTTGTAAATTTGAGCGAAACGATTCACTATCCGAAGAATAAAGTGGCTATCCGACCTCTAGAGGACCGTATAACTATATCAGGATATCTTTAGTTTATTCTGGTGTTTATCTGAGGATTTATCGGATCTGAGGATGGTAGAACACCGTTTTGACTTATCTGAGCTTTTTATTCCAGTACTTATTCTATCTGAGGATTTATCTGAGGTTGGTAGAATCGACCCTTACAAAAATAAAGTTTCAACGTTTTATGACGAACAAGATTAAAAATAATAATTTTAAACACTTAAAAGAACTCTCAAAAATTTTCTCTTCTATTTCCCATGATGCACCAGCAACATCGTCGGCCATTTTTTGTGGCGAGCCTGATCTAATTGCAGTTCAGAAACTTAAAAGGAGAAGTTTTGTTTTAATAGAAATAAAATTTAGCTCATTATTATGTTTTATTAATTTTCCAGCGGGCGTGCGTAGGTGAGAGATACACAACATATGAATTTCGTTTAATATCTTTAGGCGAGATGGCACTATGATTGTTCGTCCTTGGCTATTCTCCCTGCTCAACCTACCTTTGACTATCTTCAGTCCGTGTCTGAATTTCGAAGCATTGTTAGGGCTTTACAGAGCTGCTATTTGTATTTAAGAGATACACGCGACCGTTCCTGATAGTTTTGGTTGTATACAATTTTCTTTGTTCTAATAAAAAATCTTTATTGTTTTAGGCTTTATCGTTTGTTACTTCCATATTATCTTTACACTTTTAATTCATCTTTAAACAAATGTAAATAGTTCAGTGGAAATATTGGCAATTTCATTTATTTTATTTTCACGTAATTTCGGTAATTCTTTGGTCATTTTGTATTGTTATTGTGTTTTATATTTATATTGTTTCCATTTCGTTTTAAATAAAAAATTTTAAATAAATTGTACTTATTAACCTGTAAATGACAAGAACATTATTTTAAAAGGTACACTCTTGAAAATTTACATTTTGCAATAGCGTATCTAGGAAATACACACGACCTTTCACGTTCGTTAAATATGCATTTAGGGACCATAAAAAAATTTATGAATTACATTTCTGTATGAAGAAAACAAAAGAACTAATTGCTCATAGCGCTTGCAGCATGATGTCACATTGTGATTAGGCTTAGACCAATCGCAGTTAGAGAGAGGATAGAGAGAATTTCACTATACCTTATTGGCCATTTTATTTGTTTTATCTTTTCTCTCTTGTTATCTCATTTTATCCAATTGTTATTTTCTATCCACTCACTTATAGCCATTATCTACACAGCTTGACAACTGCGATGGAACTGTAACATTTTTGTCAATAAATTCTGTCCCAAGAAATAAATGTTACCAAAACTTCAGTAGATGTATTACATTGACTTTATGAACACAAAATGTCATGGAATTTGAACTAAGGAAACAAACATAACGGCAAAAGCAGAAGAGGTATCATGAAGCATCAATGAGTGACTAAAGAAATATGTTGGTTGTTTGTCACCTGTTTGAAACGTGAGACCCTTAGTAGTTAGTATTGCCTCCTCGAACCACAGTGCATGTTTTTCATCTATTTGGCATGTTTCCAACCAGACTGTTGAGAAGAGCAGTCGGTATCTTATCCCATTTTTCCTGTAACGCAGTTGTCAGTTCCTGCAGCGTTCTAGGAGGAGGATTCCTTTGTGCCACACGTCTACCAAGAGCATCCCAGGCATGTTCTATTGTATTGAGGTCCAAGGAGTATGCGGGCTACTGCAAATGCTTGATATCCTCACTCTCAAGAACATCCGATACCATGATTTTTCGATTGAAAAATGGAAGGAAAAATTCTGCGACCTGGATTCGAACCAGGAACCTCGACTATCATGGCCAACGCCTCTACCAATTGGGCTATTGCAGATACCCGGACAGCCAAGCTGTCTCAAGTTGTCTTAAAGACAACCAAGTTGTCTTGATGAACATGCTCTCCAAGCATAGGTAATGATTTTTCGATTGAAAAATTGCTGTCCGGGTGTCTGCGATAGCCCAATTGGTAGAGGCATCGGCCATGATAGTCGAGGTTCCTGGTTCGAATGCAGGTCGCAGAATTTTTCCTTCCATTTTTCAATCGAAAAATCATTACCTATGCTTGGAGAGCATCTCCAGTTTCTAATTATTATTTTTTATCCGATACCATGTTTGTCCTGTGTGGACGGCCACTGTCGTCCATGAATATAAAGTGTGCACCAACTGCTCCACGGAAAAGACAAACGTGATCCAAAAGAATCTCCCTGCAAAGATGTGAAGGGGCGTTCTGGCATCATGCATGATGCCCCCCCCCCCCCACACGCACACACACACTCATGCAACGACTCCTTGACCAAAACTTTGCGCTTCCCAAACCCAAACGTGTTGTTGGTGATAACGAGGATCGCCCCAAGCACGATGCTTGTTACACCACTCTAATCTCTTCTGTGGATGGAGTTGAGATAGTGGAATGCACTAAAAAAAAAAAAAAAAAAAAAAAAATAAGTTTGGAAAAGTTTTTTTTAAAAATAGTGGAATGCATTTGACAGGCTTCCGTGCATTCAGCCCAACATCATTCAACCAACAGGAAATGGTTCTGCTAGAAAAATGAGTGCCTGTAGCAGCGGCAAGATCTGCAGCTATATGTGCGAGTGTCTGGTTTCTTCCTGTTTTTGCTGAAAGGGCTATGCTATTGTCCTCCCGAACGGTTGTGTTCTTTCGACGACCACCCCCATGCACACGTAAAGCAGATCCTCTGGTGGCAGCAGCAGTTTTCAAATGAGAAAAACACTTTTCGCAATGCTCATTGCTCGCACAACTTCAGTCACACTTTGCCCTGCCTCAAGCCATCCAACAGCTCTTCCACAATCTTATCACTCAAATGATGTCTCTGCAGACGATATGTGCTAGAGGGACTGAAAATTTACAGTAATGTTCGCAAAACACCTGCACGTGTATTCGCCCTAACACTCCACGGCTACTGATTTTCACTGAACCACAGCTCATTGGACACGTGACTTTTATTCAAAGTATGCAAATCGAATAAAAGAGTAGGAACCAATGTTTTGACGCGTCCTGCATTAGTTTCCACCGTTCCTAAATAGCGGAATGTGCATGTTCCTTAGCAGTTTTCAAGCAGTGTATATACAGGGTGAGTCAAAAATCTGTACCCTCCCCCCATACAATTTCAAAATAAGTGGAAATACAACAAATCTGTTGCAACATACAGGAAGTTGGATAGGGGCTAAACAATGGTAGTGTCAAATTTGACTTTTGACCTCGAATTTTGCACCTTGCAACTTTGTTACTGTTATAGGTAGAGAAAAATTTCCAATTGTACAGTTGTAGAGTTGAAAACACTGATTTAACAAAAAGAGAGAGAGAGAGAGAGAGATTAAAAATAAGCATAAAAATAAATCCGCTACAACAAATGAAATGCTTCACAGATGCCAAGTGTGGAACAGGGAGGGGAAAACAAGTGAAAAGATTATCCCTCCACTCACTGATGAATCTGGTCCTGACTATATCTTGTCTCAGCTTCAGTTGAGAGTGACGTCACGAGTGAAGCGGTTACAGTTCGCCCGCATGAAGAAAAAGTTCGAATAATTTTATGTTTAAAAAGTTCAAAATTCTTTCTGGAATAATATTTCATATTTTTCTCCTCAATATAAGAAAAAATCGGCAGATAGAAAAGCCATTTGACGAAATTTTAAAAAAAAATAAATAAAATGAAGTCAGTCTGTAGTTGAGATTATTTGATTGTAAAATGGCAGCGTCTCTTGTTCCTGCGTGAAAGATATGTGTCAGAAATGAAAGATGATCGAGTTTACACGAATATGATTAAAATACTTTAAACATTAATTTAAAAAAATGATATCTGATAGACACCATTTGACTATTCTACTTTCGAGAAGCCACACGATTATAGGATGGTGTAACATAGCATACATAGCCTTAGAATAACTTATTCTTTTAACGACGGAAGGATACGATAAAAGAATAAGTCTGGTACGGGACCTCATTCCATGACGTCACTCTCAACTGAAGCTGAGACCGGGTATAGGTGAAAAATGCTAATAAAATTTATAATAACGATTAGAGAGAGGTTCAAAGGAAAGGATAATTAAATGAAACAAAAACAAATGCATGATTTGTTTTGTAGTGATTTGTAATACTGTCACAATATTAATTAAAGCAAAAAAAACCCTACAATTTCAACATTGACAGCACTATACAACAATATTTACAGTAAAGCCATATACCTTCTTTTAACAGTTTTATATGTTAGGCTCCATAATTATTTCCAAAGAGCTCATTGGAAGAGCATACATAAATTATTCTGGATTCCCAATTAGTGTTTTTGCAAATATACCCTGCGAGTTATACACTTTTTTACATCTGCGGGAGGGCGGTGCGGGGTTTCCAAATTATTTTTTACATGGACGATGATGTGCGAGATGGAAACCATGAACAAGTTGAACTAGAAGTGGTAATAATGCAATCTAGAAACTGTTTCAATAGAATGATTCAAATGAATGAACTGCTATCTTCCAATCGATCGAACAGTGGAGTGAAAAGACACGAGCGGTTCGGGAGCAGAGCTTTCTTAGCACACTCGCCCATAACGTAACCAAGGGAATTACACTGAGTTAGAGGAGAAGCCTGATGTCCCTCGAGAGTCATCCTGAGAATAGAGTCCTAGCTGGTAGGACGAGGAATAAGATTGTTGATTGACTTAGAGATAACCCTGAGCATCTGCGGCTAAGATATCCAGAAGTCGGAGAAGACAACTTTATTGATATCATTGAAATTAACTTCCTGTACATGAAGGGGTCTTCGTATCCTTATGGGACCCCTAAGGGCTAGAGGGTGGTCCAGTATACTGGCTACCAAGGGATTGTCATGGGTCTCAATTTTAAGAAGCAATTTCTTAAGGAGCATTTGGACGTAGCTACCAATGTGGTCCATATTGAGGTCTTCATAAATGGAAGAGTTGTTGGCAACTCTCCTATCGAGCTGAACAATTGTCCTGAGGGTTACATTTTGGAAGGTCTGTATTTCCCTCCACCTTGATTTGCAGATAGACGCCCAGGCAGGCATTCCATGGAGCAAGATGGTATGGATTACCACCTTGTACAGCAAGAGTTTATTGTCCAATCCAAGGGCACTGTTTCTCCTGAAGAGCGCAATCAGGCTGAACTTTGCCTTTTTAGCCTTATTGAGGGCATATTGGACATGGTCGTTCCAGTTTAACTTAGAGTCAGTTTTTACACCAGGGTACTTGTAGTTCTTCACCCAGTCCAGTTTTTTGTCTTATAAGGCCAGGGTCCCTGGAGGATTCTTGCGTTTACGTGTAATGTACATAGCTTTACATTTGTCGACGTTGAGCTTTAACCTCCATTTGTCGAACCATTTTTCGCACTGTAGCAAAGCCTTTTGTAAGCGACTAATGACGTGTGCTGGATTCCTTGCGCTTGTTGTGATGGCCGCATCATCAGCGAATAGGTACAGTTTGCATTTTGCGAATTCCGGTAGATCGTGAATGAAGAAATTGAACAGCGCCGGCCCCAGGACTGAACCCTGGGGAACACCCGCGTTGACATCACAGGGATTAGACAAAGTGTTTCCAACTCTGACACGGTAGGATCTTTGCGACAAAAAGGAGCGAATCAAGGCAATCAGTTCATCAGGGAAACCACAATTTATCATTTTAAAGATGAGGCGTCGTACCAAACCTGGTCGAAGGCTTTATGGACATCGAGAAAAACAAATCCACCGTACATCGAGTAATTGAGAGAACTTTTCAAATCTTCAACCAGCCTCCATACCTGGAGCTGGCAGGAGTGATTTTAGAAAGCCAAATTGCTCCTTGAGAATTAGATTATTTGATTCACAAAAATCATTGAACCTCTTCAGAATTGTGCGTTCGAAGACCTTATAAAGTGTAGGCAATAAGCTAATGGGCCTGTAGCTGACAGGAAGAGAGGGATTGAGGCCAGGCTTTGGTAGAGAGAGGATGACTGAGTTTTTCCAGGAATCTGGGAAGTAACTGTGGTTCCAGCAGTCGTTTAAAATCTTTGTGATAGCGCAGATTACCTTTGGAGGCAAATTCTTAAGAGCACTGTTAGTGATGGCGTCTAGTCCAGGAGCCTTGTTTCTCTTAACTTGCTTAATGATGTTCGATACCTCGGTGTTGTCAATGACATGGGGAGACTTTTTTACATGATGGATGAGATCAAACTTAATGCAGCTTTCTTTAACTTGACGTGTGTTCTCGATACCAGCCAGTCTATCTTCAAGAGGGGTCGTGAATTGACTCTTAAGTGAGTTTGCGATGAGTTGGGCCTTTTCCTGGGGACTGCTAACAAAGTTCCCATCATCCATAAGCAGAGGAGGTAAATCGGTGTTCTTCTTATTCTTGAGGGCCCTGACTGTGCACCAGAGGGAGTTGTCCTGGAGTGACAGACTCTTGATTTTGCTGCACCATCTTTGCATTCGTAGTTCCTTGATCTGTTCGCTGACCTTGCGTGTTAACCTGTTGTACTTGGTCTTGAACTGCAGACACCTAGTACGTTGCCACAATCTTCTGAACGAGTTCTTATCACGTATGAGTTGCCTGATGGATGGGGGGAGATCGAGATGGTCGGGTCTATAGGGGTGTCTATCCATGATTAATTTCTGTTTCGGCTGAGACAAACTGAGGCAAATCTATGCTCTTTTCCTTGAGAAGATTCATTAAGTTCCCCACATATTTGTATACTCTGGTCAATTCATTGGGGTCTATAATACCATTGCTAGCAGAACTGGAGGCGACAGAAGCAAATGTTCTACCATCCACTGTTTTGGTGCTTTTGAATTTCCTAGCCTGAGGGTACTTTGGGCATTTCGTATAGCTAGATGTGTGTTGACCTTCACAGCGAAAACATTTAGGCAGGTCTTTACCTTTTATATTAGTACAGTCCCTTGACTGATGATCGCCTGCGCACTTGTTACAACGTGGTGACTCGGTGCAACCCTGAGACACGTGACCAAAACGTAAACAATTGTAACTTTGCAATGGCCTTTTGTTACCCCTAAATAATTCAACTGCTACAGCAAGTGGACAGATACGTTTCAGATTTAGGAAGGACTTATTATGTTCAATGTTTTGGAGGAGGACTAGAACCATTGGCATCTCGACAGCACCGTTTGCTTCTTTAAGCCTAATTGCTTTGTCCGGGAAGTAGTTGGCACTTCTGAGGTCTTCACAGAATTCTTCGAGGTCGTATGTTTTGTCAACGTTACGAACAACTTATGTCAGTAGCTTTTCTGAATTTAGTTGGTAGTGTTGGATTTTAAGAACATCATTGTTTTTGATTCCAGGCACTAGAGTTTTGTGTGTCTCTTCGTCATGACATTTGACCTTAATGGTGTCTGAACGACCTGTGTGGGCGGTAATTTTGTCAAGAGGTACGTGCTTTTTGATCTCCTCCAAAATCTCCTTTATTGGCTTCCCATGGTGACGAACGATGATTGGTGGGATATATACTACTCCCTTCATTAATATGGGAAGAACTGTGTTTAGCTTTGTTAGCTCGAAGGGCTACAGAGGCACTAGCGCTGACATCAAAAGTTGACTTAATATTGTCGATCCTGACACCTCTTTTGTTCCTCTTATTCTGTGCATCCGCCAGTCATCTCCATCAATGTCAACAGAGTCATTATCAAGCCTCCTCTTTGTGCTTGTTCTTGATGAGGAGCTACTGTCGCTGACCACGCCCAGACCTGCAAGACCTTCTTTACAATCGTATGAAGGAATAGTGTTATCCAATAACATGGGCGAAACGGATGTAATGGGAGAGCCCATAAATTCCTTGATAGCATTACTAAGATTGGCAATGCCGTTGGTAGTTTCCAAATTCGCACGCTTTACATCCTCTCTAAAACTATCAATATTTGTGTTTACACTGCTAATATCATTAGTCAGCGATTCCAACCTTGTTTCTAATTCTAGATATTTTTTGTTCAATTGCGAACGTAATGCCTCAAGCTGTTCATTTATAATGATGTCAAAAGCAAGAAATCTGGGATCCTTACATGCATCTTTGTACGCTACATCACAAGGTAACACCTTACCGTCAGCATGTTTAATAGTGATGCTAGCGGATTTCCTCGACGCAGCGCCTGACGTCACCATGAAGCAGGTGTGGTGCTGGGTTTTGCCGTCCTTAGAAAGACGCACCTACTCAGAGCGACTCAGTTTAAAAGACTTAAAAAAAAGTCCTAGCTTGTTGGAGATTCCACTGATGCACTGAAAGTCGTGTGGTAGAATCATCGTCCGTCGAGTGGTAGAATCGCAGTGCAGTAGCAAGAGTGTGTCCAGTATGATGCAGTGACCAGGACTTTCGACAATCGAACAGTGAAGTGTACATTTGTTAGGATGGGACGAAAGCAGCTCTTTCAAAGAAGCTCATCCAACCAGAATAAACTCCAAATGAAATACACTGAGGTAGTCAAGAAGCCTAACCAACCCAAGTGGTCTTCCATATTACAAAAAAGAAAATAAGATTGACGATTGTCAGAAACAAATACAAACAAAATAAAAAACACAAGGAGAAAGAAGATTATCACATCTTCCAGTAGTCCGGGAAAGAGACGTTGCTAATATCTTCAAAATTGACGTCAAGAACGTGCCTCGGTTTACGATACTTCGTATGCCAGTTCATATTCAATGAGTTCTTCAGTATTCCATTCACAAGTTTATTGTCGTGATTCTTCATCTTCTGTATCATAATCAAAAGTAGATCCTGTATAAACTTTCCGATATGGGCCATGTTTAAATCCATGTGGATGGATTGGTTTTTCACCGTCCTTCTGTCCAGCTGAGCAATGGTCCTCAGGGTAACATTCTGGAATGACTGTAGTTCACTCCATCTGGTTTTACAGATAGTCGCCCACGCAGGCCCATAGAGGAGTATGGTCCGGATAATCGATTTGTACAGAAGTAGCTTATTGTCAATGGTGAGGGCGCTGTTGCGACCCATGAGAGCTATGATACTGTACTTAGCCCTCTTCGCTTTGTTCAGAGCAGAGGACATATGCCGGTTCCATGAGAGTCTTGAGTCAATGATAACTCCCAGATACTTGTAGTTGTCCACCCAATCCAGTTACTTATTGAACAGAACAAGAGAATCTGGGGGACGCTTGAGCTTCCTATTGAGGTACAAAGCCTTGCACTTTCCGACGTTAAGGTTCAACTTCCAGCAGTTAAACAAGTCTTCAAATACTGCAACTGGTCTGCAACCGAATGATAACGTGAGCCGGCTGGTATGCCCATGTCATAATGGCAGTATCATCCGCATAAAAATACAGATTACAATTATCGGGTCTCGGGAAATCATGTACAAAGTAATTAAATATCACAGGCCCGAGGACAGAACCCTGAAGGACACCGACCTTTACAACACGGGGCGTGGAAAGATTTTCTCCAACTTTGGCTTGATAGGATCTGCCGTCAAGAAAGGATTTCACCAACAAAATCAGATCGGCAGGGAACCCGTCTGTGATCATTTTGTAGACAACGCCCTCATGCCACACCTGGTCAAAAGCTTTACTGACATCGAGAAATACCACCCCACAGTACCTGGAGAGGTTTAGGGGGGTGCTCAGGTCTTCAACGAGCCTCCATATCTGCATCGGACAAGAGTGGGCAGCACGAAAGCCAAACTGCTCTTCCCGAAAAAGGTCATTTGCTAGACAGTGGTCTTGGAAAATGACGAGAATCGTTTTCTCCAACACTTTGGACATCGTGGGTAGCAGGCTAATAGGTCGGTAACTCGCCAGAATTGCAGGATTTTGCCCCTGCTTGGGGATGCTCAACACAATAGATTGCTTCCAAGCCACAGGGAAGTAAGAAAATTTCCAGCAGACATTAATGATATTAGTGAGATAGTCAATAAAGTTCTTCAGGAGATTTATAAGCCCGAGAGACAAATCATGTCTTCCTGGAGCCTTCTTCTTTTTCAGTTTACTTACGATGGTGGCGACCTCTCCAGCCTCGATGCTGTTCTTCGTTAAATGCTGTGGGACTTCATCAAAGTTGGCAATACATTCTTCCACACGCTGAGACATGATTCGTCTCTCGGGCTTATCGTTGGTAGGAGTAACAAACTGCATTTCTAGTGAATCTGCAATGACTTGGGCCTTGTCCTGATCAGTTTGCACATAGTCACTTTGTGGTGTACGGAGTGGAGGAAGCATAACATTCTTCTTCTTCTGTAAAGCTCTGACCATATTCCAAATGGAATTGTCGCGAGCCGACAAGCTTTTGAGTTTTGCATTCCATCTAGTGTTGCGAAGCTCTTTTATCTCCTCTTGAACTCTTCGCACTAACCTGTTGTACTTGGTTTTGAGCCAAGGTTCACGATAGCGTTGCCATAGTCTACAGGTCCTGTTTCTTTCAGCAATTAGGCGTTGGATTCCAGGAGTGTGTTGGATTCAATGAGAAGGTTTATTCTCTGATGGATACTTACTAGCTTCTATAGCACTGTTAATACATCTGGTGATGTCATCAACAAGTTGATCGATGTCCTCTGTACAGTAAGCAACATCGGGATGGTAGCCATAGTCCTTAAGAATATCTTTGTAGAGCTTCCAGTCTTGATGATGTACGAGTTCCTCTCGGAAATTTATGTCAACATTGTCAAAGTTCAACCCCACAGGCTTGTGGTCAGAAGAAAGGTCATCAATCGTGAAGATATTGTACGAAACCCTTCAAGAGCGAGATGTCCAAAACATCACTACTAGGGGAGTGGTCGCAGTAGTAGGTGTCCTCCACAGCTCCAGCAGCGATGATATCATCTCTACCTTGTATGTACCTAGAGTGAATCATGCCGTTGTAATTCTGCGTTCTGGAGTTCCAGCTTGGGTGTTTGGCATTTAGGTCACCAGCCAGGACGACTGGAGTGTCACCACTGAAGAGTTCATCAAGCTCGCAAATGTCAAGGTAATGTTTAGGTGAATTGTAGAGCGCCACGAACTTCACTTCACCATAGGAGACATCATTGATAATGATGGAGGCCGATTCCATGCCTGCATAAGACTTGAATACTAATTCTTGGTGTTGAATTCCCTTCTTAATGATGATCGCAGCGCCCCCAGACGCACATCTTGCAGCATTTGAAGCCATTCGATCCTTCCGGTACACACAATAGCCAGGTAGCTTGAAGTCTTCGCTTGGTTTGAGGTGAGTTTCACAGAGCAAAGCAACATCGATTTCTTGCTTTATCAGAAAGTTGTTAAACTCGATACGCTTTCGGGTAATGCCCCTAGCGTTCCATATCACGCACCGAAGTTCACCTTTGTTGATTACAGTATAACGTTGTGCAGCCATACTACAATTAGTTGGTCGTAAGGAGCCCAATGAACTGTGGGTAACTTTTGCCTAGATTAGAAAACAGATGAAAGATACGTCCTAATTGTTTATACATACCTGGTAGGTCGTTGATGTTGAGGCCTTTATCTTCCGGCATAGACACAGCGGCAGCATAGGATTTGCCTGCTGTCACTTTAGAACTAGACATCCTTTGAACATGGAGGTATTTTGGACATTTCGTGTAGCTTGATGTGTGCTGTCCGCCACATCTGATGCACTTTGGGGGGTCTTGTCCTTTGATCTTGGGGCAATCTCTTGACTGGTGCCCCTCAGCGCATTTATTACAACGAGGATCTTCCGTGCAGCCCATGGATATGTGTCCGAAGCGCAGGCAGTTGTAACACTGTAGTGGCTTCTTGTTCCCTGGAAAGGCCTCCACTGAAACTGCCAGCGGCCCAATACGTGTTATGTTTTTCAATGATTGGTTGTGTTCGGTGTTCTGGAATAGAACCAAAACCATCGGCATATCAATGGATCCTTTGGGTTTCCTCAATCGAATATCTTTCTCCGGGAAGTAGTTGGTTCTTTTTAGGTCTTCTTGGAAGTCATACGTAACATCCACATTACGAATTACGTATTTCAAGACCTCCTCCGACTTCAGTTGATGATGCTGAATTTTTAAAATATTATCAGACTTAATTCCAGAGACTAACCTGTTGTGTGTTTCTTCATCTTCACATTTAACCTTGACGGTTTCAGCTCTGCCCGTATGAATGATGATCTTTTCCACTGGAACATGCTTCTCGAGCTCAGTTAAAATCGTCTTAAACGGGATGCCATGAGTCCGCACGATAATTGGCGGTACATACCTCTTCGTGATCCTATGGTCTTTATTAGCCAAGCGACCTTGTGCATTCTTCGGGTTCCTCATTCTAGTCGCACTGATGACTTCTTCGTTTACTCTGGAGACGGTCTTTAGGTTATCGACCTTCGTGCCTTTTCTGAATTTTTTATTAGCAACGCCAATCCAGGGACTGCTATCCACTTCTTCATCGGTTCCATCAGAGTGACTTCTTTTATAGCCACCGTTTGTCGAGCAGTCACTATTTTCAATTATATCCATAGACTCTAAACTTTTAGCACAGGCAATATTATTAAAAACATTACTTACCTTGCTGTTATCAACAGGTGTATCTTCCTTGGAGTTACCTGCCTTCGGAGTCCCAGAGCATTTCCCAAAGGCTTCCTTCAGTTCGCTTATCTTTTCAATGACATCTCTACGAGAGTCCTTGATTTCCTTGTTGATACCTTCGAACTTCTCTTCAAAACTTTTATGTAGGGATTCGACTTTTTATTCCCAGTGCCCTATGCTTAGCATTTATTTCATCCCGGAGAGCTTCCAAGCAAACACCCCTTTATATATTAAATTATGAGGGCCAGAAGGGCTGTGATTGGTTGCCAATAGAAGCCAGGATACATGAGCCAATCAAAATAAGGCTAATCTAAAAGCCAGTCATGATAGGTAATGATATCTTTATGATTTATGATTTTTATAGAAACAGGATATTTTAATTACAAAAAAGTGTAAAAATACAACTTCATAAAGTAAATATAAATTAAGGTATTTAGGGATCAAAGATATTATATTATATTTATTTTAACTGAACAACACATTAAAAATACTGTATTTTATAAGTACAAAAGTTTTTCATATCAAATATATAATTTTGTAGTAAAGAATTGTTTGCAAAAACAATATAAAGGAAAGCAAACGTCTTCACGTGAATAATAGAATAGACTTAAAAGGTTTAATATTAAGGAGTTTACATGATTAATTTTAAATTTAAATGTGGTTAGTCTCCTTTTAATGGGGAAAATCATAAAATTAAAATTCAATAAAAACAAAAAAATAAAGTCACCAATCTTGAAAAACGAAGAAACTTGTGAGATGGAAGAAAACTTAAACGATGTAGTCTAGTGAAGATGTTGTTGATAGTAGAAATAAATTTAGTCTATTGAGGATGTAGATGAAGTCTTGTGAAGATAATGTTGATAGTGGAAAACGATAATCTTGAAGGAAGTGTTGGTTTTGAAATACAGATGAAATTTTGAAGAGGGCGATCCAAATATTTGGGATAAAATTTATATAAAACGTTTTCTAGAATATTTCTCATCATCAGTAGGATAAAACATTTTTGAATGGTGAAAACAGTTGAAATAAGAATTTAACAATTGATATAAAGATTATGAAGCTAAGTTGGTTGTAATTGTTGGTTATGATTTTTGGCTATTGTATACTAGGGTAATTGTTGTTTAAAAGTAGTGTCCATTTATTGTTTATCTCTAATGATGGCTTGGCTAAATTTTTGTTATTGGTAATGATATTTATTGTTTCTTTAATTAATCTTTTTTTATAATTTTCTTCTTTTCCAATGATTTTTGTGTTACTCCAATCTGGTGTGTGGTTTTCTTTGATACAATGATTTACTAAATGGTTGCTTTTGTCTTTGTGGCGAAATGCTCTTTCATGTTCTTTTAATCTTATTTCTAATTGTCGTTTAGTTTGACCTGTGTAGATATGTTCACAATTTTTACATGGTATTTGATAAATTATATTTCTAGTGTTCCATTTTTCTTTATTATTTTGACATATTTCTTTGAAATCGATATTTGTGCTATTATTTTGATTGATTGTTGTTTTTAAGTTGGTGGTGGCTATTAATGTTTTAGTAATGTTATTTGTTATTTTTGGTATGATTTTTATGTTTTGTATATGTTCTAATATTTTTTTTCTGTTTGTGAAAAATTTTATTATTGTATTGAATATCTTTTTTGTTGTTCTTGTAGAATTGGTATAGTTTTTGTTGTATTGTTTGTAAACACATCTATTAAAATTTTGTCTATTAAAGTTATTGGATATTTGTTTTTTATTAGGTTCAGTTTAAGTTTTTTTAAATTTGTAGGAATATATTTCGGGGATGTAAGATTTTTTATTCTTTGTAAATATTGTTTAATAGTGTTAATTTTTTGGTGTATGGGTTGTTGTGATAAGTAATGTGGTATGTTGTTACCTTTTACCCAAATATTTGGATCACCCTCTTCAAAATTTCATCTGTATTTCAAAACCAACACTTCCTTCAAGATTATCGTTTTCCACTATCAACATTATCTTCACAAGACTTCATCTACATCCTCGATAGACTAAATTTATTTCTACTATCAACAACATCTTCAATAGACTACATCGTTTAAGTTTTCTTCCGTCTCACGAGTTTCTTCATCGTTTTTCAAGATTGGTGACTTTATTTTTTTGTTTTTATTAAATTTTAATTTTACGATTTTCCCCATTAAAAGGAGACTAACCACATTTAAATTTAAAGTTTAATAATAAGCTTTAAACAAAGTTTCATAACAGAGTAAATAAAAATAGTCTATGAGAATTTTCACATACCAAACCGCAGATGTTTAAATTATTGATTGAAATAGGAAAGAGATCCAGGCTCTAGAATTTTCTTTCCTATTTGCATCAGTTCTTAAAGCAATGAACAACACATTGTGTATTGCATTGAGGCTTAAAGTTAAAAACTTAAAATTCCGATTCATTATCGCATTTATCATTCCGATTCATTATCAAAAGGTGAAGAATTTAGTCGGGACAAACTGCCACTACTTCAGATCGTGGCAGTTTTGAAGTTGCCATCTTTTTGAAAAGCTATTTTTTAACGATATGAAAAATGCATAACCTGGATATTTACAATTAAAAACTTAAAAATCTGGTTCATTATCGCATGTTCCTTCAAAAAGTTTCTTAATACAGCACAGATGGCGGGTTATTAAAAAAAATAATAAAAGGTCATTTCATTTTGAAAAAGGCAAAAAATACAGTTACAGTAGTTTACATGAATTTTTATTGTAAGTTCATTTTTCGAAATTATTACAGTACATTTCGTGTATTAATGCATTAAGTACTGTAATAAATATTCATTTCAACTTTAAAAAACGTTCTTGGACAATTTCAGGAGATATGGCGTCGCCATCTTGTTTATGAGAATTCACTTTTATGTTAGCTTTTGGAGACGTAAAAATGAGAAAACAGAGAATTAATGTACTATATATTGTATATACTACATAATGCACTGTAATGTGCAAGTATATTAAGTGTTATATGCTAATATCGTTTGGGGGGCGCCGGCTCCCCAGGTAGGGTATGGCAACAGGAAATTGGATGGGAGATGGATTTTAACGTAAATCAATTAAACAGTATATACAATGTACAGTTCATTAAACAGTACATTATATACTGTGATGTATGCATGTAGTTTCTCAAAAATGCATTTACATTAAAGGTGAATTTTTAAAATTATTATAGTACATGGGATCCGGTCATTTGCCCCAACGACATTTTCGACCAGGAAAGTTCTATCTTCTGAAATTGTCCAAGAATGTTTATTAAAGTTCAAATGAATATTTATTACAGTACTTTAATTCATGAATGCATAATATGTAATGTAATAATTTCGAAAAATGAACTTACTTACTTACTTTTCAAACCCGCTTATACGTTAGGGTCGCGGGGGCAGCAGCCCTATGGAGGATCTCCAGCGATCGCGATCTTCCGCCATCAGGCGCATGTCCTCTCTGGTAATATCCAAGCGACTCGAACCCAGATTCTCCATGTAGTCTAGCCACCTGGTTCTAGGCCGACCCCTTGGTCTCTTACCCACCGGCTTGGAAAATAACAACTGCCTAGGAAGACTAGTTTGCGGCATCCGTATCACGTGGCCATACCAGCGCAACTGAGATCTCTCAATGCGGAGAAGTAGCGGCTCAACACCTAATGCTGAGATTTCTTCCCTATTGTGCTGCTGTATACTCCATCTAGTAGGGTAACACCTGCCACACCTCTCAGGAATCTCATTTCGGCCGCTTGTACCCGCGATCGCACTCTTTCGGTCATTACCCAAGCCTCATGACCATAGGTGAGAATGGGGACAAAAATAGATTTGAAGACGGAGAGCTTGGCTTTGTTACCCAGCTCTCGTTTCGTTACCACGGATCGCCACAGTTCACGTCTGACACAGCTTGCTGCACCGATCCGAGCATCCAATTCTTTCTCCTGCCGTCCATCACTCGTGAATGCAATCCCGAGATACTTGAACTTCTCCACCTGTCTCAATGAGGCTCCCCTAACATGGAGAGCGCACTGAGCAGGCTGTCTTGAAAGAACCAGAACTTCGGTTTTAGCCACACTGATCTTCATCCCAGCTTCTTCACATTTGGCTGCAAACCGGTCTAGTGCATGCTGAAGGTTCGTGCGAGAAGACCCAAGCAGGACAAGGTCGTCCGCAAAGAGCAACCTCTCCACCAGGCAGTCGCCCACACAAACACGCTCATCGCCTCGGCTGCCCATGTCTATCCAGTCCATAAAGATAATGAACAAGATGGGCGACAGTACGCACCCTTGGCGGAGTCCAACACCCACGGTGAACGGTCTTGACTTAATGCCATTTATCCGGACACACATCTCAGAGCTTTCGTACAGAGACATGATAGCAACCAGTAATTGCCCATCCACTCCATACTCTTGCAACACTTGCCAGAGCTTCTCCCGAGGAACCCTGTCATATGCTTTTTCGAGGTCCACAAAGCAAGCGTAGACCTCTTTTGCATACTCCCAGGATTTCTCAAAGATTTGCCTTAGAACAAAGATGTGATCCGTCGTGCTTCGGCCAGGTCGGAAACCACACTGCTCCCCTGACAGTTTGGAGTCGACTATTTCCCGACTTCTCTTCTCCAGACACTTAGCGTACACTTTCCCAGGAATGCTGAGCAAAGAGATGCCTCGATAGTTGTTGCAATCTCTCTGATCTCCCTTTTTGAAGATAGGGATCACAGTTCCTGTTTGCCATTGCTTAGGGGCCTGTCCAGATATCCAAGCAACCTGACACACTCGAGTCAGCCACAGGATACCATCCTGATTTAAGGCCTTTAACATCTCGGACCGGATTTCATCATCACCTGCAGCTTTGCCAGTCTTCAGGGACTTAATTGCCCATCTGACTTCTGTTTCAGTGATACTACTGTGACTATTCTCCGATCCAAGGTGCACCTCGTATGCCTCAGTTGTTGTTGTCACCGGATTAAGAAGAGATGCAAAGTATTCCTTCCACCTATGCAATACGCTCTCCTCCGTTTTCAGAAGCCTCCCATCTGAACTCTTAATAGTTTGTGATGAAAGAGACTTCTTTCCACGGAGGCGGCGCACAGTCTGCCAGAACACCTTGTTTGCCGAACCATAGTCTGCCTCCAATTTCTCCCCGAACTTCTCCCAGGCCTTGGCTTTAGCTGTTGATACTGTCTTTGCTGCTGCTTTTCGCGCCTCAGTGTACCGCACTCGACTCGAAGTTGACTTATTTGCAAGCCATAGCAAATAAGCTTCCTTCTTTGCCTTGACAGCTTCTTGGACTTCACCGTTCCACCATGCAGTCCTTTTCTCACCGCCCTGCACCACACTCAGCCGCTTACGACCACAGCACAAAGCAGCCGAAGTAATCACAGCAGTTTTAAACAACTGCCACTCCTCTTCAACAGTACCACGATCACTGGGTAGTTCTTTGAAACTTGAAGATATGCTATCTGCAAAGGTCTTCCTCACAGCTCTATCCTCCAGTGCCTCCCATTTGATGCGCCAAGTTTGTCTGAACCTAGTATTTCGCTTGGTTGGCATGGATTCAGAGAACCGCAAAGTGCAGACAACAAGGTGGTGATCAGTTGATAGTTCTGCCCCTCTTCTCACACGAGTATCCAACACTGATCGGAATAAGTCAGCTGAAACAATTACAAAAATCAATCAGTGACTTCTGGTCCATTGCATCCCTGTACCAGGTATACTTATGGACATCCCTGTGCTGGAAGAAGGTGTTTGTGATGGAAAGTCCATTGTTGCAACAGAGATCCAACAAGCACCTCCCATTCGCATTTAAATCGGGGTCACCATTCCTCCCAATCACGCCCCTCCACGTTTGGTCATCAGCCCCTACGTGTGCATTGAAGTCGCCCATCAGGATGACAGAATCTGCACTCCCTCTCCTGCTAAGAGCAGCATCAACTTCATCTAGAAAAAGTGGGTACTCTGTGACTGCATTCGGAGCATATGCAACGAATAGAGAGAGAGACCGTTTCCCTATCTGAAGCCTCAGGAGACACAGTCTTCCACCTAAGGGGGTCCAATCTGCAACATAATCTGCCAGCCGGGGACTTGTGAGTATCCCCACTCCCGCCTGGGCAGTCATGTTAGGGTTGACACCAGAGTAGAAAAGCTTCCACCCTCCTTCTAAGTCCACAGTTCCAGAACCCGGACGTTTCGTAGAGGTAATACCTATGATATCCAGTCGATACCGTTTGGCTTCCTCCACTAACTCTGATTCCTTTCCTGTCATGGAGAATACATTCCAAGTGCCGATTGACAGCACCCGATCCCGTTGTCGCTTTACCAGTTTCTCCTCCTGGGTAAAGGCATGCGCTGCCCCCGACCGTTTCCCCAAGCACATAGCGAGTGCACTGGTGGGGCTTCTCGGAGGCATTGCTCCGAGATAACAGCCAGGAGACTGTCGACTATTTTTCGAACGAGAGCCTCTGCCTAACTCCCGAACGCGGGTGACTTTAACCTGCGCCACACCCGATGCAGTATAAATTCTCTTATTTGTCAACATCATGAGAAAAATGAACTTACAATAAAAATTCATGTAAAATACTGTAATTGTATTTTTGGCTTTTTCAAAATGAAATGACCTTTTATTATTTTTTTAATAATGTAAAAATCCTCTGGATAATCTGGATCTTTAGAATTTAAAACTTAAAAATCCGATTCATTATTGCATGGTTCTTCAGAAAGTTTCTTAATACTGTACATATGGTGGTTTATAAAGAATGATAATAGTCATGATAAAATGATTTTTTTTAATGTATGTTTATTTTTAGAAATTATTACAGTACATAATATATATTCATGAATTAAAGTATTGTAATAAATATTCATTTGAAGTTTAATAAACGTTCTTGGGCAATTTCAGGAGATAGAACTTTCCTGGTCGAAAATGTCGTTGGGGCAAATGACCGGACCCATGTACTATAATAATTTCAAAAATTCGTCTTTAATGTAAATGCATTTTTGAGAAACTACATGCATACATCACAGTATATAATGTACTGTGTAATGAACTGTACATTGTATATACTGTTTAATTGATTTACTGTAAAATCCATCTCCCATCCAATTTTCTGTTGCCATAACCTAACTGGGGGTGGGGGGGGGGGGATCAAACGAAAGTAGCATATAACATTTGATATACTTGCATATTACAGTGCTTAATGTAGTATATACAATATACAGTACATTAATTCCTTGTTTTCTCATTTTTTTGTCTCCAAAAGCTAATGTAAAAGTAAATTCTCATAAACAAGATGGCGACGCCATAACTCCTGAAATTGTCCAAGAACGTTTTTTAAAATTCAAATGAATATTAAAAAAACGTACTTAATGCATTAATACACGATATGTACTGTAATAATTTCAAAAAATGAACTTACAATAAAATTTCATGTAAACTACTGTAACTGTATTTTTGCCCTTTTATTATTTTTTTTAATAAACCGCCATCTGTGCTGTATTAAGAAACTTTTTGAAGAAACATGCGATAATGAATCAGATTTTTAAGTTTTTAATTGTAAATATCCAGGTTATGCATTTTTCATATCGTAAAAAAATAGCTTTTCAAAAAGATGGCAACTTCAAAACTGCCACGACCTGAAGTAGTAGCAGTTTGTCCCGACTAACTTCTTCACCTTTTGATAATGAATCTGAATGATAAATGCGATAATGAATCGGAATTTTAAGTTTTTAATTTTAAGCCTGAATGCAATACATAATGTGTTGTTCATTGCTTTAAGTAGGAACAATGCAAATTTTCTTAAAGTAGCAACTGATGCAAATAGGAAAGAAAATTCTAGAGCCTGAATCTCTTTCCTATTTCAATCAATGATTTAAACATCTGTGGTTTGGCATGTAAAAATCCTAATATACCATTCTTTATTTACTCTGTTATGAAACTTTTGTTTAAAGCTTAATGTTAAGCTTTTAAATCCTTTTTATTATTTACTTGAAGACGTTTGCTTTTCTTTATATTGTTTTTGCCAACCATTTTTTACTACAGTATTGTATATTTGATACAAAAAACTTTATCGAAAATGTCGAACTTTTGTATTTATAAAATACAGTATTTTTAATGTTAAAAAGAATTTTATTTCTGAATGCAGTATACAATTTGATTTTTATTTAAAATAAATATTAAAATATCTTTGATCCTTAAATACCTTTAATTTATATGGTATTTACTTTATGAAGTTGTATCTTTACATTTTTTTGTAATTAAAATATCCTGTAGAAAAATCATAAAACATGAAGGTATCTTTACCTATCATGACTGCGTTTCTATTGGCTAATATTTCCTGCCTTCTAATAACAACCAATCACAGCCCTTCTGGTGCTCATAGTTTACATATATAAAGAGATGCTATATATCATTTTGTGGAATCAAGGTGGAGGGAAATACAGACCTTCCAAAATGTAACCCTCAGGACCATTGTTCAGCTCGACAGGAGAGTTGCCAACAACTCTTCCATTTATGAAGATCTCAATATGGACCACATTGGTAGCTACGTCCAAATGCTCCTTAAGAAATTGCTTCTTAAATTTGAGACCCACGACAATCCCTTGGTAGCCTGTATACTGGACCACCCTCTAGCCCTTAGGGGTACCATAAGGATATGACGACCCCTTCACGTACTGGAAGTTAATTTCGATGGCATAAATAAGGTTGTCTTCCCCAACTTCTGGATATCTTAGCCGCAGATGCTCAGGGCTATCTCTAAGTCAATCAACAATCTTATTCCTCGTCCTACCAGCTAGGACTCTATTCTCAGGATGACTCTCGAGGGACATCAGGCTTCTCGTCTAACTCAGTATAATTCCCTTGGTTACGTTATGGGCGAGTGTGCTATGGAAGCTCTGCTCCCGGACCGCTCGTGTCTTTTCACTACACTGTTCGATTGTCGATCATTTTGTGGAAAAATCATACCAACATTGCATTTAGAGCTTTCAAAGGAAGTTTCCTGATGCTCCTGTACTGTACCAGCGCAAAGAACTGTATATGATCTTGTATACCGGTTTCACAAGATAGGCAGTGTGTTTAATAAGCCTAAAAGTGCTCGACAGGCTGTGGTGACAACCACGTTTCTGAAGAAAATTCAAGCTTTCCTTCAGCGCTCTCCATGGAAGTCACTTTGGCAGCTATCTCAAGAATTAGGGGCCTGCTAGAGGGCTACTAAATGTCTAAAGTTACAGCCATACAGAATTCGAGTAGTGCAAGAGCTTTGTTCTTTGAATCCGGAAAGATGCATTGCTTACTGCTATTGTTTTTAGATTTAAGCGCAAGCTTTTTCTGCATGAAGTTGGACTCTGTTCTTGCATGAGAACCATGACTGATATAACGTCACTGGTGGCCCGTGCAGTATAGTGTCACATGGTGCTCTCACGTTGTGTAGCGCATCTAAAGGTCACGTACAACTGTCCCAAGCAGCAATATCCAGATATCTGTTATGGTTTTGCAGTAAATACTTTTTAAACTTGGAGTTCAAGGATTTCGAATCACCCTGAAGATTTGACTTTACTGTAGAATGATCAAATGCAGAAATATGATTAGAATTATGTATACATTTTAATAGTAAATACTTTTTTGGAGGAGTTGTTATACTTTAAATTATTTTATAAATGTTTTTAAAAATAAATTACAATATAAAAATTAATTAAAAACTGTTCTAAAAAAACAGCATAGGTAATTGAAAATTTTATGTTGTTTTCTTTTAAGAGATTAAAAAAAATTCTTTATAAATGCTTCCTGTAAAATTTCTTAGTTTATTACTAAGAAAGGACAGCGAGCTTATGTTCTTGGAAAAATATTCAAAGTAAAAGTTGGAATTACTTCCTGTGTCATTAAAATAATACTTTTTAATGCTCTAATAATTTTAATGTGCCATTTTCAAAAGTGAGTCATAATCTTAAAAAACTCTTCTTATATCAATTATTTCCTGAATGAAAGTTATTTATTTTATTACTTTTTTTTTTGCTTTAGCTCGGCGTTTGTTTTATTATTATGTGTTCTTTTTGGCATTGCTAAATTGTGTTCAGGCTGTTGGCAGTGGACTTTTATTATGGAATTTAGAAAGTGGATTATGGTAAATTTTTATTCTGTTTTCTAAAATTATTATTTAAGTAAAAAAATTTTGGTACATAGTCTGAAATAAAATTTTCGTTCTTTGTGAACTTTTTCCATTTTTTTTTCTTTGCAGTATTATAGATGTTACCTCATATATCTACTTTATTATGTTTACGCCACTAGTGTACAAAACATTCCTGAGTGATTTCTTTGGGTAAGCTTTTTTTTTTTTTTTTTTAATTCCAGTTTAAAGTTTCCCCTGACACATTAGAGTATCACAGGTTTATATCTCACATAAATGTCTGCTTTTGATCAAACAAATATTAAAATAGTAGTGAATGTGCACTGGCTGGAGCTGGTGAATGACTTTTGTGTATTTAGGAACCATATTTGAGAGAGAAGGTAGTCGTGATGGTGAGATTTTGAGAAGAAGAGTTTGGTGCCACCGTCATCTATAGATAACAAGATAGAAGCTGGAATTATCACTGAAGACCACAAATTTTTATGCAGCTTCTCAGTGGTGTCTGGCTTGGCACCAGTGAAACGTACTTGAGCGTGCTTCTGCAGGGTGCTGTACCAATCATGAACTTCAAGCCCAGCTGCATGGGAACAGGTCTATGCAAAGAACTCTGAGCGTTCCTCAGGATATTCGAAGGGGTGGATTTGCTGCATATGCAATGCGACATGTTCCCTTTCATACATTTTCTGTGGATGCCCTGGACATGTGTGGGAATGTTCTACATGCTACACTCCACTCCAGCGGCTATCCAGTGATGTCACCAACCAGCCCTGGAAAGACATTCAAATAGAGTCAGCTAATGAAAGATTATGTGTGAATGCTGTCGAGGCATCTAAATGGTCATGAGGGGCTGTCAGAACACAGAAATTTGCATACATTTTCAAAAGCAACCTCTGATAGGAGAGTCCAAACACCTTATTAATGCTGGACCACGGCATAATGTTGTGGAAATCAATTAGTTGCATCTTGGTCTATTTTGCTGTCATTGAACGAGAAATAAGGAACAGGTCTTGGATTAGCAAAATTGGTAACATTTATTTGCCTACACGTTTTGAATTCACTTCTTCATCAGGGCAGGCATCTACCACTGAATATATGGCATTCATCCACCAGTCAGGAAAACCCAATTGGTGCTGATTGGTGAACTTACAAAAATATAAATACGGTGTGGACCCGGTCGAACGCTGTCTTCGGGAGCCACGATTTCGTGACAGCGTTAGATCGAGCCGGATGGGCGAGGCAGTTATCCAAAAGCAGAATTGCTCTGGGCTCCTGCCCCACAGACCTGAGGTGGGCCCTAACAGATGGCACGAAATACTTGTGAAACCATTCGTCAAAAGCATCTGTCGTCATCCACGCATTTTTCGTTGCTTTATAAATTAAGCCTAAGTTACTGAGATTTTTATGATGTAAACATTGAGATGACTTCGACTTACCGACACACAGTGGCTTTAGTTTATGTGTTCCGGTCTTGTTAACAAAAACAGAATTGTTATCCGGTCTTTGAGCTTCTTAAACCCATCTGCTCTGTCTTCGCTACCTCTACTTGCTAGTGTTTTCGTGCCCAGTAGCCGATAACATAGTCCGGTTTCATCACAGTTGTAAATCTGCTCCGGGGAAAAATCTCCTTCTTCTATCATCTTCTGAAACTCTGCGTGGTATCGATTGGATGACTCCTCGTCCACAGAACGTGCCTCACTGCACACGGTTAAACACCGAATGCCATGTCGTTCTTTCTATCGTCCTAGCCAGCCCTTGCTCGCTTTGAAGTTCGATTCTGGAAGGCCGCGTGCTTGATCCATCTCCTTGATCCATCTGGCATTCTTGATTTTCTCCGCCTGTTCGCGGACAAGAGTGCCAGAAATTGGCATGCCGCGTTGCCTCTCCTGGCTGAACCAAACAAACACGGCCTTGTCCAACTCCACGTCCTGTGCAGTCTTCATTGTCTTTCTTGAAAGCCCTCCTACATCATGCATTTGCTGCACAGATTGCCGCAATTTATCCTCATCCTTGATCCACCCACGCTGTGTGGAGTCTGGCAAGTTAAACTCATGGCTTACCTCAGCTTGTCTCTTCCTGGACTTCAATTGATCTAGGATTCGTAGCTTGTCGGACACCGAACAATGTTTACGTTTTGGTGCGACAGACATGATGAACCTGCAGAAGGACAGAGAGATTAGAAAATCAACGCATTTTTAAAAAAAATAAATCAAAAAAAAAGACGGAAAAAAAGGGTACAAAAAATCGTTACTTACGTATGTTGCACCAAAAAATGGGGTAGGATACTGGAATATACAATAGATGTTGGAAAAATGCTGGAAAGTTTGGAAAGATTATTGGAACCTGCAGAAGGACAGAGAGATTAGAAAACCAACGTATTTTTAAAAAGAATAAATCAAAAAAAAAAAAGACGGAAAAAAGGATACAAAAAACATTACTTACGTATGTTGCGTCAAAAAACGGGGTAGGATACTGGAATATACAATAGATGTTGGAAAAATGCTGGAAAGTTTGGGAACGATGAGACGATGCTCGATGGAATATTGTTGTATGCTGTACTTCAATACAAAATCTATTCAGGCTTCCAGCCTTTATATATGCACTGTAGAGCTTGCAGTGCTATTATTCACCAATCATAGGCTAGGTGATTTTTGGCCAACGATGGCCCATTGGCTAAGTGCTTCACACACATTGTAACAAACAGGAACGTGTATATGTGTGTATGAAATCAGGGCTTTTTGCGGATTTAATTGACACTTTTATTCCGTAAAAATAAACAAAAAGGAACGTGTATATGTGTGTTTGGAATCGGGGGGGGGGGGGGGGGGGAGGTGCTGGGATCGGAAGCCAAGCCAAAACAGCGGTGGAGCCGATTCAGCGATCTAGCGGACTGCAGTCGACCGGGTCCACACTGTACATAAAAATTAGGTTCTCATATGTGGATCTCTTATAAGGAAAGTAATACATCGATAAATGTAATTATATTGTTTAAAATTGTTGTGATTAAAGAGCAAATCTGTTTTTTTAACTATATCTATCTATCTCTTACTATTGTGTTATTAATGTAATTATGTGTCCCAGTCCGTTGTGGTATGCCTTGTTCTATTGGGGTGGTTTACAATCCTGTTCACCGCGTCAATAATAGGTTCTTCTCGAAAATTTGTCTGGTTATTTAATACCTTGGCTTTGTCCGTTTTAAGGTGCTTCTGATTTCTAGGGCCTCGAAAGTCAGGATTCTTCTATGATCTTTCTCAAATTTTGTTATGGTCATGATGTCTTGCATCAGTCCAAACGAGTGTCCCATTTTTATGAGATGATCCGTGAAGGCAGACATGCCATCTCCATTTATCCAGGCCCTATGGTGCTCTCCGAATCGCTACTTGAAGGTCCTCTTAGTCAAGCCAATATAGAAGCTCCCACATGTGGGATATGTGAATTTATAGACCCCACATGACGTGTATTCGTCTCCAGGTTCCCTGTGTCTTCCAGGGTTGAGTGCATACCTACATTTGTTGTTTGTCCTAAAGGCTATTTTTACGCCTCTGTCACAGGAGATGTTTGCGTTTCTTGATAATTCCGGGCCTGTGAAGGTGACGAATTTCTGATTGATATCCATCATGGCTTGATTCCTTGGCTGGTTCTTGGAGTTGTTTTATCCTATTGAGTATTATGTGCTGACTGGGCCCGGGAACAAGCTCTTTCTGGCTATAATATAGGTGAGAAGGATTTCCTCTTTCTTGTCTTCTTTGGTGACCGGGTATGACAAAGACTGCCAAAAAAGTATCTTAGAGCTACCGACTTGTGTTGTGGTGGGTGATTCGAATCAAAACTGATGAGGCTTATGGTGGTGGTGGGTTTAGGAGACCGTAAGTATTCTGCTATAATGCGAAGCATTTTGACCTGTATAAACCGTATATTTTTGGGATGGCTTCAGACAAGAGGGAAAAATTAACACTGCAATGACCCCCTCCCCTCTCTAGTTGTTGAAGCACTAATTTTTCCCTCTTTTATGATGCCGTCCCAAAAATATAGGGTTTATACAGGTCAAAATGCTTTGCATTATAGTAGAATAAGTGCGGTATATACTAAACTCCAATTTCTTATTTAGTACATTTTTACGCATTGAAATGTTGAGGAAATTCAAGCTGCCTTACCTCTAAAAGCTCCACTTAAAGACCTTATTTTTATTTTTTATTTTTATGTTTTTTGTGGGTTTTTTTTTTTTTTTGTTATCGATGTATTACTTTCTTTATAAGACCTCCACATATAAGAACTTTATTTTATGTTTTATTTTTATTTATGTTTTTGTAAGTCCACCAATCGGCCCAATTGGGTTTTCCTGAGTGGTGGACAAATGCCATAATGTTATTATTTTTTGTTATTTTGTTACATCTTGTAAGTCCACCAATCGGCATCTGATTGGGTTTTCCCTGGTTGGTGGATGAATGACATATATTCAGTGGTAGATTCTGCACAATTGTAGTCATCACCTGTCCTGATGAAGAAGTGAATTCGAAAGGCATAGGCATAAAAACACTACCAATTTTGTTAATTCAAGACCTGTTTGTTATTTCTCGCTGTAGAAAAATTTACATTTTTGATCATGCAGCTTCTTATACACTCACTCACCAAAAGTCATTGCACACCCCTGCAATCAGGTTCCCTGTCCGTAATAAGACAGATCCCGCTGCTTCCATTCTTGGAATGCAGGTCCACAGGACTCCTTGATATCACACAATCATTGTAAGCAAAACTAGCTGCAGAAATGGCAGCACGCCGAGAGCTATCCGCATTTGAACGGGGAATGATTGTTGGTGCCGGACGGATGGTGCCTCAATATCAGATGTAGCCAACACCCTGCAATTTTCTCGTACAACCGTTGCAAGGGTCTGTCGAGAGTACACCCAGCGAAGGGTTACAACTCATGTCGGACAGCGGACAGGCCGCCCGCGCCTCATTGATGCCAGAGGTGTTCGCCGGGTTACCCGGCTTGCAACTGCTGACCGAAGGGCGGCAGCAGGCCAAATCACCATGCGGTACAACCAGTTACGTCCCGCAACTGGTCCATGACTACAATTCAGCGAACCTTGGCAGCTGCAAGCTTTGGGAGCAGGAGGCCACGACGAGTGCTACTCTTGACAGCTGCACATCGTCGGCAACGCCTAGCCTAGGCCAATCAACATCGACATTGGACCACTGAGGACTGGCGAAGGGTTGCCTGGTTCGACGAGTCACGGTTTCAGCTGTTTCGAGCCAATGGTCGTGTCCGTGTCTGGCGCAGGCCAAACGAAGCCTGGAACCCGCTTGTCAGGTGGGGACCACTCAGGCAGGTGGAGGCTCCATACGGGTCTGGGGTGTTTTTGCATGGCATGCAATGGGTCTATTGGTGCATCTGACATCTACTCTGCATGCTACTTCCTACATCAGTCTGCTTGGAACCACCTGCACCCCTTCACGAACTGTTTTTATCCTGCGGGCAATGGCATCTTCCAGCAAAATATTGCGCCCCTTTCACACGGCCCTTGTGACACGGCAGTGACTGGAGGAACATGCTACCGACTTCACGACAATGATTTGACCTCCAAGTTCCCCAGATTGCAATCCCATTGAACATTTGTGGGACGTCATTGAATGATCTGTCAGCGTCACCAACTTAACTGGTAAATGCAGCATCATTATGGAGTGCAGTGGAGGCGGCATGGCTTGCAGTGCCTGTGGATGTGTTCTGGGGACTGGTAGACTCTTTTCCACGACGCGTTGCTGCCATTATCCGGGCCAGAGAGGTCCCAACACGTTATTAGGCAGGTGTGCCATGACTTTTGGTGAGTGAGTGTATATGCTTTCACTGATGGCAGTTTGGCTTAGCTCAGTTGGTTTTTCTTTACAGAAGGAGGAGGTTGCATTACTTTTGACGATTTGTATAGTTACCTTAATTATGCATTCATGATGCAAAAAGTTTTACGCTTAAATGAGTATTCCAATTTCGTGGGTTGTATTATACAGGGTGATTCAAAACTTAATGTTATAGAAGAATATGGTAGATAGACGGTACTAAAAAACATTTTTTATTAAGTAATGCATGTCGTTTATGATTCTCTGACCTGTACAGCACTTCACTCATTTAGGTGTTATCTAGGTCCCATCCCATAGCCAATCTTAATCTGCTGGACTTCCTCTTGTGGGGACAGCTGAAGACCCTAATGTATGCCATACATGTAGATCATGTCGATATTCTTCTTCCATGGATTGTTGACGTCTGTAACACCATACTTACTACAATTGGTATATTTGAACAGGTGTGGCAGTCAATCCTCCAGCGAATCCTGTGTGGTGTACAAGAAAGGGAGCATCAGTTCAAAGCAATTCTGTAATGCACACGTTGTCAAAACTATTCATCAGAAAATATGAAATTTTGGGAATTCTTTCCAGAGCAAAAAAAAGTTCTAAAAATCACCAATAGAGGGGGCAATTCAAGATTTATGTTATGTAAAGTTGCTTAGTTTGGTTATGTACAGTTGCTAATCCAGCACCAAAATCTGTTCTGCATGTTTAGCATGTCAGTGGATATGACTTCGACTCTTCCAGAACGTGCTTTTATGGTAAAATTGTTTTACCAAAATGGTTAATCTCCTACTAAATCTTTGCGAAAATTTCTTTCTTTGAAGCTACGAAAAGGTCCACTCACTGGCAGTGAACTAGAATAATGATTGTGAAATTTGAAGAAAGAGGCTCATTGGTTGTTTAGCAGGAAGAGGGCAAAAGCATGTTGATCCTCAAGTGGTGGATGATGTAGCAATACAAGTGATGGAGGACAAGAGGTCAAAATTTCATGGGCAGCATGTGTTCGACGATTTGCAGGAGTTGTAGATCAACCTTGTACGAGTGTCCACATGGTTCTTCAAAAAATTTACACTCTTATTGTGTAGTTCATAGTTAATGTTCTCTATAATAAAGTTCTGGATTACAAAAGTTAGCAGATAATACTGATTGTTGATTGGTTGATTTCTGGTCACTTGAGTTTGTCAGCCATCTTTGGCCAAGACACCATATGGATACCATTTAAAATGCATGTGGAGGATGCAATATACAGGGTGATTCAAAAGTTACTGTTCAGTGGCTGGTCGGAGGTGACATTCACTCACAATAGATGCTGGAAATGCCTGTCACCGGCCTCATGTCATCGGTTAGCATGCAGTTGCATGTTGTGAAACACTCTGCTCAATATGGCTGGTGAGATTTGCTGAACTTTAGTGGTTATTTCCTCCTTCAGCTCAGGCAAAGTGTGCAGATTACACTATATGATCAAAAATATCCGGACACCCCTCGCAGATCATCGATTGGCCCAATGTCACATGATAATGACTTGCACATCATTTAAATAGCTTCCCACACCTTCAGACACAACTCTGCTTGGACATTGGCAAGAATGGGTCGTTCGGCAGAGCTCAGTGAGTTCCAACGTGGAACCATCGTTGGATGTCACCTATGCGGCAAGTCCGTGCGTGACATTTCCAGCCTTCTTTAGATACCCAAGTCAATAGTAGGCGATGTCATTATGAAATGGAAGACCCGGGGATCAACAACAGTTCAACAACGAACCGGTAGACCCAAGAAACTAACGGACAGAGACCGTCGAGTGCTTCGTCGTGTCACCCGCAGCAACCGGAAGTCCTCGGCGGAAAAAATTGCCACAGAGTTTTGAAACGCCTCTGCAAATGATGCCAGTACCATGACAATTCATCGGGAACTGCACACGATGAGATTCCATGGCCGTGCTGCTGCCCACAAGCCCCACATCAGCAGGGTCAACGCCAAGCGACGTCTGGAGTGGGTCAAAGCCCACAGAAACTGGACAATGGACTAATGGAAATGTGTAATGTGGACAGACGAATCTCGCTACACACTCTGGCAATCCGATGGACGAGTTTGGGTTTGGCGCATACCTGGAGAACGCTTCTTACCTGAGTGCACAGAGCCCACAGTCAAGTTCGGAGGAGGAGGAGTCATGGTGTGGGGCTCATTTTCATGGTACGGACTGGGCCAGCTCGTTCCTGTGCAAGGAATCATGAACTCCGACCGTTATCTGAATGTTTTGGACAACTGTGCACTTCCAACGTTGTGGCAATTTTTCGGAAACGGGCCATTTCTCTACCAACACGACAATGCTCCGTGCCACAAAGCGAGGCGTGTACAGCAGTGGTTTGCGGACTCAGGGGTCGAAGAAATGGGTTGGCCGGCACAAAGTCCCGACCTCAATCCTATAGAGAGTCTGTGGGATGAATTGGAAAGACGCTTGCGGGCCAGATCACATCGGCCAACTTCTGTACTTGAACTGATTCTCGCTCTTCGGGAGGAATGGAGGAACATTCCGGAAAGTACCTACCAACATTTGGTGGAAAGTCTTCCCCGAAGGGTGGAAGCTGTGATTCGGGCAAAGGGATGTGCAACGCCCTATTGATTTCCATGAAATCGTGGCTAGAGCGCAAACGTGCATGTGTTCGGATATTTGTGATCATATAGTGTATTTGCCTACCCTTTACCTTTAAAAGCACCCCAAAAGAAGAAATCGAGAGGTGTGGGTCTGGCTAATGTGCAGGCCAGATGTGGTGCATCCAGCACAGTTCCACTTGCATGGAACTTGCATGGAGCTCCATATTCCATTCCGAAGAAGCACAGTACACCAGGGAACGTCTCTTGAAACAGCTGCCGAACCTCTTCTGTGTATTTGCCAGCTTTCCGGAACACATCCTCCATTATGAACATGCTGTTCCATTGTCTGGACCATATTGCTACTACCGCCCTCTGTACACGTATGCAGTACTGCACAGTAACTTTTGAATCGCCCTATAGATTAAATTAATCATGTAATATTCGTTGATTGATTCAGAATTTTAAGTGAAATGTGGAAGTAAGGTCTGTCCCAAAATGATAGAAACATAGTCTTCGCATGTCATAACACATTTAATACTTTTTTAAACAACCTGATGAAAACATATAATGAATTCTAGTTCAACTTGAACCATTTTGCTCATGTGAACATTATTTTATTGTTTAAAATTCTTGTTATACAGTATTCACAATATTATATTGAAAATGACTGTTTGCTTGTCCCAGAATGATAGAGCCACCTAAAAAAATGAAGTATTCCTGAAAATAATTATGGTAAATGAAGAGAGCTATAGCACAAAGTTAAATGTTTATTTGCCAATTTCTCAATCTGCTTCAGTATTCTGAAGTAATATTTTAAATTGTTTTCCAATTATGAGATGAGGAAAAGCTTTCACTGAATTTGGAAAGGAGAAACAACAGAACTTGTGAAGGGAAAATTAATAGGTCCCATCATGTTGTGCTAAATTTTTGCAAATCTAATAGAAATTATGGCCAAAAGAAATCCACCAACAGACTGCCTGCCAAAAAGACTGATTATAAGGCATAATGAGTAATTCCACAATGAGTTTTAGGATACCCAACATGAATGTTTCCAAATTGTCAATTCATCAAACAGAGACAGAATGTGGCTACATTAACAACTGCAAACGTAAAACGACTCCTCTCTTGAAACAGCATCATAAGGACAAAGACAGTGGAATGGGCCAAGTATCATATCTCATGGAAGGATGAATTGAACAGGGTAATAGAGACTGACAAAAAGAAGTTTAACCTTGATGGGCCAGATGAATTGGCCTTATTTAAGGAAAGAAGAATGACTGTTTTCTAAACGGCAACAAGGAGGTGGGGCTCTGATGGTGTAGGCAGATTTTGGAGGAGGAGGAAAGAACCCAATTGCATTCGTTTCAGGAAGGATGACGAATGCATATCAGATAACGCTGGAAGAATATTTTCAGATAAATTAGGTGGACCATTTTTCATATTGGAGCAAGATAACGCACCTGTCCACAATGCATCATTCACTTGGAATTGGACTTTGGAAAATGAAATTTGCCCCCATTTTTCTCGTGGTACAGAGTAGAGATTTTGATGTGTTGTCATTATTAAACATTGAGGTTAAATTATGCAAAACTGAGAGATTAGTAACTCAACAACATTGTATGTGTAATGATGTACTAATATAATTACTAAGACATGATTAAGTATTAGTGCACATGATATTATTCTATTGTTAGCTTTTAAGGAGAAAGGTTACATGTCAACAATAAGTGAAATCAGTTATTCCTTCTTACACATACAATGTATGTTTATTAATTATTTATTTAATTAAATGAGTTGAATGTTTCAGTCGAGTGTCTTCATGTTTATTTCTCGACAACACATTATGAATTTTTAAGCTGAATTCCAGCAACTGGTATTAGAGCGGGTTTTCTTCAAATTCACCACTTAGCCTCGTTTGAATGCGCTGCAATTTCTCTTTGTCAAGCGAAACTGAGGGCAAATGCCGGAAATGAACGGATATCTCAAGGAAACAAGCAACCAGTAGAGAAAATAAAGTTTGGATTCTAAAGAATATTTTGTCGTCCAGATTGTGGCAATTTTTCCTCAGGCAAGAGGTAGAACTACATTAAAATGGAATTCTTTGGAGTACCGAAGATAGAAATACTAAAAGCAAACAGTTATCTCGTATGGAGATAACTGAATACGAACCGGAGCTACAAGAAGATCCCTCAAGTTTGAAAAAGTACAAGGAATGGAAAAGATAAAAACGTTGTAGCTTAATGATGTAGATTATGCTATCCATCTCACAAGAACAGGCAGTATCTGTAAGAGGACTAGAGACTGCAAAAGATATTTGTGGGCAACTGCAACAAAGATATGATGGTGTTAAATTGCAAAAAAGAATCAAGACTAAGAATTGAAAAATTAGATAGTGAATCCATGGAATAATATTTGATTAAAGCACAGATGATGTCTAGCGAATTGCAACTGATGGATGTACTCTGACGAGAAGGAACTAATTGGTTTTATCGTCGAAGGGTTGCCAAGAAGATGCTTCCAAGTGGTTAGAGCGATTCATTCCAATCCAAAAATTCCTGAGACATTGCTCAAGAAATTTTATTGCATTTTGAAAAGAAGTTCATTAACATTTCAGGTACTGCTACAGCCCTTCACACTAATGCGAATAGAATGAGAGAAAAGTGTTACATCTGCAGCCGAACTGGACATAAGGGAAAAGATTGTTGGCACCGAAGAAGAGCCGATTCAAGTCGTACAGGAATAGATGCAGGCGAATGAAAAAGTCAAGGAAGGTCGTATGAATGAGCTCATGAACGAAAGCAGATGACTCGTAATTCAGTAAGCAGAGAGACAAGAAAGCCCTTCCGATTAAAAGAAAATGTCAAAAAAAGATGCGATAAAAGCTGATGAATAAGAGAAACTGAGAGTTAGTGACTCGTTCCAAATGGTTTATTGACTCTGTTTGTACTTCACACATGACAGGACACACAGAATTGGTTACCAATTCCGTTAAAGAAGAAACGCTCATAACTACATCAGAGGATGTTGGACTGATGAAATCCTCCTCGAGAGAAATAATTCGAGGAATGGTACAAATGGAAGAGGAGAATGACGTGCATTTGCAACTTGAAGAAGTATTAGTGGTACCCAATCTAAGAAGTCACCTCTGATGAATGTCGAAGTTAGTTGCACACAAAAACGAAGTGATTTTTTTCTTAATTTTATTTGGATATTTTTTTTATGTCTTCAGTGATTAATCCAATGATGTTCTCTTAATGTTGAAGATTCCATTGAAGATGTAATAAGTTGGTCCAAAATCATCAGCTAGAAATGTTTTGATTTTGATGTGTTCGATGTTATGTGCAGATGGTGAAATCTCACCATTCACGAAATTGTGACAGCACTCTGGTACAGTTCATGAAATGTGCAGAATTTTACACAATTCATGAAATATCTACAATGGTTTCTGCTCAATTCATGTATTATACATGTGTAGATGACCTATGGAGGCTGGTCCCCATAGCTGCAACTGGCCACTGCGACTTCTACTGCCACTGAGAAAGCTAATTGGCAAGCATCGACACGAGTTATACTTGACTGTCGTTGTGGGGAATGGCTCCTAAAGGTGCATTTTGCAGAATAAGACGTTTATATCACTGTGGGGCAATTAGCAATTACTTTTCAGCATTAAGCAAGCTCGTAATTGAGTGAGTTCTTTATCAATGTGCAGACAGTGGTATTTTCATGCAATTGTTTACGCTGCGTTAAGAAGTCTTCAACCCATTAAAAATTATCATATAATAAGGAGTAGAACAATTTTACATTCGTATGTGATAGTTTATGTGGCATTCCTTTGAATGTTAAATTCGGACAGGGGCCCCATTGGTGAATCTAGTTTGATCCAATGGGTGGCCCAGTTACCAAAACGGTGATCATGTTTCTGTGGTTTTTGGTTTCAATTGGTTATTGTTCACTATATGTACCTTGCTAATTCAGTCAGTTCTCTCAAGAAGTCTCCTGAGGTTCTCCTCGTCTGCTGAAGATGAAAGCAAAGCTTTCAAAAGAAGTTTACAGGTTGTATTGTTCTTTTCATTCCTTTTGTTTTATTTCTTGTTTTGTGCCCTTTTTTAGTTGTGGTTAAAGAGTGTTGTACTTTTAATCTGCTCATATAATTCATTAATCATTAAAATGTGTAATTAAAAATTTTACTTTCAAATTCCATCAAAATTTTTATCAAGAATAAATTGAAAATCATGTGCTCAAAAAGTATGTGGAATTTTAAATTTTTGGTCCCTTCAGTTTTCCTCTAGTTTGGTAAATTATATTTGGAATTAATACCCACTGACTGGTAAAGTTTTGTATTATTTATATTTATTATGACTCAGTTTATTTTTTGATAAAAACATTTTGATGTCATTTAAATAAAGATTTTAGTTATACATTTTTAATTATACAGGGTGTCACACATAAAGTGAACCAATAACCAGCTTTGACTCGATGACCTCCCATAAATTCCACAGGAGGACCCCAGTAGTATGCAGCCTTTCCTTTGCAATTGTCCGCTCCAAAGTTCATCTTGCACACTTGTCGGGCCATACTGAAAACATCGATGCCACATGGCGACTGTCTTGTATGATGGGGCATTTTCACCATAAATGGCCACTAACTCCTCATTAATTTCCGTGGTGTTGTTTCCCTTCATATGCAGGAACCTTATCATGGCTTGTACCTCCAGTTTTACAATGGGCTGCACCATGTTTCTTTCTACACTGTGGTGGCGTTTAGCGGTACTGCACCAAACGTTGCTTTGTATTTTTTGAGCACTCGAGGGATGGCACTCCCCTGTGGCACCAAACATTTTCAAAAGCGATTGTTCTTTCATGTTGATTGTAATGACATTAAGTCTGCCTCCCCCCCCCCCCCCCCCCTTCATTCATTATGAGACCTCAATATGTTTATGCTTTTCATTAGGTTTGCAGTTTCTCTTATTAACTACTATATTATAGACTCCTCAGATGCATTATCAAAAAAAAAGATTTAGGGAATTGTATTGTAAAAGGAGTTGCGAAAATGAAGGAGTTTTTTTTTTCATTAATTGTAGGTGTTGGAGAAGTAAGAAGTAATTAACCTTTTTCATTAATTATTTTCCTACTATAGACATATTATCACATTCTGCAATTCTTTAAATGCTATCTTCTACAGAGCCATTGAGATTTATTTTAAACATCATGTAGATTTTAAGCAGGGGCAGATTCAGTATTATTTCCTGTGTAGAGGATAGCATTTAAAAAATAGAAGAAATCAAAACATCTCAGTGCAAATAGTTATCACATTTGTATTACAAAGTTGACTTGTTTAAATGAGAGATAATCACTTATTTTGGGAGCAGATAATTTTGAAAAATCTGATTTTGAGCATTCAGCCAATCAGAACAGAGATACAAATACGAAAGGGCTGAGGGGGGGGGGGGGGGGCTGTATCCACGCCTGATTTTAAGTCTGAATTTTATTGTTCATCTAGATTAGTTGTCATAAGTGTATATCGTAAAATATATTTGTTTTTCCTAGTTTTCATCTCTTAAATGAGAATTTATATTTCCTCTTCCAGAATCACCCAACCAAGCATTATGTTCTCATACAAAGCACAGGTGGATGAGGTTGTTGAGGAAGATAATGTCAGCCTTCCTCATCAGTTGTCATGTTCATCTCTCAAGACAGATTCGGATTACATTTACCAGGTAAGAGGCAAGGGGAGGAAAAAGTAAAATTTTATTTTGCTCACTGCTAATAGCTGGCATATAACTATGTAAAATGATTTTGATAAACTGCAATAGAATCACTTTTAAAAAAAGAACTGTTTTCTTAATGAAAAGAAAATAGCAAAAAGAATTCTCTTTTTAAAAAATTTGGGGGGGGGGGGATTAAAAAAAGAGACTTGATTCTAAACTGCTGAACCTTATTCAGTTGATAGTTTAATTTGGATTTTAATAATTTAACAGGAAGCTGCAAAAGTAGAATGTTGTGATGCAGTATCTGTGAAATTTGCAATTCATCAGAGGGTGGTTTTTTTTTGTTTTTTTTTCTAAATTTTATAAAAGTATACAAATAATTTTTTTCATGAATACAAATGTGTTCCACTCTCACTTATATCATGGCTTTGAATATAATTTTGGATATAGGTGTTTGTTGAGGTGCCAAAAAGATAACATTTACAATAGGGAGTGCAAGTGACTATGTCATAGCCGACGTCATTTGCACAATGAAGGGCTGAAGGCCTAGGAAATGGGATCGCTGGTTCCAACCTTTGGAATCACGCAATACATGTACTAGTAACATTAAAATGGGCAGCCAGTAAAAATGACATCTCTTAAATTATTATGTGAATTTGTGTAATTTATATTATTATTAAGACATTTAATACCTTTATGTAATTTATAAATTAATATTAGAACGCTTTTTAATCAGCTTTAACCACTTAACGAAAGACTGCCATTGTTAGCGGATCTTTTTTTTCTTTTGGAAAGCGATAAATGTGTAAATTGCTGTTTTGGTTCCTTCTTGAGCAGTGAGGAACTCAGCAATTTTATATCTTATAAGTATTATAAACACTGCATTTATACAAAACAATTTTATTCCATCTCTATGTTGGAACCAAAGTTAAATCCCAAAGTGAGAAGACTTGTTTGGAACCAATTTGAGTCACGTGACTGAAGAGTACCCAAGATTGACGTCACACTTGCACTCCCTATAACTAGAACCAGAAATACTGTAGATGAGAACAGAATATGACTCTCAATAGGAATTTGTGGCTATAAGTCGTGGTCATTTTTTTTCCCGAAGAAACTACATTTGTGGTGTTTTCCGAACTCCAACATCTAGACTGACAAGGAAACTACCCGAACATGTACCTCACAGATTCACACCAAATTGAAATATGTTAGTCATCTAAAGCTACTATTTATATTTGCAAAATAAGAAAATGCTAAATTTTATTTCTTTCAAAATAAATTGAGAAAATGAAAAAAATTGAGCACATATAGCCGTACAAAGCCTTCATTGTGTATGTGTATTATTCTTCCACTACTCAACAATACGCACGAATCCACTTCACCTGAAAGCAACGCTATTGCTTCTAAGATATGCTTGTGCACAAAAATATAATGCATCGTACAACTATGTGTATGTTCCTTGTGAGTAAATCTGTTATTCATTTGGTATAAGTACCGAATTTTTTCTTTCAATTTCTGGTTTATATGTAGACTATTTCTAAGCCATTTTGGGACAGATATCTGCTGCTCTTCCAATCAATTCTTATTGAGCAATATTGGGCTGAGTTCAGAAAACCACTGTGAAATTTGCTTCTTCGAAAAAAAACGACCACTGGGTTGTAGCCACTAATTCCTATCAAGAGTCATATTCCCTTCTCATCTAAACCTGCTAGAAACCTGATGTATTATAATCACTCAGGATACATGAGAGTAGAAATAGTTTAAATAGAACATTTCAAATTGAGAATTGCCAAATTGACATGGAATACTTTTAAAGTGCGGAAATTTAAAAAAAAAATTATGATGAAATTCTTATTTTGAATAATCTAACTACAGATGGTTGGTTTGACTACCTTTTTTATAATGATATGTTGTATATAACTTAATCCGGCTTTCGTTCAAATAGTCATAGAACTGGACGTATGTTGACAACCACCATTTGTATTCATTTTTTTTTTTTGATCCTGATAATAATAAAATAGAAAAAAAAATTGCTCTTTGTATAGCATTGGCTGCAAGTAAACATCGGCTATTAGTTTACGTAGATTTAAATTTATTCCTGGAAAATGGTTTGGTTTAGTTCCCTCTTCTTTATATGAATATAAAAAAGTAATACTCCCAAATGTAAGTTAACTTGAAAAAAAATTGATAGTTTAAGTTAATATTATAATTTAAGTAAATGTTGATACCGAATCTTTATGTACATTACTGTAGGCAGGTGTTCTTTTCCTGAAATCCGAACAGACATTTTGCAATGTTTTCAAATTATTAATTTTAGAACAGTTATCTAGAAAGTTACTGTTTGAGATGAGAGAACAGTAAGCTCGTAAATTTGATTAGAATCTTCAAAAAACCAAAAAATAAATAACATTAATTAAAACATAGCATTAAACATGATGATATTAAGAAGTATTTGGGAGAAGCAAGAAGATATTCTGTTTGAAGAAGCAGAGATCACGCTCAATGAAAATTAAGAAAACATTCTAGCTTTCTCTTATGTAATAGTGGGAATTCAGCCTTATGAATGAAGTGGTAAAAAAAAAAGCCCTATTCATTCATTAAGCCTCATTGCATTATTACTTGTAAAAAATATATTTGAATGAATTTTTAATAGTTATGAAACAGCATTTGGCATTTAAAATTCATTAAAATCGTGAAATTTAAGATTTATATTAAAAACAACAACTTGTTATTAAGAGCAACAATTCAAGGCTCTGTAGTCACTTTGTCTCTCTCTCTCTCTCTCTTTTTTCCACCCTTAGAAAATCTCCCCATAGCATTTTCATTTGTAGCATAAAAATTAGTCATAGTAGAAGGAAGGTAGATGCTATTGCATTGCCTGAAGGATATTTTAAATTATTTCCACAATGAACAAATTGATAATTGTGTTTTTTTTTTTTTTGGGGGGGGGGTTGGAGTCTCAGATCAAAAGTTTTAACACTAGATCTACTTTAAAATTCTACATGAATGAAAACAAGAAATTATTATGTCCATTTAGGTTAATTTTAATTTATAGTTGTTTAGCTGAATGGTGATGCAGTTTGTATTCATATAATAATGTTTGTTCTTTTGTTTTGCTTTGTTTTTCTTTGTACATAGATATTAGAATAATGTAAACTTAAAAATAATTTCATTTTTGTATTGGTTTTAACTCTGGGCAGTATCTTTAGGGGATGACCCATTTCCCAGGTTCCTTTGAGCCAAGGTCGGTTGACTCATTTTTACCCTCCAGTCAAAGCAGAAGGGAATACAGTAGGGGTGAAACTTTGCTTCATGACCACTTAGTTGTTTCCATTCACTCTTAATGACCAGTCCTTAAGGGAGGGAAAATTTAAAAGAGGACTAGGAAGATGAAAATGATAAAATAATTATAATAGTTGGAGAAAATTATTTTAATTTTGACCGATTATAAATTTGTTCTTCACTTGAGAAACCTCTGAGAGAGAGAAGAAGAGATACTTCTTTACATATGCCTTTTTCTTGACAAAAAGAGTTTGATTAGGAACTACAGCTCCAAAAATTCATCATGTTACGCAGTTATGTTGTTCATGCAATACGTAAACACTATTGCAAAATAAGTTATTACAACATTATCAGAGTTTATATCAGCTTCAAAATTTCCTTCTTAAAAAAAGCCACTCATTTTTTCTTATTAATTGGCAATAATCTGACAATTTATTTCCAAATGTATAATAATTATTTTCTAACATTAAAATTGCCTTTTTTAAGCAAAATCTTTGAAAATGACTTTTAGCCTGAAGTGATTTTTTTCCCCTATGGGGATTCTGGTTTTGCCTGTCTGTGGTGGTGAACGTAATTCATGTAATTTAATGGCATAAGCATTCAATAAACCATATAATAAAAAACAAAAATTAAACCGTAACATAAATCTCGATTCTGTTGAGTTCTGAAAGATTACGGAAACAGTAACTGTATTAAGCTTGCAGTTTAACTGGCTTTCAACTGAAAGCAGAAAAATTGAAATTGCTAACTCAATTCGGTGGCAGAAAACTCGGATTAAAAATTGCCAACTTGTTTTATCATTTGGGGTATCAAGAATCATATATTTAATAAATCATTATGAAGCATTTATCCAGATTATTGTAAAACAGTTAATTTTTTGGGCTTTTTTAATTACATGTTCAAATATAAACTTGCAACTTCGGTTTATTATCTTACAACCCCGTTTTAAGTTCTGTTTTAGAGTATTCTTATTGTAACTATTGCCCTTCCCCACTCTCATAATTGGCTTCAGCATAGTCATTAACTTTTCCTTGTTGTTATCATATATTTAAACGAAAGGGGATGGGGGACCCTGCTGTGAATTTCTCAAGATGTCATCTAATGTTAACTTTTTTAATTTACTTTCCAGAACCATTCCTTGTATGACAGTACCCAGTTTGAAGCATCTACTCCAGTCAATCCTCTGTATGCTCATTCGCTCCAGTCGCCTGACAGCCTGGGCGGGGGATACAACATGTCCCGCTCCAACAGTTTGAACAGCGATCCTGGTTATCAACAGGGCACTGCTCGACCTCTCTCTTATGCTCACAAATGGGAGTGAAGAGAAAAGGAGGGGATGAGGCAAAATTAGAAGAGAAAAGATATTTCTTCCCGCCATTTACTCTTCAAGAGTATCTTTAAACTCTCCTGCATCTCTCCTGCTTTTGCTCTCAACCTGAACTAAAGATAAATGCATTTTTTTTTTTCAGCATCCCCAAATGTCTGTCCCCCTTTTCACTTTCTGTATTTCTGTTTTATATATTAAAAAGGAAAGGAAAGTAACTTTAAAAAGGAACAAAAGGGGCAGTTTAATTTCTAATTTAGTTTAATAATTTTGTACAAATAAATAATAACGAATACAGTCTCTCATTTCTAATCATCCAAGATGGAAACTTTTTTTTTTTTTTTTCCTCTTCCCGAGGGTTTTGGATATTTTTTTTAAAACTTAATTGTCTTTAATCCGTGCAATGGATTCGTTTACAACCCCTCTCCACAAGAGCATCAGAACGGAATTCAGTTTTCCTTCAAGGTCAACATCGTCAACTGGGCATCCAAAGGAGAAAAAGGAAGGATGATGGGATAAAAGGAACTGGTCTCTCCCTCACACGGTTTTGTATAGAAGACTGCTAAAACTGCTCTCATCTCTACCCTCAGTTCGAAGACACCCCCCCCTTTTTTTTTCCCAACACCCCATCCCCTTCTCGCAACCTCCTTATTCCTTGCATGTGGCTTGTGAAGGAGAAGGTTTTTAGGGCATATTTTCCTTGTCTTTCTCGCCCTTCCAGGCATCACGTGGTGTACACTCTTTACTCCCCTCCTCACTCCTCACACTAACTCCCCCCTCCCTATCTTCTCACATACACCCTGCTATTGAAGTGGAAACCATCACTTGGAGTTGGTGGAACCTCCTCCTCCTTTTGTTTATAACGCCACCAAGAAATGTTTACATTTAGTTCTGGAAAAACTGTAAACGGTTTGCTCAGTTTATTCGTCCAAGTAGACCTCATCTCTGTTTACATGTATTTATAAATTTTTAAAAAAAGATTACATGTATACACATCTTAAAAAATAAGATTACATGTATATATATATTTTATTTTAAGCGTTTAAAGTTTTATTTCCCCCCCTTTGGAGAGTCGGTAGTATTTACAGTTATCCTTGTGGCTTATATTTTTTCCCTTCCCTATGTTCAGTAGGCAATTAAGTTTACTTGCTTATGGAACAGCATCGCTGTGGTTACAAAAATATAAAGAAGGAATTATGTAGGAAGGAACAAAGTTGATTTAAATTTCATGAAAATTAATATTTACTAAAATAATAATTGTATATAAAGCAAATAACATGTACATTTATTATGTTTTCTATTTTGATTGTATAAAAATGCTATGATAGGGTTACAAGATATTTTCTCTATTGTCCAGAACAACAAAACCACAAAAAAATCTTGTTTAAAATTGTGTTACCCATCAATTGAAGATCGCAGGTCGATCTGAACAAATATATGTTTAGATTTAATTATTATTTATTGTATTTTATTTAATGAATCCAGGAATCAATGTAACTATAATTTATTCCAGTCAGTTTTTGCATTTCTCCTCCCCTTTATGTATATTGACTAAATGGAGAAAAATATTTTGTTCTCCAAGCATTCAAGTTTTCTTTAATCTTCTCAGAAAGATGTATGATATAATGTTTTTTATGTTTAATAAATATGAGAAATAGATTACTGATTTTGTGTTTATTTATTTTATTTATTTATTTATTTTTTTTTTTTTTCGTTAAACATTAAAATCCTGGATCTATTCTCGATTCCATTTTTTCTTAATGAAGTTGGGCTTCCGGTCGTTAAAGGGAAAGGAAAAGGGGGGATGTTAAGACAAAGTTATTTTGTTCGGTTATATATATATAATTGAAAACAGAAAAAGACCGGGAATGAAAGAATAAATATAAAAGAACGATCATTCGTCTTTGTTCGACGGGGGTAACAGTAATTAATGAAAAGAATGGAACTAAAAGGACCATATAAGGTCACAGAATGGAATGGTCCTTATTAATGCCATTGGAATTTTCACTCAAGAAAATTATGGGGGGGGGGGGGGGAAAAACTTTTTTTTTGTCCCCCCCTTTCGAAAGAAGTTCGACAGAGTTTTGTGTCTATAAATATAAGTGTAAGGGGGGGAAATTACTCGAAGAAGAGGAGGAAGAATGAGTAAGTCGATGGTGTAGTAAGTTAATTCAACGAATTCATAAAGGAATATTAAGAAGGAATTTACGGGTGTTTTACAGTTTCTTCGACTTAAGTAATCGCCCCATTGAAAGGGAGGTGGCTTTAAAAAAAAATAACTGAAATCTTCAAGAGCTTTCCGCCGAACTCGTAAAACATTAAAAAAAGTTTTTAGGAAAAGGTACCATATTAATGAGGAGCTTGTCATTATGCATACGTGTGAGAAAGATTCTTTTTTTGTTTTCCAATGGCGCGTTTTAAGACTGAGGAAACAAGAGCCGATGGACCGAGTGAATGGGAGGAATAAGGGGGGGGGGGGGGCAGAAAAAGAACCCAAGAAACCTCCCAGTCTCTGGTTGCTAGGCAACGACAGTGCTGCCTTGCTCCTGAATCATCTATCGGAGTCACGTGGGTACAGTCTCCCCTCTCTCTCGGCTCCCCTCCCTTCTTTTGTAGCCTGAGTGGGACGAAGCGTCAGTGGACCGCCGACCGTCATCCTCGTGAGAAGTCGCTAACCACGTGCGTGCATCCTCTGTTTCATAGAAGGTGAGTGTTTTTTCCAACTTTTGAGGTTTTTAATGAAATTATCCACAAATTTAATATTTTTTCTTTTGAAACTGATTGGCTCCTCCCCCTTATTCACCGTTAACGTATTACAAATAAACTTGAAGGGGAGAAAGTTATAGAAGGGATGGGACGATTTCTTTCTATCTGCGAGGCTGCACTGCCCAGAACTTTTTCATTCTTCTAGATATGCAATAGTATTGGTGGGTTTAATATTTCTAAATGCTAATCCAGTCAATAGAGAATTTTCCAAAGGCTTTAAAAGTTTCAGTAACTTGATGAAACTTTGCAAGTTTTGAAATTTATTATTAATTAATTTCTACGAAATAATTATTGTGAACTGCAATAGAAACTTCTGAACATAATTTTCTTATAAAACTTCTCTCCTTAGAATGCATTGGAATTCTAAGTAGTACGCAGTAGAGCGCAAATGACGTCACAGTCAACAATTTTTGACTTGACATTGTTTGTTTTGTAAAGAAACTCATTTTACCCCCCTCTGGATTTCACCCTACCACCCATTGAGTTTTCTTTCCTTACAAAGTGAAATATGGCTACGAATTCCGAAATGAATGGTTTCAAAGCCATATTTCGTGATGAGTAACGCCGTCCCGCAAATGTTCCTCTCAATGGACAAAGGTTTTTGGGAGCCTTGAATAGTGAACATAGGGAGTCTATTCAATGTGACGACCCTCCAACGGCTTTTGTCCGAGAAATCCACATTCCACAGCTCCAAACATTTTGTATGTGATTCAACATAATATACGTGTTAAAATATTGGGTCCCGTCCGACGACAATGGGGAATCGAAGGGAGAGATAGATATTCTTTTGATATCAGATGATTATGGTGAACTTTTAGGAACGAGGCAACCGAGTTGTTGCGTCCAATTAAAGCTTATAAAGCTTTCAAATTCAGTTTGGGGCCCTTAAGTATCTTACCGTGTATTCCTTAAACATATATAAAACTTCAATAACTTCGGCAAATTCAAAGTTTTATTCGTCATTATAAATGGGTCATCTCAGTTTATACATTTTAACGGCTTTTCCGTATACATTCGTACCATGTTAAGAAGATGTCGTTATAAAAGATTTTTCAACAAAAATCTACGACTTTGAAAAGAATGCTAAAAGTTTTACTTCCAAAAGTTAAGACCCTCAAAGATGGGGTTGTTTAATAAAAATTAAGCTTTGCAGTTATTCGATAAACGATTTTTAATACAACTGTGCCTTTAAAGCTAAAGAAAGCGAATTATACGGATAACCGATTTTAAAGTTTTCCCGCCTTTTCTGATTGATAAAGAATTCTTCTTCTCCCTGGCCCCCAAAAATGTATTTGAACAAGTTTTAAAATACGTTGCAGTTGTCCAAAGATAAGTGTCGACTTTTAAAATTCAAATAAACATCAGAATTGCAGCGTTTTCCATTGCAATCACTGAAAACATTTTGCAGCCGTTATTCAAAAGGGAAATTTTTTTTCTGGACAAGGGAGAGAAAACATCCGATCCATCGTGGAAAACTTTTTTTTTAACTTTAATGTTAATTTCGATTTTATATGATAATTTTAAAACTGGTTTCGATATTATTATTATTGTTTTTTTTTTTTCTTTCCTTCCTTCATTAATTCCAGAAGTGGGGTTAACGTACAAAGAGCAAGATGGAGGTCCTGACTAAAGAAAACGGGGGGAGTCGCAGCGCATCCAAGATCGAGTTGAACGAGTCGACGCTGCCTTTGTTGGATGACGATGATGGGGAGACGCAGGAGAAGGTGGAGCTAAAGGAGCGTTCGAGCAGCAGCGCTAGTGCCGGCGACGAGAAGGACGATTCGAAGACTGAGAAGGCTGGCGGAGGGGATGAGAACGAGGAGGGAGGTGCCGACAACAAGAAAAGCAAGAGTAAGAAGAAGAAAGAGAAAGGGGAGCACCGACGGAGTCCCTCCTGCGTCCACACGATGACGGTCGGACTCAACCTCCTCGACAGGGACGAGAAGCGAATCAACGACCACGTCAACGTATGTATCCGGGGTGGGCGGGTCGCTGTAGATTAATTTCTAAGTGTACGTTTTTCTGCATGTAGAGAAATACATTTCCAAAGCTTGAAGTATAGATGCAGCAAAACAATAAAGAATGTTATCAGTTAATGTAAACTGTCAGTGTATTTAGAGGTAACGAAGAAAAAATTTGTTAGTGACATTGTGTTAGGTATGACCCTAAAATCGCGTAAGGTGTCCCCATATTATTTTATTAATTAAAACTTGAGGCACAAAATCCAGTTTTCGAAATACAATTACCGTTTATTGCAATCTTTGTTTGCAAGGGGATTTCTGTTCAAAGAAATGAATAAACTTATTAATTACAATTATGCCATACGCAAGGGATATTTTTCAAAAGGACGAAAAGGTTTATTATCAGTAAATCTTAAATAATGAAGTACAGTTAAACTTCGTTATTAACAAGCACTCAAATCGAATTTTGCTCACATTTTTGTTATAAATCTGTTAAATAGTTAAACTAATTTATTTTAAGTTCTGTGAATTTTTTTAAAGGGCATTGGTGGATGGACTAACAAGGATAAACTTATTACCCAAAAATACTAGAAATCACCACGTAACCATATTCAGTATGGATAAAAATAATAACCAAAAAGTGGTTTGCAATATATTTATGGGTAATAGGCTTTCCTTTCGTTCTCTTCTTAAAACCTGTATTTAAATTGTATATTTATTAAACCAAATTTGTGATTATGGTTAAAGTTTTTGTATATGTGCCTCAGTCCACTAATATCTCTAGAGCAGTGGTTCCCAATCTTGTATATCGGAAGATTTACTAAAAGTCAAAGGGCTGTGGCGACCGAAAAAAGGTTGGGAAATGCTGACCTGAAGCAGTTAACAGCATTTTTGAGCTTCGGACATAGTCAGCACGAGTTGTACTCTCAATCACTGATAAGAATTCAAAATGTGTTCTTGGGCAGCGATTCTTAATCGGTGGTACACAAGCAGTTAATTAGCGGTACTTGAACGGGGAAAGTAGCGGTTAATTTATGTACTTTATTTTCTTAATGATATTTTAGTGGTACGCGGTTGTCGAAAGGTTGAGAATCTCTGTTCTAGGGGATTTAGCTCCTCATATTCAAGAACCCTAGCGAGAAACATACAAAAACAAAACAAATTTATTTGCGAGAGTTTGTTCGTTTTATCTGTGCTCATTATGTCCGAGTTTCTCTATATTTTTATTTGATAGCAAAAAATTAATATATATGAAGTTGTTGTTATTTTAAACACTTGTTTTATGCCTTGCTTTTAGATTATACTGTAATGGTTTTTTCACCTTATTATACACAGGGTGGACCAAAAAAACTCGCCACTGAAAATTTCTAAGTCCCAGGACAATAGTAGGTTTATTCAATTGTTATTTGTCACCCATTCACAGCACATCTATTGTTGATTAAACCTACTGTTGAATATACCTATTGTTGCAAAATCTCTTGTATTTAGGGGTATTTTAAGGGCATCAAAAAATTCCCAGCATCTTCCCTGATCCTCTCAGATGCCAAAACCTCGTTATACATTTAATCTGAAGATCTCATGAAGAGAAGTGAATTCAATTCAAAATCAAGTTTTTCGTAGGTTTTCACTCAGAATATACTCCAGATAGCTGTTTTCTTGATTTTTCATCTTGTTGATACCTCATTTTGCTGCAACAAGATGAAAAGACCTCAGATTACGGACTTGGAGAGGGTCACGGAATATGCTGGGATTTTTTGTGATGCCCTTAGAAGTACCTTTAAACAAGTTTTGCAGTTGTCGTCTATGAACTTTACAGCTTCTTAGAGAAGAAATGTAAGATTGCAGAATGCACTTGAATGCGGTTTTGGCATCAATCAGTGTGATAAAGGCATAACAAAGTAATTAAAACGTAGGAAGTTTCAAATATTGTATTATCTTCCTTATAATTAAGCGTTAAATTTTCATGTAAGTTCCGTATTGTTTTAATTTTAAATCTCTCACTTAACATTCTTAGAAAAGGGAGGGTTGGAAAGAATTTTTTAAGTTAGGTGTAAAGTAATTGTAGTTGTAATTACTACTGTTTAATGGTAATTCATTTACATAGTTAAAAAACCAATCATGTGACTTTTCTTCCATAGAACTGTTTTCAGGGAGACATTTTAATTATCTGTATAATTTTAAGATTGTTTAGCTTATTTCCCCGAATATATGACTATCTATCAAAATTCAGCTAGAGCGTATGCTTCGCAGCTCTCGAGTCCATCCGGTCATAGGTTAGAATCTCTGTAGATTAATCTCTCGAGTCCATCCGGACAATGATGTAGATGTTGACGTTTATTAAACTAACAATCAAAATTTAGCATCCATCTATGATCATAAACGAGATGCATTCAAGTTATAAGCTCTCCTAATTTATTTTGAAGAAAGTATTGATCCAAGAAAGCTGAAACTGCATCACTTCTCAAATTATCACACTACGATTGCATGACCGTTGCAAACGGTTCTTTAGGAGTTTGTTTTGTTCACTGGGAAATTCCGATTCAAGAGCGTAACAACGCTACTGCATATCTTGCAGAAGGCCGTCGTTCAGATGTCCCTTATCGACAACTTTCAAGTGGTTCTTTATACTCCGTGCTCACCTGACCTCGAACCTACGATTTTTAGGCATTTTAAGTGGTTCTGCTCGTTAAGCTTTTATTAATTAGTACATCGGCCTCGGTGGCTCAGTGGTTGCGTGGTCGCCTCTGAAACCCGAGGACGTGGGTTCGATCCCGGCCGAGGACGACGAGGATTTTTTCAAGGGGAAAATCCTGAGATCGCGAACTTCCTTCGGAAGGGAAGTAAAGCCGTTGGTCCCGTATAGTCGTTTGCCGGCTGCACGTTAAAGAACCCTTGCGAGGCAAAATCTGCGGCCCCTATAACGCCGTCCTGAAATGACCATAGCAGTTGAAAAGGACGTTAATACCAAATAAACCAAACCAAATTAATTAGTACTTTTTTCAAAAAAATTTAGGAGACCATAGAAATTGAATATACTTTGTAACATAATAGCAAGAATAGAGCTGTGGTTCTCAACTCGCATTGCAAATTTCACGCCCATATTTCGTATTACATTACTATTTCGTATTTACTATTTCTAAAGCTTCATTATTATTTTATGCTCTTGCTGTCAGAGAGCCAGTGAATGTTTTTCTCGGTTGATCCTGCCAGAAGAGAACAACCGGATCTCTTGTCACCCGAAGAAGTAAATTCTTGTTGATCTATGATATTTTTCAAATAATTAATGTTATTACCCTGAGTATTCTGAAGAAGAAATGTACTTATTTGCATGGTTAATGTTTTACGAACAATTTTTCATTAGTAATCTTAGATTATTAGCGCTTGGCTACCATTGAAGCCGAAATTGAATCATATCCTTACTGTTTATTAAGTCAAAGTATTACATCGTAAAATGCTTGTCGATTAGAGCAGGCATATCGATAACCGTTAGACTTTTGCATCGTATCCTTTCTCATTTTCGCCCAATACATTGGTTAACAATGGAAATGGAAGCTTTTTAAACTTGGTTTCTTACATTAATAAACAACTTTAATATCTTAAAAATATTAAAGTCAAGATCAAACTATAAGCATTTTCACTTATTTACAGTAGGCGTCAAGATATACGGCACGGTAATCCTGAGCTTACATTTCATTTCAATATTTTATATTTTTGTATTTGACATTTTAAAGTTTTGTTATAGTTTTATTATTGAAAATTCCCGTTCTTATGCTTGGACTTTCAACGGACAGAATTTTATTGGCCGCTCTTCTAAAAATTTTCGGGAAAGGGGAGTGATCAATTATTTTTTTCTTTTGATAACGGTGATTGTGATTATAAGACAACCATCGTTTTATAACATTCAATTTTTGGGAAAAACCTCTGTCTTATGTTCAGCGCAATAGGGTAATCTAAAGTGTGAATGCACAAAACTGTTTATTTTTGAATGAATTATCGATTGTGTGCCACTTTGGGAATTAAATTACACAACTCTGGCATTATAGTGATTATTCTGTATGCCTTTTGTATTCTCTTTTTTAAAAAAAATCTTCATCCCAATTGGCCTGACAAAGAGCCTTGCATTCAGACATTGTATCAACAGCTGCGAGTCTCGAGACATGAGGGCGGCTGAAACGTGATACACCAAATGCCACAAAGAATCGGGGGTGGGGAAAGGGTTAAGATTTCTCACCCGTTCAGATAAAGGGAGGCAATGTTGTTGCCATTTTAATGGCCATACACTAAGTTTCATGACCCCATTATAGTGAGTGTTAAACAAGTAAAGCCTGATGATTTTTTTTTGTTTTCTTCATTTGTTGGAGACGAACGGACAGGAGATATTATTGTCTTCAACGGGAATTAACCCTTGACTATTCGTGGCGTTCCTTAGCGATCAGCAATGCCCTATGACTCGCAAGTTCGCCATAAAATTCTTTCCATTGTAGTTAGTTTAGTCTTAACAAGAGTGGAATCTCATTTGTTCTAACGAGCGGTGGTCAAAACTGACTAATATACCACAGATGACTTAGCTCAGAATTTCCTGCTCAAGTCTCAGATGTCATTTGAATCGCGTGGGGTTTTCAAAAGTTAAAAATACACTTGCCATTTGACAAGTGAGCGCCTTGGATTAAAAAAAAAAAAAGAGCTAACATCAGTACTTCTCTGGTGATTTCTTACGCTTTAATCTCATGTTATTCTCATATCTACCGATGTAATCTTCCAATAATTTAATAAACGTCGTTTTCAATTAGAGATATAATCAGCTTAAAATTCATATCTAGTAAATACTATATTTGTAAGATTTTAACCACTATATTATTTAATATACAGAGTTTATTCAAGTCTCCTGTTAATCTATCCTCCAAATTACAAGCTGGAGATTTTTTTGTAATTTTGTGAAAGACATCTTATAGCAACAAGAGTAATTTATATGGAATTGTTTCCTGAAATTATCCTTTTTGTAATTGATATTAAGCTTAATGATGACGACTGAATCCGCGTCTCCTGCAAATTCAGAAATTCTCTTTTAAAAATCGTGCAACAATATCGCAATTACAGTATTTTCAAAAACGGAGATTGCAATCAACAAACTCCGTCCATTTCTGAAATATCTCTGTATGCTTGATAAATTAATCTGATTAAAGATATGAAGAATATAAGAACATCTCAATGGGTTTCGATTTTAACTTCCCTAAATGGTCATTCAGCCAGCAATTGGTTAATTAGCTCTCTCGCCTGTTTTGTTATTAATTAACTTAGAAATTCCAATGTTGATAGTTTTGAATTTGAACATTTTATACCATCGAAATTAATAGATTTCTTTAAACTTTCTCGGAATTCAAACTATGTCCTACATGCCTTTCCAGGGTATTCACGTGGTGTATCAGGGACTCAAAGTTTTATAGTATCAAGTAGATATTATATTAACTTTATGGTAATGGAAATTGGAGACATCTATTTGTGCGTCAATTTTACATGTTACTCGAATTCAAGATAATTTTATGACGACGTGCTCATTTTGCCACCTTCTTTACAGATCTGTCATAACAAGACGCATTTATGGTTTGAAAAAATAAGACGGATGTTTTAGTGATTTGATTATAATACTGTCAGTAGTAAATTATGTCCTAAGTACATTCACAATTCGCCTTCACTATAATATCTTATTTAAATCAAGTATGCTCATTGCCTCAAAGAGAATATTTAAGTTGGTGGTTACGGCTTTTTTTTTGTTCTTATTTTCTTTTAAATCACAACAGTTGTGTAAATCCTCAATTTTTCGAAATTTATTTTTAGGAGAAAGGCAATACTGTTGTTGCAGCGCTAACTTTTTTTAATTATTTTTTTCTTCCTGTCGACAGATCCAGTTCGATGACGTGATTGCGGAGCCCGATGGCAGCCATAGCTTAGATGGAGTGTGGCAGATCGCCTTCCTCACGTTCAGAGGGACTCGCGTGTGGGTGTACCGTGTACTCGCCGCGCTTTTTGCTCTTCCGTTCGCTGTCTGTTGGGGCTTCCTCTTCGCCTTGTTCTCTTTCGTCCACATCTGGACAGTGACACCATTACTGCGAATGCTTGAGCTCGTCATTTTCTTCGCCAAAAAGGTAGGTGAACACAAACCTATACACAGCCTCATGTTTACATTTTCTTCTTGGCGATTTTGAAACTTAAAATTTGCCAAAAAAAATACGTCGTATGAAGAAATAAATTAAATCCCTATAGGCTCTATTAGAATTGTAATTATTCCTTTTATTTATTTCTTTTCTCCCAAAATTCATTTTATATAAAAATTATTATATCCCACGGAAGTTCTTAAACTGAGAGCGGAATAATTCGAAAATGCAAATTGCGGGGGTTTCTATATTTCCAGTTTCTTAATTGCTTATTTGTCATTCCAGAATGAACAGATTTAAAATTTCTTGATGGGTGTTTTTAAAAAATACAACTGTAAACTATAACTTTGGCCCTCGAGGTTATTTTGTAAACAGTTAAACGATCTGGCGCCTCTGGAAATGCTAAGGTGGATGTATAAACTCTTTTGGGAGTCGGATTGTTATAAAGTTAAACTTTTAATGGAAATTCTCGAGATTATTCCTATCGTGGAACTTAAGGAGCTCATTGGAGACGTTAGTATTTCAATTTGGATTTTGGTCTTAACATTGAAAGAAACTAATAGAAGATGCGTTCGAAAAGTTTGGTGAATGGTCTCATAAAAGGAAACAAGAGATACAAACAAAATGCCTTTACTGGCATTTAAAGTAATCGCCATTACCTACAACACACTAACACTCTTTTGACATCGGTTATATAGTTCCTGGAAACTGTCTGCAAACGCCTCTTTCGGTATCGCTTGAAGCACCGTTGTCACACTTTGTTGGATCTCCGCAATGTCGTAGGGCTCCTTTGAGGCGGGGAAACAAGAAGTCTGCAGGTGCTAGATCTGGAGAATATGGAGGAAGTTCAAGAACTGTGACTTGGCGTGTAGCGAGGAAGTGCCTCACGCGGATTGCAGTGTGAGGACGGGCATAGTCGTGGAGCAGATTCCACTGTCCACTCAGGTACAACTGTCGCGATTTGGACGCTAGGGAATACTAGATGCCATGTCTCTTACTGCGTCTGGGTGAGCTCAACATCTTAATCAGCGCAGTTGTTCAACTATGTGACCATTCACCGTAGTTTGGGAACGCACCTTAAATATACAGGGTGGTCAATTTAAATGAGGACATACCTCGAAAACTACGCATCGGATCAAAAAACTTTTGGAATGAAATTTGTTCTTCTCAAAGGGGACTATCCAGTGATACCAAAATTGAACCCCTCCACCCACAAAGGTGGTAGGTGTGTGTGGAGGGGGGGAGGGAGTAACAGAAAATTTTAAATGGAAATCCTCGTTTTTTATTGCAGATTTGGATTCTTTAGGGAAAAAAGCTTTAATTTGGCCCACGATTGATATCATTCTTATTCACAGGTTGGGGCTGCATCGACAAAAATCTAAAAGTGGTACACGATCATTATTTAAAAACAGGAATATCTCGAGAAATATACGTCGGGTCTAAATATTAAAAAAAATACATGTTCACTATTTTTCAAAAGCTATTCAACGACTCCAAAATCGACCCCCCCACCACCACACACACACAAGTCCCCGTTTTTTAACATTCGTGTACGTCTCTTAGATTTTTGTCGATTACAGCGCCATCTGTGAAAAAAAATGATATCAATCGTAGATCAAATGAGGGGTTCAGCGCAACAGTGGTCTAAGCCACTTTTTTATAAAATGGAGAAAAAGCAACTTAAAGTTTTTCAATTGTTGTTTTTCAGTTAAGGAGAGAAAGCAATAGAGGCTTCAAAACCAACTTTATAATGTTAATTGATATCTTTTTACTTCATAGGATGACAGTTCCCATCAAAAGCAACACAGGCATCAGTATTTAAATTTTCGACTCGGAGAGGGTTCTATCTATCTGCGGCACCTACTCCTACGAGGGAGTTTTGCGCCATCCCATTAAATAACGACTGCTACGAGATGACAGTAGCAGCCGGGACCGACGGCTTAACGTGCCCTCCGAAGCACGGGGGGTTTCATGATGGAAGAGCTGCTGGGGATAAACGAGCCAGAGGCTGTACCAACCGCTGGAAAACCAGCTATGGTCAATCGGCAAATGGGTCAGACCAAAGTCCCCCAACAGCCGCGCCCCAAATAGCTGTCCCGCCAGCGGTGGCCTTCAAGCCCTGGCCGTCACCCAATCAGCAGCTGGCCGCGCCTGAAGTTGCTGAACTCCATCGATTGGCAAGCCAACCGACGAGACAACCAGGCCACCCCCAAATGTGTGGAGAGGGTTAGACCACTGTTGCGCTGACCCCTTCAAATTAATGTGTTGTCTCCTATAGAATCAAATTGAAAATAGGGGTTCCCATTTAAGATTTTGGTCAATTTTGGTATCGTTGGATAGGCTCCTTCGAGACGAACAAATTTCATTCCAAACATTTTTTGATCCGATGCGTAGTTTTCGAGATATTTGAATGTTTTCACTTAAATTAACCACGTGTCATCTTTTAAATTTATAAAATTAAAACATTTGAAACGGCTATTCATGAAAGTTTCTTCAGAACGGAAAATGTTTCAATAATGTTACACCTTTTTCCGCTATATCGTATCTATCTTAAAAGGTATATCGTATAATTTAGCAATCCAAAATATCTCAAATATAGCTATTTATTTTTACTCTTCTTTCTCCTTCCCTTCAGGATGAAGTAATAATGTAATTTTTGTCCCATTAAAATTTTTTTCAGTTGTGGTCAACTCTCGTTCGCACCTCCCTAGACCCAGTCTTTGAGAGCCTGGGACTGATATACTCCAATGTTCGTCTACATCACCGGACGGAGAAAGTTGTTGCCTAGCAATCGAATAACGAAACCTTCACACGTCAACAAGAACAGCAAGCAACGGACCCAAGTTTAACATTTGTTAGTTTGTTCAGTTGTTGTTAACAAATCTTTGTATTTAGTGTTGGCGATGAGCGCGAGCATTCCACGCGTTTCGAGAGACACTTAATCTTTGGTATTAACGCCGCTAGATCCGCCTGGAACGGCGACAGGTGTTTTTGTATTTTTTATACTCATATAAATTTTGTAATGTACATGAAGTTTATCTTAGATGCATATCTAGAAGTATATATATTTGTAATTTTTTAAAGAAGAAAAAAAAACAACTCCTAAAAATAATCGTTATTTTTCTTAAAAGATTTTTTTTTTTGTATTTTTTATCAAAAAATAAAAAAAAATGGTTCTATTTCTTAATTAAAAGTTTGTCATGGTTTGGCACAGAAGTTAATATGTCATTCATTACATTAACATAAATTGAGCAGGATTGAAACATAAGAGTGGAGTAATGGATTTGAAACTAATTTCAACGAATTTTCCCAATGGCAATATTTGCCTGACATTCTTGCCGAACTCGGGTTGAAAGCAGATTTCATCCGTGCCTCCTATATTGAAGAAATTATTTCGTATTTGTTTGTCTTCTTAACCACATTAGACCACGTAATCGATATTGTTATTTGAACACTGCGTTAAATTTTAAATAGTAAATTATAATAAATAATGCGATTGTAGCAAAATGCATTCGGTATGTATGTTTGACTCTATTTATATTAATAAATCGCGTTTATTTAAACAATAACATATGGCAATTTCAAATCCATTACGCTCCTATGGTGGGAAGAGAGCGAAATTATTCAATTAAAAAAATCATAGTTTAGTGTCCAAGTCTTCATTCGTCGCTACTTTTCCATTGAAGTCTTGCACCGAAGCATCTTCAGGATCTGGTGGATTCCTACAGGAAGAATGAATAAGAGTTATCAGCAATAGAATTAATATCTGAATTACTAGAACATATATCTCTCAAGACACATATCAGGTTTTGGGGTCTTACACTAAGATACAAATAATCGGAATTAAAAATGTAGCGAAAGCTGCTGTTTTTAGGTTGGAAAAATGTATTAAATGCTTCAGTTTCATTAACCTTTCGTCTCGATTAGGTCAATTTAAATTTTATTTTAAATTGTATTAAATTCACATGAATCGCTAGATAGGTCAAATCTATTATTTTTTGTGTCCATTGTCTTTCAGAAAAAGTTTAACAACTTTTAATTCCTTTAAGTTATATTAAATTAAATTCTATATTTACTCGTATAAAAATATTTTAAATAAAAGTCAGTTTCTTCAGGCTTTGATTGTTGAAACCTATGACTCTCCACTGATAATTTTATTTAAAATATTTTTTTTACATGAGTAAATATAGAATTTAATTTAATATAACTTAAAAGTGTTTAAATAATACTCATCTTCTTCTTAGAAATAAAACTTTTAATTTTACATTAAAATAAAAAAAAAAATTGTTTGACTTTTTTTTCCGTCCCTCGATGTTGTTATGCCGCCTAACTACACTGTGGTCGAATTTTGCTGATGTCTCGAGCTTGACAGAGAGGTATCCCCAGCTGTCGATTAGTGCTGACAAAACCGAAAATATTCAAAGTCCTTCACGGAAGGACAGACGTAAGCTTTCGCTTTCGGTTCACCTATAAATTGTTAATTGAGCGTACGAAGACTTTTATTGAATCAAGTTTTGGATTAGTTCTATTATTGCTATGGTTTAATTTGTTCGATTATATCACTTCGTAATTTGTTTTTATTTATGTAGATCTTTCAGTTAATGAGACCAGTGAGATAATAAATTTATAAAAAAGAAAAAAAACACACACAAAAAAACCAAAATATTAAAACGACTACAATTAACACTAAATAATTTGCTTTAATGTTAATATTATATAAAAAGACAATGCTAGCAGGCGCCTGAAAGTTTGCAAAACAAAAATTTATCATTGGTTTGACAATCTTCAAGCAGAATTCATTAGCATTAATGAATGAATCTTGCGTAACTGCCTCAAATGAAAATATATCATATTCTAAGGATTTATTTCCCCCAGCTAGCCATTTAATAAAGGGGAAAATAAGTTACCTAAAGAATTTGATCAAAAAAAAATTTCCAAAATAATTCCCACTCTTTAGGCTTGCAAATAATTTCATTTTGATGAAGTTAGCCAGTAGTGTATGTAGCACTAAAGCCTAGAAAAACACTCCCCGAAGTCTTTAAAGGTTCTGGGATATTGTTTCATTAAAATTGAAGGACATAAAAGGAGAATTTTACAACACAGTATATGTCAAACACTTCCATTTATTTTTATCTCGAAACCCTAACTGGAACTCATGTGTACTCTGATTTTCTTAGCATTAGGATAGTTACTTTAAAATTTAACATTAAACATTAAATCAAATTTCTACTGTTTTTTTTATAAAGGTGGAATAATCTTAACGCTAAACGTAATTGATGATATAAAGTATTATAAGAGATTTATTTAATTTCAAAACATTAATATTGAATACCTAAAAGAACGTTTGCAACGCCTCCCCATCTCATACTGCTGCAGTGATTTCATTTCCGATTTCTGAGAACGAGGTTCAAACTGTAGGTTTTAGTAACCATTGAACTTTTAGCATATCAAGTAAAAGTTGCAAATAATAACCGTTAAGTTAAAGTATAGTAGAAAAAATATTGCAAATCCTGACTTTTTCGGTTATGTCATTTTTTATAAGCATCTGATTTCCTTTCATCCCCTCTCCCTCGATGTATTTCTCACGCATCTCTATGTCACAACTTACCCTGAGGTTGACAGGCATAATTGGATAGTTACCTCCTACGTGGAGTCTGGGAGCTGTCAATCTAAACTTCATTTTCAGATGATTATTATGTATTACTGTTGCAAGAGCAGCGTGTTTATTATTGAAAATTTCTGCTACGAAAACACTAAACGATTAACATAGAGAAGTTTATTGAACTGAATGTGTATAAAATTTAAATTACACTAACATTGTGTTCATTTATTCTTAACTTGCCACGGGTATCAAATTGAGTTTATCATTCTTTTACGTGACAATCTGTCAGTTGATACAAAGTATATGTTTATCAACACATCCCATGTTTTATCATATCATCTTTGTTTATATCTTTATATTTATTAAATACATTAGGAATACAGCAATTAAGAATATAACTTCCAAACGAGTAGAATTTGTTACGCAAAATAAATAAATTAAAAATAAAAATTGTATGGATGCTGTTGGCAGATTTAATTTTGTAACATGTTATATAAAATAATTTAACGTCCTCTTCTGCATACAAATTTTGAACATGTTGGAGTTACATAATTTTATTTACACATTTTACATTCAATCGTTTTATTTTCTACGTTCATTATAATATTTTGATTATTGGATAAGTTATTGAAGTCTAAAATTAGATTAACTGAAAAAGTAAGCATTACAGAACATAATACAATATTATGGAAAAGTTTTCTAACTTGTAAATAAAATTATTATATAGCATTTCCAAATATACTTTCTTATCTTTCTTGACTGGCATTTTTACGATATGTAGATAGCTTGGTAAACGATTTCTTCCTCCCCCCTCCTGCATTTAATTTATGTTTCAAGAAACGTCTCTTGTCACCTTTCCGCTTGGGAGTTTCATATGGATTTCTAAATTTTATTCTCCTTTCCTCGGTTCCTGAATGGATTTTGAGGATTAGTAGCAAGAACAGTCTCCGTTCTTCGCCCTTGACAGTGAGTTAAGAATTACCTAAGAGGCGAGAACAAATACGAAGAAAAGTCTCATGTTGGCTTACCAAGTTCTATAATATATAAGGTGAGCATATAGGCACGCCCGCAACAAAGGAAAAAAAAATTGGGGAGCACATCAACAAATTAATACATTTCACTAAAAAAAAAAAGAAAAGCCAACCTTGGAATCAATATAGAAATTACCAACTATTGTAAATACTATATATTGATTGCATTCACGTATATTTAAATTGTTCTTAATTTAAAAACAAACAAACGAGAATTTCAAATAATGGATGCTAGGAAATCGGCAGACGTTAATTTTCGGTAATGATAATAGTGCATTGAAGTATAAAGATCTAAAATATAAGTCATTTACTAATTTAGATTTTAACAAAATACAGACTGAATAGTAGTAGACTGAGTAGTAGTTGCCTTACGTTGATTAACTGAACACAGTGGAGCAAAATGCATTAATTGCTGACCACATCCACCCCTTCCAAAAAAAAAAAAAAGTAGACAATAGATGGCTAATTTTATCTAGAATTGAAAGTTGAATAGTAACCTCATACAGCAGTGTATAAGTTTAAATGTTAAAAGAGCGACATTCTTTTTAAAACTAGTTAAAACTTGTCTGACTACTGCCAGCAATTGGCGATTGTGAATTAGAAGAAAGCACACCGTGTCGATTTTGTGCTCTTGAATCTGTTGAATAATTTTAACGTGTTTTTTCCCTCACATTGATGCATTATTTGTATATTTTATTTGTTATTTCCAATTAATTAATAGTTGGTACTTTCACTTTCTAAAATGAGCCGTTAATACGAGTTACACTTTGAGTGAATAATGCTTATTTAGGGTAATTTATTTTATATCAGGGCAAATATATGTCCCTAATATTATATATGTGTTTATGGTTGACATGAGCTCATTCCTGATTTGAAGAAGAAATGGAAAGAATCTAATAGGATACAAGATAGGTTCTTGTCAAAAAATAAAAATTGATTACAAACTTCGACCAGTTTTTCAGCTTACGAGGCTGAGTCAAATGAAAAATGGAAAACCGCTGTAGAAAATCGAAAACCGCTCCCATTGCAATCAGAACCGGTACGCGTGCGCATGGACTCTCTCGCCATCAATTGGCGTTGGTCCTGACCTAGCGGCGCCATACGGGCGTTTCCAATATGGCGGCCCCTCTGTTGGAATCCACCAAAGAAGAGCAGCGTGGAGTGATCCGTTACCTACACAGTGAAGGCACGAAACCAATAGAAATCCATCGACGCATGTTGGCACAGTATGGTGCTGCATGTCTATCGCAGACTCAGGTGTACGAATGGTGTAAGCGGAGGAGATGATACTGCAGGATAGACGGGTCACCATCGATGACATTGCAACGGCATTACGGCTCTGCTCAGCATATTGTCCATGATGAGCTGAAATACCGGAAAGTGGCCGCAAGATTGGTCCCTCGTCAGCTCACGCCGAAATGAAGAAGAGGCGAGTCGATGCCTGCCAAGAGCTGATGCGCCGCTTGAAGGTAACATCTTTTGGAGCGGACTGCGACTGGAGACGAGTCCTGGGCCCATTACTACCGACCACAGATCAAGCGCTCCAGTAAGGAATGGCGGCACTCGACATCACCAAAGCCGAAAAAGTTCCGCAGCCAGCCATCCGCAGGAAAGGTGATGCTGACCTTGTTCTGGGACCAAAAGGGTCCCATAGTGGAACATTACATGTTTAAGGGCAAGACGGTAACCAGTGCCACCCATAGTGAATTGGTGCGTGACATTCTGAAACCTGCTGTATGCACCAAGCGCCGCGGACTTCTCTCAACAGGCATTCTCATCCAGCATGACAACGCGCGACCTCATACGGCTCCTGCGACCGTGGCGACTATCCAGGACTTGCGTCTGGAGTGCCTCCCTTATCCTCCTTACTCTCCCGACCTCGCGCCCTCCGACTTCCACATCTTTGGCTCACTAAAGGACTACTTAAGTGGCCACAAGTTCGCGACCGACACGGAGGTGAAACAGGCGGTGCATGAGTGGCTGCACGAGCAGCTAAAAGATCTTTTTTCCCGAGGTATCCATGCCCTCTCGACTCGGTGGCGGAAATGCATCGAAAAACAGGGGGACTACATTGAAAAATAGTGTACTTGTTCCAAATCTGTCTGTAATAAAGCTGTAAAAAAAATTCCGGTTTTCATTTGACTGACCCTCGTATTATTGGTACTTTATTTAATTTCTACAGTTTTTGGAATGTGTGTTACATCTTGCATATAAATTACGAAAAGAGTTCAAATTTGACCTGGTTCTGTAGAAATCTTCAGGCTGATGTCGAAACCAAGTTAGAACAGCCTTTTTCACTTGATCATTGGAGCCGAACCTCTACCCTCCCAAGAACTCTTTCAATGGTCCAAAAAGGTGGTAGTTGCAAGGTGAGAGATCCGGGTTGTATGAAGTATGTGGCAAGATATCCTATTTGAGTTCCTTCAGTATGTTCATATTCAGTTTGGCTGTCTGTGGTCTGGCATTGTCTTGCAGAAAACAAACGCCACTGTTAAAAAGTCTGGTCACCTTTTCCTTAGTGCCGGCTTCAGGGACGTCCTCAAAATGTCACAGTAGTAGGGTGCATTTATGGTTCGATGTTCTTCCAGAAAATTGACATGAATGATACCCTTAATGTCCCAGAATACAGTCGCCATCACTTTCGTTGCCGACGGTGTCGTCTTGAATTTCTTGGATCGTGGTGAGTCAGTGTGTCGCCACTCTATGCTCGTACGCTTGCTTTCAGGAATATGGTGATGAATCCATGTCTCGTCGGTGGTCACAACTCGCCTTAGGAAGCTGTCAGCTTCCCTGTCATGTCGCTGCAGCAGCATGGAACAGATTTCCACCCGGATGGTTTTGTGATCCTCGGAGAGTTGCTCTTGTGGCACTCATCTGGCCCATATCTTGTTTAATTTCAGCTTATCGTGGATGATGGTAGCCACACTGCAAGTGCTGATGTTCAGTACTGAGGCCAATTCTCGGACATGAATCCGCCTGTTGTCCCTTATCAGCTCTTTTGTTCGTGCGATGATGCCATCATTGACAGCAGTTGCTGGCCTTGCCTTATGAGGTTCATTGCCGGTGGATTCTCGCCCTCCTTCAACTTTTGGCACCAAACAAAGACGGATGATCGAAACAAACATGACTTGGTGAACTGTCTTTGAAGTCTCTGATGAATATCAGATGCTTTCACGCATTCGTTATGAAGAAACTTGATGATTACATGTTGTTCCACTTTGGTCGACACATTGCTGTCCGCCATTTTGTTTAAACAAACAGTCGGCTGTCATGGCAACCGAATGAGTGGTGCTGCATTTGCATGACAGGTGGTATCTAGTATCTAGTACAGAGGGTAGATTATCGCGAAGCGGGAGGGAGTTTTGCGCCATCCCGGTAAATATCGACTGCTAGGAGATGACAGTAGCAGCCGGGACCGACGGCTTAACGTGCCCTCCGATGCACGGGGGGTTTCATGATGGAAGAGCTGCTGGCGAACAAACAAACCAGTGGCTGTACCAACTGCTGGAAAACCAGCTATGGTCACTTGGCAAATGGGTCAGACTAATAGCCGTGCCCCAAATAGCTGTCCCGCCAGCAGTGGCCCTCAAGCCCTGGCCGTCACCCAGCCAGCAGCTGGCCGCGCCTGAAGTTGCTGAACTCCATCGATTGGCAAGCCAACCGACGAGACAACCAGGCCACGGCCACCCCCTATGACAGGTGGTAGTTGCCATCCCAACAATGAAAGTTTAGATTTTTACAACAATAAAATTTATAAAAAGTAAAGTCCAGGTCAAATTTGAACGCCCCTCGTACCTCTTAAAGAACTGGTAATTACGATTAAGAGTTTTGAAAATTACGTTCAACGACTGTTTATGAACAGCATTAAGACTGGGAAGAACAATCTATCTCCTTATTCTGCATTACATAAAAAATTAACAACCCTTGCTAACGCATTTCTGTAACCATCCAGCTCACTTATCACTGATATTTCGGTGCAAGCTTGAACTTACAGCTTTTGTCAGTCGCTTTAAAGCAAGGTGCGATACATTTAAAGCAAGCTTCGAAACATTTAAAGCAAGCTTCGAAACATTTAAAGCAAGTTCCGAAACATTTTAACGCGCGTTTCGTTGGAAATAACGTAGGTTTCAAAACATTTAACGTAGAGCACTAGATGTAGAGAATAGCGACAACTCCTGCCTCGGCGCCGTTGTTGTGGCAAAAAGCAATCTTCCTAATGCTGCGCTATAGGAAATCCATGATATACCGACTCGAATTACAGTTTGTATAAGAGAGAAATAAATACAGAAAGCATATCAATGCCAGATAAATTTATTAACTTAATACATAAGTTATAGAATTGAAAATAGAGTTATGTCTTATTGTGATATTTTAATGATTTCCATAAGCGAAAAATTAGCAACTAAAATTTAAAACTAGAGAGATGGAACGTATTGTTTTATAGACTGATATGCCTAGCATTATAATAGAATAAAGTTAGATATTATCGATATTAACGCTAGGCATGTCAATCTAAAAAAACAATACATTCCATCTATTTAGTTGCTAATTTTTCCCTTATGGAAATCATTAAAATATCACAATTATTAAATTAACTCAATTATCCTATTTTTTAAAATATGCATTAATTCAATTAATACTGAATTATATAATAATTAAATCTCGTTTGTAGGTTTTTTTAACAGATCTAAAAAAGACAAAAAGTATCTATAAATTTAATGGAATAATAACTTATTTGCTTAAAACTTTTATTAAAAATTATAATTTATGGACAGCGCTTCTCATGCCAGTATATTTATGAATTTTTTTTTCGGATTAAGAAGAAAAATCTTTCATAAAATAAACATTTATAATTTTCTCATAAACGTTATGACAATTCGGGTAAACGGAGCCATGAGATGATTAAGAAATATTGTTTGCAGTGTCTTGTATACTTCTTTCACCAGATATCCACTCTTATTCATTTTTCAAGTTCGTAAATTAATTTGGAGACAATTTCAGAAACAATAACAAATAAGCAATTTTACCTTTTGTTTCAAAATTAATATATGATTTCAATTCCGTAAATTATTTTAAAGATTTAATTCCAGCCGATGAATCACCGTTGTCAGATTCCTGCTTCTTTTATTTACCTGAGGAGCCTGCTAAATAATACAAAGACTGTTTTTCGAGTACCTTAATGTGGATGTTGTTTGTTAAATTAATATTTTATTATACACGTTTCTAAATTTGTGTCACCTTTATCAAACACAATACAGTTTTCTTCATCCTTTTTATTATTATTATCATTGTTTGGGGAAGCCAAACTCGGATCAAGTCCGGAAGCCAATCCCAGAGGCGGACCCAAAAGAGGGCCAAAGCCCAAGGGACTCAAATGCGAGGGAGGGAAAGTTATGCACTCGTGGGAGTATTGATGTTTGGGTGTAGGAATTTCCTTACTATGTGACAGGTGTTTAGAATTGTGGCTTTCTGTAAGGTTTTGTATAAGTGTGGGTTTAAATTTAGTGTTGACAGGCTTTTGTGTAGCGAGTGTGGAATAACCCCAGTGGCAGAAAGAACGATAGGAACTATGTGTACTCTGTTAACTCCCCAAAGGCGTTTTATTTCATGTGCAAGATCCGTATATTTAGTGATTTTGTCAGTGTATGTCTTTTGTAAATTGTGTGTGTTGGGGATGGAGATATCAATTATGTAAGTCACTTTGTTTTGCTTATCTACTAGTGTAATGTCTGGTCTGTTATGAGGGATAGTTTTGTCAGTGATTATAGCTCTGTCAAAATATAGTTTATGTGTGGTGTTCTCTAAGACAGTGTCGGGGATATATTTATTGTATGGAGTGTGAATGTCCCTTAGCTTGTGTATCTTAGCTAGATGTTGATGTATGATGTTGGCTACCTGGTTATGTCTGTGTAAATAATCTGTCTGCTTGAGTATTTTGCAACTGGATATGACGTGTTGGATGGTTTCCTCTGCGATATGGCATTTCCTGCAACACCCATCAGTCGAATCTTTGATCATATGTATTCTGTAGCTTTTAGTGTTAATAATATGGTCTTGTATAGCAATCGTGGTTCCTTCAGTTTCCCCAAAGAGACTCCCTTCACTCAACCAAAAGTTCGACGCTTTTTTGTCGACGTGTGGCTGGTTGAGGTCAGAAGGATGTCTACCGTGGAGTTGCTTTCCGAGCCATGATTGAAGTTTAGTGCATGTTGTAGGAATATTATGGGTGTTCTGCATGCTGTTCAGATTCAGAGGTGTGTATTTTGTATCAGCCATGCAGACTGCTTTGTGTAATGGTGATGTGTGTTCTTTAGAGTGAAAGAATTTTCTGAGTGACTGAGTCTGTTTCTAGTTAGATCTGTTATGTCAATAAGACCTCTGCCTCCCTCTGAACGAGGCAGGGTCAGTCTTTCAATAGCTGCTTGTGGATGGTGCTTTTTGTGCTTTGTAAGCAGTTTACGTTGTTTCCTTTCAAGTCCCTCAAGATCTGTGTGTATCCACTGTATGAATCCAAAGGAGTAGGAAAGTATTGGCGTGGCATAAGCATTGATGGCCTTGATTAAATTTCTGGAATTTAAATGCGTTTTGAGTATTGTCAGTAGCCTATGAAGATATTGTTTAGTGATGTATTCTTTATGTGTTTGTGCTCCAGAAGCTTGGCTTGCTTAAATCCTAGATATTTGTAAAATTCGTAATTTTCCATAGCAGCAATGTGATCTGGTTCATCTAATGTGAAGCCCCCCTTCCCTGAGTACTCCATTTTCAATGTGAATAGTTTTGTATTTGTCCAACCCAAATTGCATGTGTATGTCTTTTGAAAAGGTTTGTGTAATGTCAAGTAATTGGTGCAATTGTGTTTGTGTGGAGGCGTAGATTTTCATGTCGTCCATGTAGAGTAAGTGTGAAAGCGTGTAGTGGCAGCTTTTATTATGTTTAATTGTGTAGCCGTAAGTTGTGCTGTGCAGTCTGTTGGAAAGTGCATTTAGTGCAAGACAAAACCAGAGTGGGCTCAGTGAGTCACCCTGGAAGATGCCTCGGTTTATCTGTATTTTGTCAGTCGTGATGGTTTCACTGTTGAGTGTGAGGTGTAGTGTAGTTCTCCAATGCAGCATTGTACTTTCTAAAAATGTGATAAGTGTAGGGTTTATTTTATATAATCGTAGTGTATGTAACAGCCATGAGTGTGGGACACTATCAAAGGCCTTTTTGTAATCAATGTAGGCTGCATGGAGGTGTCGATGTTTATTGTGAGTTTGTCGTAGGACCACACTGTCTATCAGGAGTTGTTCCTTACAACCCATGTGGTTTCTACGGCATCCCTTTTGTTGCTTAGTGAGAATGTTGTTTGTGTCTATGTGTGTATAAATTTTGTTTGCGATACAGGCAGTTATTATTTTGTAAAGTGTAAGCAGGCACGTGATAGGTCTATATTGTGTGGGATCTGTAGTGTTATGTGACTTTGGTACCAAGTATGTTATTCCTTGTGTGAGGAAATGTGGCAATGTCTGTGTTGAATGCAAAGTGTTGGAGATCTGTTTTGCAAGGGCCAGATGCAAACAGGTGAAGCGCTTATACCAGAAGTTCTGAATCCTATCTACACCTGGAGCCTTCGAATTGTGAGTACGTTTAATGACTTGTGAGAGTTCATCTGCTGTTATGTCAGTATAAGGCATGTTTGATAGTGTGGATGCTAATTGCTCCTCTTCCCTGATCCAGCTAGCTTCCCTATTATGTTCAACTGAGACAGACCAAAGAGACGACCAATAATGTTGGAGTGCTGTTTGTGTTGGCAGACCAGTGTTTTGTGTCTGTGTATAATCTTTGTTTAACTGCTTATAGAATGTCTTCTCATTGTTTGCGAATAACTTGTTCTGCTGTTTGTGCTGAGTGCATGTTTTGTATCTCTTCAGGCGTTGTGTTTTTGCAGCTAACTTTTGTTTTAATGTGTCCATATATTCTGATTGTGCTGCTCATGTCTGGTGTGTGTTTTAATCTTCTTAAATAATTGTCTGAGGCGTTTGTTCTGCTTTGATGAAGTGTTGTTTTTAGTGTACTGTGTAAGTCTACCTAACTGCTTGTGGATTTCGTCAATCTCAGACTCAATCCGCTTTTGCCATTTAGGTTTCTGTTGGGTGTATAATTTTTGTGTGTTCTTATGGATTGGTTTCCTACCCAGTGTGGATGTAACTGTAAGAGCCCCAGCGTAAATAAGTAGGTGTATGTATTCTAAAGATAGATTTTCTTCAATGTACTGTGGTAAGATATATGTGTTCATGTAAGATAAAATTTCCCCTGTTTTGCTGTTTAATTTTATTTTAGGTATACCTGGTCTTTGTGTGGGATCTGTTCCCTTGTAAACTGTAAGGTATCTTTGTAGGGTGTCATTTAATGTTTCAATAAGTTTGGTATTCATGTTGTGTTGTGGATGAATATCATGGTGAAGTTCATTGTTGAGTTATTATTATTATTATTATTATTATTATTATTATTATTATTATTATTATTA
>JAHWFO010039273.1:616923-638475 GCA_023313115.1 Rhysida immarginata | reverse complement strand
TATTATTATTATTATTATTATTATTATTATTATTATTATTATTATTAATAATAATCCTCAATTTTTAGACATTAATCTTGATATATATCAACATAGATATATTTTTTTGTAAAAATTCATGGTTTTGTATACATTTCTGTTCTCTTTGCTTGTAATTTAGATAAAATGTTATTAATCATTGTTTTTTTAAAAAATTTTTTATCTAGTTCTACATCTTTGATTTCTGAGTTTTTTAATTTTGTAACTATGTGTACGTCTTTATTTTTGATTTTCTTTTTTTTTTCATTTGTTGCTAATGTGATTTTCATTAACCCCGTTTTTGGGCAGTCTGCCTGTAGGGGGACAACATGGGGCTTTCCCCTCCGGATTATCTGGTGGGGTTTTCCCTCACTGTTGTTACAAATATTATTATTATATTATTATTATTTATTTATTTATTTATTTATTCATTTATTCATTTTTACTTCTTCTCCCGCACTTAATAAATATGCAGGTTCAACGTAGTTTTCTTTAGATAGAAAATTTTTATATTTAATAAAATCTCGGCATTCATAAAAAATCTTAAAATAAAAAACGAGCATGGAACTGAAATAGATGAATACATGTATACTGCATTCAGAGCCGTAGCGAGGGGGGAGGGGCACTGGTGCTGTAAGGGAGCACAATTCTACTAAAGTACAGCACTGATTGCATGGCAGAATAAGCTAAACGAACGGCGAGCGTAATTGCTTTTGCCACAACAATGGCTGCCATGGGCCTCGTGACTGCCTTGAACCAATGAAAGACGAGGATTGGCGGTATAAAAGGATGTCGCTACTCTCTACATCTAGTGCTCTAATTTAACGCAGGCTTTCAGTGCCGCGTAGCGGTATTACAGTAAAACGCTGTCGTCTGCTGCTGTGACGTCTGCAGTAGCATAAAATTTGATAACTGCAAATGAATAATATGAGGAGGTGGAAGAAGAAGAGGAGGAAGAGGAACAACAAGAAGTGTAGGAAAAATAAGAAAGAATTGTATTTGAGTGTAAAATACTGTAAAATTTTGTAACTCATACAATAAATGTGTGCATTGGCCTAACAGAGTCTGCGTTAAATGTTTCGAAACTTGCTTTAAATGTTCGAAGCTTGCTTTAAATGTTTCGAAGCTTGCTTTAAATGTATCGCACCTTGCTTTAAAGCGACTGGCAAAGCTGTAACTCCTCAATAGTATAAATGCATTATGAACAGGATCTCAAATTTTAAAAAGAAAAAATATTTTTTCCATTTAATAATTTTTTAACATGGAACCATTTACCTTGTCATATAATATCTAAAGTGTTTGACTGCTCTCGGATATTTTGTGTCTTAAACTGCTTTCATTTTAATTTACTGTTAAAGACTAAAATTTTAAATAATCAAATATATTATAAGCTTGATACTTCTTAACTTCACTTTTTAACCGTCAACTGGTATAATTCGAATAGTTTATATCTATTAATCATGTCTATTTAATTATTTTAATATATAGATCTTTTTCTTTCTCTTATTCCTTCCTGTCTATTGACTCTCTTATAACCATGTTTATTAATATCGTTGTTTTATATATTTCATTTATTTTTTGGTCTCATGTGATTTTTTGATTGACTTCTTAATCCTCATGATGAGGGTGATACCTCAATTAAGATAAAGATAAATATCCAGAACGTCAAGAAATCTGTGTCCTTTCATTGTTGATTTCAAACAACGGTCCTCGGGTCGTCTATGGAAGCCATTCCTCGGGCCCGGCCACAGTTTGCTGAACCGGGATCCTTGTGTTTTCCGAAACCTTTACAATTCCTCGCGCGAAAACAGATTCCAAAACTTTACTACCCTCCGTATTCTCCAGATCTGTTACCGTCGGACTTCCTCCTGTTTCCTCCTTTGAAATCAACAATGAAAGGATACAGATTTCTCGACATTTCAAATATTCAAGCGGTTGTGACGAGAGAAATTCAAACAGTACTGAAAGAGGGTTTTTCACACGCCATGTAACAGGTGTACGAACGATGTCAAAAGTGTATCATACACAGAGTGGCCATGGGGGCTTACTTTGAAGGACCGTAAAGTAACATCTCTGAGGTACCTGTCCCTGTTTATTTTTCCGAGTCATTCACCGAACTTTCTGGTCTCACTTGTATATTATAAGAAAGTTTACAATTGTGTTGTAAGCAATTTTAATACCCATGAAATATACCTGTAAAAACACTGCTTGTCCGGCAGAATGTTTAAAATAAAAAAAAACTGTCGATAATTCTTATAATAGTAATAATAGAATAACCAGATTTTGATTATTTGTTATTAAAACTTACTAAATCTTATTAACGCCTCTAGTGGCCCGAACAATGTCAAGACGGTATTTTACCTCTCTCCATGTGTTCTGCAGCATTTGAGGAATGATGGATGCACAAGCATAAAATATCCGCCTCCGAAATTCAGCAAGGTCCTGCACCTGAATCCGATAGAAAGGGTCAAAGAAGAAAAATACAAGATCATACCTTGATCGCAAATGTTCGCAATGATGGATTGGAAGATCAGGTCCCATTGTAAGGCCTCCAAAGTCATCCGATTTGTCCCGTTTAGATTTTTTTCTTTGAGGGTACCAACCTTAGCCTGGTAACCATGACCGTACCCAGAAATTTTTTTCGGGGGGGGGGGGGCTGAGGGGGGCTGGCCCCCATCCAGCTTGTGGAGTGGGGTCCCCCATGTAACAGATTTAGTTGACCAATTTCGGGGGGGGGGGGGCTGCAGCTGGGTACGGCCCAGCTGGTAACTCCTGTTGGTAAAAAAAGGATGGACCATCGATATCAAATCAGGAGGGAAATTATCTCTGATCATTTTGTAGATTAGCCCTTTATGCCATACTTCATCAAAAGCTTTGCTGACATCCAGAAAGACTATACCACAGTTCCTGGAAAGATTCAGGGGAGTACTCAAATCTTCAACGAGCCTTCATATGTGCATCTGGCAGGAGTAGTCGACACGAAAGCCAAACTGGTCCTACCGAACTAGTTCTTTAGAGACACAGTGGTCCTGGAACCTGGAGAGGATCGTTTTCTTTAGAACTTTAGAAATTGACGGGAGCAGGCTAATAGGTCTGTACCTTACGGGTACAGCTGGGTTTTGCCCCTGATTGGGAATACTAAGTACAGTGGATTGCTTCCAGAGCGTAGGGAAGTAAGAAAACTTCCAGCAATCATTAGTTAGGGACGTGATGTCTTCAATAATGTTCCTTGGGAGATTCTTTAGAGCAATATTTCTTACCTTGTCTTTTCCAAGAGCCTCCTTCTTTTTCAGTTTCCATATGTTAGTGTTGATCTCACCAGTCTCAATTCATTTTTGCGGCGGACGTTGGGAGCCTTCTTCCACACGCTGGGTCACGATTTCACTTTCGGAATTGTTGTTGTCGGGAGTTACAAACTGCATAACCAGCGAGTCTGCAATGACTTGAGCTTTGTCATGATCGCTGTAGACATAATTGCCATCTGGGGTGAGACGTGGAGGAAACGTAGCGCTCTTCTTCTTCATCTGCAAGACTCTAACCATGCTCCAGATAGAGTTTTCACGGGTCGACAGGTTTTTAAGCTGATCATTCCACAGATCTTTGACTTGTTCATGGACCCTCCTGAATTCGAAATCGACAATCGACAATCAGACAGTGAAGTGTACATTTGTTCAGGTGGGACGTAAACAGTGCATACACGATTCTTACTGTATAAATTCCGGAATAAATTCCACATAAAATACACTGAAATAGGCAAGAAGCTTGATTAACTCAAAGAGGCCTTCCGGAGATTATGAAAAAAACAAAAGATAAGATTGACGATTGTCAGGAGAGTGGGAGAAGGGGGACGGGGAGGGTGGTATTACATCTTCCAATAATCCGGATAGGAAACGTTGCCAATGTCTTCGAAGTTGACATCAAGAATATGCCTCGGTTTTCAATACTTTGTATGCCACTTCATTTCTATCCGGTTTTTCAGTATTCCAGCGACCAGGTCATTGTCATGGCTCTTCATCGTCTGCACCATGTTCATCAGGAGATCTTGAACACACTTTCCAATATGAGTCATGTTCAGATCCGAGTGGATGCAATGATTTTTTACGGTCCTTCCAAGCTGCGCAGTGGTCCTCAGGGTAACATTCTGGAACGACTAGAGTTCACTCTATTTGCTTCTACATATATTCGCCCACGCAGGCATGCCATAGTGGAGGATGGTCCGAATCACTGTCTTGTACAGTAGTAATTTATTTTCGATGCTGAGGGCACTGTTTCTACTCAGGAGAGCTATAAGACTGTACTTAGCCCTCTTTGCTTTGTTCAGAGCAAAAGATACGTGACCATTCCAGGAGAGTCTTGAGTCGATGTTAACGCCAAGATACTTGTAGTTGTCAACACATTCGAGTTTCTTATTGAATAGAACCAGGGAATCCGGGGTACACTTAAGTTTTTTGTTGAAGTACACGGCTTTGCATTTTCCGACGTTAAGATTCAGTTTACAGCAATTAAACCAGTCCTCGAACTTCTTCAAGACGTTCTGCAGCCGAGTGATAACGTGAGATGGCTGGTGCGCCCATGCCATGATGGCACTATCATCAGCATAGAAATATAAATTACACTTCTCGGGTTTTAGGAAATCGTGCACAAAATAATTAAAGAGAACGTGCCCGAGGACAAAACCCTGTGGGACACCGGCCTTTACCTTGTGGGGCGTGGAGAAGTTTTCGCCAACTTTGGCTTGATAGAACCTTTCGCTGAGAAAGGATCTCACCATCATAATCAGATCAGAAGGGAACCTGTCTCTAATCATCTTGTACATTAGCCCCTCGGACCACACCTGATCGAAAGTTTTGCTGACATCAAGATTGGCCAATACAAATGGCCTCACACGTATCACAATTTAACTCAGATATTCCTGAAGTGAGTTTCGTGTGGTATCTTGTTTTTTTGTGAGCCCAAGAGTTTCCTGAGGGTGTGGGAACTCTTAAAGCATATTTTATGCCCGAACCTCTTAGCAATCTTGTTGAGGCCTCTAATCAAGGGTTTATTATAAGGCATCACTAAGAACTTCTGTTTTTCTTTATCCGGTTTCAAGTTCGTTGCTTCCAACACCGCCTGTCTTCTCCTGTGTTTTCTAACCAGGTTGTTCAACAAGTCTGTCCTGTATTGTAAAGCTCTTGATCACCTGTATCCCTTCATCCCTTTGTTTTTCGGTCAGGGGCAAAGCGTATGTCTTCTTGATCATCTGCTAAAAGGCAGCCACCTTATGTGCAAAGCAATGGTTCTAACTATTGTTAATGTATGATGGGATAAAGGTGGGTTTTCTATAAATCCCAAAAGTAAGTTTTTATTGTCCCTTCGTATTTCGAGGTCAAGAAAAGGAAATTTACCATCTTTCTCCAGTTCCATGGTGAATTTAATACTAGGCGTTACCTTATTTAGTTCTGAGAGGACGGTGTTAATGTCGCATGAGGTTCGGGCATAAAATATGCTTTAAGACTTCGCACACGCTCAGGAAACTCTTGGGCTCACAAAAAGAAAAGACAAGATACCACACGAACGCAGCTCAAGACTATACGAGTTAAAATATGATACGTGCGAGGCCATTTATATTGGCCAATCTAGAAGGAAGATCGAAACCAGAATTAAATTACATTTACAGTACATTGAAAACCACTGACCAGAGTGTTCGAGTTTTGCGCAGCACATCATACAGACGGGGCACAGAGCAAAAAAAACCCGGATGGATACAAGATTCTGCATAAAAAGGATTATTGGAGACAGCTAAACTTCTTGGAGTCGTTGGAAATCATCAAAGAACACTCTGAGGCCATCCTTAATGCAGACAGGGGACCCATAGACCTGGGTGATTGGTTAACCATAGTGAAGTACTTTCACTAAAAAGGAATATTTCTCCCATTGGTTAGGGTACCGGCTGTATGCCTTAGAAGACACTCATTGGTTCTCGTTGTGATACACTCTGTTACTAACTTGTACCTGATTGGTCATTAATGTATATATACAGGGTGATTTACATCGAATGTAAAATACTTAAAGGGGGTATTATAGAGGTTAAGATAAACACAAAACGTCCTATGAACATGGGTTCAAATATGAACGATAACTGAGATATGAACAGAAATAAAAATACCGCCACCAAGATCAACAAGTTAATAACTCAGGTTCTGTAAAGCCTAGATTAATGCAATTTGGGGGAATAACAAGGTACATAAGACTGTGTATACCGTTAAAATTTGATTGAATTCCAACGAGAAGTTTCCGAGTTACACAGTCAAAATTGTGACAAGTGCTAGTTAGTACTCACAAGTGAACACGTATTATGATGTTGAATGAGTAACTTGGAAACTTCTCGTTGGAATTCAATCAAATTTTAACGGTATACACAGTCTTATGTACCTTGTTATTCCCCCAAATTGCATTAATCTAGGCTTTACAGAACCTGAGTTATTAACTTGTTGATCTTGGTGGCGGCATTTTTATTTCTGTTCATATCTCAGTTATCGTTCATATTTGAACCCATGTTCATAGGACGTTTTATGTTTATCTTAACCTCTATAATACCCCCTTTAAGTATTTTACATTCGATGTAAATCACCCTGTATATAGTGGTGTAATGTTATTGCAAATCAGTCATGTTGAAAAATGAACGCATAGAGTTCGAAATGTACATCCATGCTGAATAAACTTTATTGTGGAAAAGCGATTTGGTTCTTTTGTTTAAGTTGATTCTTCAATGTTTCAAAATGTGTGTAGCACAAATAATAAATTGTGAGTAATAAAATATACTTATCCCACTGGAAAAGAATTTATTCCAATACACTGGGATTCATTAGTCTTCATTCAAAACACGGAAGCAAAACGTTAGGCTATTACAAGAATTTGCTAAGTAAGACTGAGAAGTATAGTTCCCCTATCTGTTACCATACTTTCAATATATTTCATAATGTCTCTGTAGAATGATATCCAGCCTTCATGTTAAAATCCAACGTTTCTTCAGAAACATTAAAATCGATGCTGCCAGACGTCGTGGTCGTCATCTTCTCATACTACAAGAGATCATACGGCTCCTCCGCAATTCCACTCCCAAGGAGGAGTTTGCTGCCAACATCAAATTGGTGAAGAACGAGATCAATGATCCGCAAAGCAGCTGGTCCAGAGCTCAGAGCAAAACTTACCTGGGCAGCATTTGCAGAGGAGAGACGCCGAGCTAACATCTTATCATCTTTTCACTCCTACGTTTTATTATTCTTCAGACACCCAATTTTTTTATCGGATGCCACGAAGAGTTGGATAGAGGCACTTCGACCTTTTTCTGAGGCTTCAGACACCTTTATTACCAGTCCTTTCACTCCAGTGAAGACGAAGCCAAGAAGTTTTTATCAGCGGATGGTCGTCTACAGCTCAGCCCAAGCATACATGGTTTTCCGTATTCGTTCTACACCATAACATGGAAACTTCTTGGGCCTTTCCTGGTGCAAGTGCTGAACTCTGTACTAACTGGTCCTTCCTCCATTACGCCAGATTTCACAGTGGGGAAGATTATCGTTCTTCCCAAGGTTCCGGATCGGAAGCATGTGACCCATTGGAGGCCGAAAACCCTTCTCAACCCGGATTATAAGATCTTCACTGGAGTCTTACAACAAAGACTTAAATTATGCAACGATGAGTTTTTTGATCCCGGACAATCTAGCTTCATTCCATCCTGTAGGATGTCCGACAACCTAATAACCATTCGGTGTGTTATGGAGGAAGCTCGTGTTCGAAAACGGACTCTTGCTGTGCTAAGCCTTGACCAGGAAAAGGCCTTTGACAAAGTGAATCACGTTTTTCTTTTTTGAATTGTTTCGTCATCTTCATCTTCGGTCTTTTGCTGTGGTTATTTCCGCGCTGTACGTGTCCGCCACATCATGTGCGGCGGTTAGTGGTTCCGTATCGTCCATTTTCGAACTGTTAAAGGGAGTCAGGCAGAGGTATTCTCTCTTCCCCCTCATGTACAAGTTTTACCTGGAACTATTCCTGCAATATCTTAATCGCTACCCGGATGTTCGGGGTTATAATCTCCGGTCGCCTACTTATGCAGATGACATAGTGTTGTTTGCGTCGGACTCGTATATCCTGAACATTTATAAAGGAACTTTCGATCAATTCAGTGCTTCGACGGGGAGTTCCATCAACCTCGTCAAGTCCAAGTCCATTGGGAATTGGACTAGTGACTGTCTGAATACATTTCCTATATCATGGTGTGGCCAAATAACAGTGTTAGGCTACGTTTTTTCTTTTCTCCCGTAAATGGACTCTCGTCACTGGCAACAAGTGATTTTTAAATGTGTTACCCGCCTTAACAGGAACTTTGGGTTTTCCACCTCGATGCCTGTCAAGGTGAGGTTTATCAAGACTCGTGTTACCACTCCTGTTTGCTAAGTGGCTATTCATCTTACCATCTTGTAAAGATCTTCAGAAAGTGCGCATTGCCATTGTGAATTTTGTGTGGAGATTTAGCAAACAGGGCCATCCTCTGCGTTGAGAATATATGTATTTTCCTTTTGAGAGAAGAGGATTAGGTACTTGACATTCGATCCTATCTTATCGCAGATAGACTAACTGCGATGATTAGAGTTTCCCTACTCTTTTCTCTGATCTGGGCTAACTTTGTGTTCTTGCATCTGCGCTTTTTTTAAGGTGAATAGGCTGCCATTACCTCCTTTGTTGCCAGTGATTATGAATATTTATCAACCGGTTTTTTTACAAGACCTTACAGCTGAACTTAGTAAATTTTATACCTGCACTACCCTCAATTAAACCATAAGATTAGGGTTACTTTCGTCTTTCATGGTTCATCCAGCAGGCCAATCTAGATGAGACCATTGACATCTTTTGTCTAAACTCAGATTATTTGTGGGCGGCCGTTTTGAAGGTAATCAAAACAATTGCCTTTGAACAGACTGTTTTCAACTTTCAATGGCGGCTGCTGCACCACGGTTTCCATACTCTCCAAAGTCTACGTCAGTAAAAGATGGTTGGGTCTGCTAGATGCCTTTTGTGTGCGTAGTGGAGACCACCAAGCATGTATTCATTCGTACAGTCCATCTGGGATCGTTTTAAACAGCACTGCAGGTTGGTAAGTTTCTCCTACTAATCTGAACGTTTTCTGATTAACGATTCCACTGACGAACCATCTAAGTTGGACTTAGACATACCAATTATGTTTATCAATAGGAAGGTATGGTGTGTTCGCGTAGAGAGATCTATGTGATATAATCTATTACCTTCCGTTGTGAGGAGTAAAGTAGTCTTCCAACTTAGGTCTTTTCTCCAGTGTGAATGGATACGGCTAGGTCCTTTAGTTTTCATACGTCAATTTTCATCATCCAAGCGTGTATCCTCGCTCATTGGAGGTGACCGTAACCTCTATCTCACCTTCTCGACCAGATTTTAACGGTTACGGGTCGATTTGTGAATGGATGTCTTACCGAGGCGTGTATGTAAAGTTGTAGCAGGCCTTCAGGGCTGCACGAAAACTCTATTGCATGCGCGCCTAGGCGCCTGATAATCACGATTTTTAAGACGTCTGCTGAGGCAATAACATCAGCCTTAGCTCTAACAGCTATGCGGGCGAATCAAAAAGTCGACCCTAAGTAGGAGCGAGGGAAAGCTTACGGACAAAGTAAGAAACATATCACGTTAAATCGTGTCCTACGAGAGAATTCCGGAAAACGTAATCGTCGCTCCTCCAATGCTTTACACGTAGCAGGATGAGGACTCGACATTGGTAAGCATCTGGTTGGTCCGTATTCGAAGCCCCCTCCGAGTTTCTTAGAAAGAGTTCGTCCCAGTTCACGGCTTCCATATATTTCAGCGCACTCCGATGAACTGGAATTTCCAAGACTAGGAAAGACGAACCGGCGAGAGGTAACATTTCGTTCCAGAACTTTTTACTTCTCTAGAAAAGCTGGTACCGTCCAGTCCCATGGTAGCAACTAATGGGTTTCATCGCGAAAGGAAATTTTGGAAGAAGGACGGAGTGGCAAGGGGAATTCGAACTCATCTCAAAATATATATGGTAATTATGACGATTCATGTGACCACATACGAACTTTTTGAACTTTGATGATACGTCTCGTAAATTACAACGCGAAGGCGGAGTAACGAGAAGGAATTCTCATACTAATTTTTTAGATGTTAATGAAACGTTTCTCAATCTACAAAGTGAAGGCGTAGTTGGTTTAAAAGACATTAAGACTGCTACTTAAATCGTTTTATTACAATTCACAAGGACAACGCAGTTTCTACGGAGAATCCAGGGTGTCCGTTAACAAATGCTTCCAGTCATTCGGTAGTTGCAGAAGTCCCGCTTTTTGACCATTGTGAATGTGTGACAACAGCAGCAGGAGGGTCGTCATATTCAGAAAGCCAGGACAATTTGCTCAGTAAACGCAATAGCAGCGTAAGCGCGTATGACACTAGCGTTTCATGCGTAGCGCGATGCGTTTTCGGATGGTGACAGTAAGACGTTCTCATTTGCTAATTTATTTTTACATTGTAAAAATTAAGCCACGAACTGAAACTTTATTCTTGTCTATTTTTGGGTTTTATTTCGATTCATTGTATGTTAGGGAAACCACTAGTCCAGTGATTCTATCAGGTTCCCGTAATCCTCTCGCCAAAAGGATTACGCGGCACTGGCTGTGTTGCAAAAAATCTTACATATTTAATTTTATGTAATTTTTGAAATTATTCAACATTCCTGATTTCATTTAATTAAGTTTAATATTGTAAAAGTTACCAGATTTTTAAAAAGTAAATAAAGAATGGTCTATGAGAATTTTTACGCGCCAAACCTCAGATGTTTAAATCATTGATGAAAATAGGAAAGAAAAATCCACAGCCTAGGTTCGGGCCAGGAACCATCAGCTCACCGTGCTAAAGCGCTAACCAATTGCGCCACCGTGGACACGGAAGCATTACACTAGTTACATGTCCTTAGGACTGGTTAGAGCATACCCTTTTCGCAGGCTGGGACTATCTTTCCTAATGGCGTAATATTCGTCAAAGAGTAAATAAAGAATGATCTGTGAGTTTTCATCAATGATACAAGATCAATTTGTAATTCATTTGCTAACTAATGCCGATCTTTGCTAATTAAGATCCTCATTAAATTTACGTGACACAGGGGTATACGTATGTTAATTGCTATAAGCAGTAATGTAATGAACACCAAAAACTTATTACCATAAAATAAATTACGCTGAAGTTTTTGAATGCTTTCATGGCAGTGAAACAAACAGAAAATCTCTCAGGGGAAACAGTTATGCTTTGATGCAGAGCTTCAATTCATACATAAAGATTACAACTCTTTAGCCACAACAGCATAAGTACAAAATAGTGCAATAAAAAAAAAAAAAAAAAAAAAAGGAAAAAATACCAAAATACGCATTTTAGAAGCAAGGCTTCCATCATTCAGCAAGTACAGGGTGACCGAAAAATACAGGAACTTTTTAACAATCCAATAAAACCAAGAGTGATGGAAGAAAAACATTTTATTCATAGTAATTGAAACCTATATACTTGACATTTACGAACCATTAATAGAATTTATCATTTTTTTATGGCGTCCTCCTGTACGAATGCATTCTTGAAATCTGCTGTTGAGATTCCTCACTGACCCCTGCAACATCTCAGCTGGGATATTGTGAATTTCATCCTGAATTCTCTGTTTTAACTCATCCAGAGTTCTTGGTCGAGTCGTGTACACTTTACTCTTGAGATAGCCCCACAAGAAAAAATCACAAACGGACAAATTTAGCGATCTAGGGGGCCAGGGAACGTTACCGAATCTTGAGATCACACGGTTAAAAACATTTTTATGGCTAACGCACGCTGTTGCCCGTTCCACTGACCCATGGTTAAATGCCAAAGTGTTTACTTGCTCAAGGTCACTGTTCCACAGTGTTGCCACCTGCTCGAGGCTGCCATTACGCATTTCAAAAATTCCCGTTTTCGGGTCACCCTGTATAATGAATGTAAGGAAAAAGCCGTTTCAGTTTTGAAACAAGAGTCTAAAAATAATTAGCCAATCAAGGGCAAGCGGAAACCAGAAGAGTTATCCTTACCGTTATCTAGTGGATTTTGTGGAAGAAAAATCTGAGACATGGAAATGATAGAACATGAATAGAATAAGGATTAAATACAGTATTTACTATGTAATAAGCATATCATGATGATAGAAAATGATTGTTTAACGTTTCTGGATCTCATGGGTTTCATGGTCTTATTTCAATGGTTAATGTAAAGGATATAATTCTTAATTCCTGATGCACAGTTCAAGAACACGCTATTCTAAATACACACATATAATTATGTAATGTTTTAGAAAAATTGGAAATCATTAAACAGAACCAACAAATTCTGATTCCATACTGAACAATCACTAGATGTGAAGAGTGCAAGACCCAGTTGGGTTGCTGATGAAAGTTGCAATTGAACAATGTAAAATGGTAAATATTAAATTGTTCAAACAATACTTTAAAAGGGGACACTTAAAAAGCTGACATTTTACGGGCTACGTAAAAAACTCTTTATTTTAACGAATCCTTCATAAAGGTTGTTCTTAGATGTAAGATGATGTCGAAATAAATTGCTTTCTAATATCAAATTCTCACATAAAGAATCCTTTAGTTACATGTTTCGACGGCAGTTATTTTAAAAAATGATGAAAAAATTCACTGGCGAAAAATTTATAAAAGGTCTAACCTTTTAATATCAGACATGGATTAATAGGGAAAAGGAGGGCTATGCTGAGAGTCATGTCGTCGATTATTATAATTCATGACGGATAATCGGGTAAATAAAAGTCGGAGACGAGATCGTAACCATTGACCACAGAAAATAAGTTTGAGTAAGACAAAAATGACCTAAACATTTTAGGAGCAGGGCCGTCAAATTTTACTTTATGGAATAAGTTTTTAATGATATTTAGCAATAGTCACATTTTATTGTGTTACTGTCTTTATAAAAAAAGTTTCTCTCCTCGTTTGCTAAAATTTTAGCGACAAAAAATCGAGAACAAATTTAGGAATCTGTGAAAAGTCTATTTAGAAGAAAGCATAAATAAACGAAGCAGCTTCTCAAATTATACATGAAATAGAGCCTGTGTGAGAGAGGTAAAAGCACAAGCCGAAGTCATATTTTACATTCTCCGTGCTCGGTTTATTCGATGTACTGAAGGCAAAAATTGCACTTAACGCTTCTTGCATACTGATAATTCTTTTCTTTATGTATCATTTCAAATTCTGAGGAGGGAAAATTCTTCAGTGAATGAAGGACGTTTAATGAAAATGTAAGCAGATGTGCCAGAATAATGAACTTCATTAAAGATGCAAGTTAACTTCGGGCGGAAAAATTCATAGAGGCTCAGTTACTTCGGGACAAAAGGAGACTGTGTAGCACGGTGGCTTAGTAAGATGCTCTAATAAGATAGACGCGTTGAAGAGGCAGGTCCACTCCCAGGCTTCTGAAGGAGAAGGCGATGGCATATCTGATAATATAAGGGAGGCAGAATCGTTAAAGGTCTTCGGTAGTAAATACCACTACTTACTTTTTACGAAAATTATGCAAGAGGGTAAAATTTCTTGATGTGAAAGCAGAAACGAATAATTTAGAGTAAAACACACAAAATATATTTAAGAAAAAGATATACATTCTAAACAAACAAAAATTCAAAGAGAGCTATATTGCTTTGAAATTTTCTTATCGTATTCTAGCTTAATTTTATCTTAAAACTTAAGAGATTGTTCTGGTCTGTTAACAGATAAGAATTTATTTTATTTAGTCGACTTTTGATAGGAATTGGAAGAGCTTAGAGAAATTTAATGTAAATTATTTCAACTCATCCTAACCGATTTTGACATATTTATTTTACTGCATTTGTTACACGAGCTACAGTTTTTATGAGGGTTATTTCAACAAAGTAAATTCATTTTTGTTTAATTTTTATTTCTTCGAAACATGTGGTAATACAGTTAGGATGTTATTTGAAAGTCTGTCCTAACTACGTGATCTTAACAAAAGCATATGGGATTTCCTAAGCGAACAAAATAGCCATTTTTCCGTGAAACTTGCCCTCTTGTGCCTTGCAGGTCTTAATAAGAGCATGGAAAGCTCGTTGTACATTGCGTAACATTATTAGTGTGATAGCGTGGCATGCAGGAATGTTGTCTTTCATATCTGTAAAGGAACGTGGAAGCTAGACCATGCTTATCATGTTTTATTTGTTTACGACTGTGTTGTCTGTCAATAGCCTTCTCAATGATAGCAGTCATAATATAATTTAAATGTTGTGTTCTCTAAAAGAGTATCTGGGATATTTATTGTATGGAATGTTTATACCTCTAAGCTTGTGTATCTTCCTTAAATGTATTATGTGGACTTGCTGGTTATGTCTCTGTTAATAGCCTGTCTACGTGATTATTTTGCAACTGAATATGATGTCCTGGATGGCTTCCTCTGTGATATGACATTTCCTGCAAAATCCTTCGGTCGAATCATTGCTAATAAACCTATCTTATATGACACTCATGATTCCTTCAGTTTCTCCAAAAAAAAGACTGTCTTCACTCAACAAAAAGTTCGAGGTTTTTTCTATCAACGTTTGGTTTGATTATCTGAGGTCAAAAGATGTTTACAATGGAGTTTTTTCCTAGCCATGACTGAAACTTAGTGCATGTTGTAGGAAAGTTCTGCACGCTGTTTAGATTTAAAGGTATTGAGCAAGAGCAAGAGCGCTCAATCTGAATACGGCCGTGAGTCTGGTTTTGATATAAAGTGATTATATCAATTAACACTGTCTCCCTCTGAACGAGGTAGGGTGAGCCTTTCGAAAGCAATATGGGAATAACGTTTTCTACGTTTAGTAAGCAGTTTTCATGTTCTTCTTTCAAGTCCCTCATGATATTTTGTGTGACTCCAAAAGAGTAGGATAGTACTATGATGGCGTAACGATTGATGGCGCTCAAATTTTCGGAATTTCAATACATTTTAATTATTGTCTCCAATTTAAGACGATATTGAGCAAAATAATAAGCAAATACTGTGGAATGGAACTAACTGAAACTAAAAATAAAGAAAGGAAATACCGGCTACATCTTTCGGGGAGAAGGTCCCCATCTTCCAGCGGCCAAAGACAAAAGAAAAAATACCTAAAGCTAGAAAATGTATAACCTAGAGGGGAGGGAGGGCAACATGCAAAAAATATTAGAATACTAGAAGCGAACCCACCCGATTGTATAATCGGGAAATAACCCATTGTTAGAGTTAACCTTTGTTGTGACATAGTCCACCGTCGTTGATTTTATATATACTAGGATCCCCCAATGATCGAAATTCGATCACATTTCTGAAAAAAAAATATATGTGTTGTTGTTCTAGCCTCAATCTTGCTTATTAATAAAATTTGAAGAATGAAAAATAGATAACACACGAAATATCCAAAATGCTTTGCATAACATTTCTGACACTCCCGATTCATTTCACCGCAATGACAACTTTGAAATTTCTCGGAATAATATTTAAAGCACATCTAAAGATATCTTTTAATATATATATCGAATTATTATCTAAATATAATATTTATATTTGCGCTGAATTGTCCCTCCATATCTCTGTGTCTCTCCCCCCGTCCCACTGTGGAAAATTAAGGTGTTTCGGACCAAAAATCGATAACTTTTTTTGTTACTAAAGAAAAGTGTTAATATTTTCCACAAACATAAAATAGTATATGACGCTTCCAATGAATTGCTTTTTATTAGAATTTTTCGTAATATAACATTTTTAAAAAAATAAATAAAAATCAAAAACTTCAAAATTGGTATTTGTTTTATTTTTAACTAAAATCATTACTTTCAAAATGATTGAAAATACCTTAAAATAGCTTAGAAAACGACAAAAAATATATAAAATGCTTACCTACTAATTATAGAAATATTTGGAATAGTTGGTTAATAACAATTTTTAAGCAGAAACAATTCTATAGGTACTATATTATACTTGAGCATATTCAGGTTCTGAAATCAGTTCGTTGACTTTCAAAAGCTGCAGAGTATCTTCATCAAGTTCCTGCACATATTTGTTATACGGTTTTTAAATGAACATCAACAAATCGACAATTAAAATGCTTTCAACAAAATGAACATCAACAATGATTTGCGTTAATTTGATATTTAGTATTTAAAAAAAACAAAAAAAAACAATAAAAAAGGCAATGCTACATGCGTAACAAATATGGTGCACAACCTGTTCCTTAATGAATAGTAATAAATATTAACTGGAGATACGTCTCCAATCGTAGGTAATGATTTTTCAATTGAAAAATGGAAGGAAAAATTCTGCGACCCGGATTCGAACCAGGAACCTCGACTATCATGGCCGATGCCTCTACTAATTGGGCTATCGCAGACACCACGGACAGCCAAGCTGTCTCAAGGTGTTCCTTCCATTTTTCAATTGAAAAATCATTACCTACGCTTGGAGACGTATCTCCAGTTAATATTTATTACTATTCACTTGTGAGTTCATCAACTTTCTGATGGTTTGGAGTGGAGAAATTCTCGATCTGCGGGCCAGATTCCCGTCTCCCATTGGGCTTTCAACCGTGACAACTCGGTTGTCTTTAGGACACCTTGAGACAGCTTGGCTGTCCGTGGTGTCTACGATAGCCCAATTAGTAGAGGCATCGGCCATGATAGTCGAGGTTCCTGCTTCGAATCCGGGACGCAGAATTTTTCCTTCTATTTTTCAATTGAAAAATCTGTTCCTTAATGTCACTTTTTTAACGCTTTTACCTGTGTTAACGTGAACAAATATGCAAACAAAATATATTGTGCACATCTACAGCACAGTACCTTTCCAACCATATAAGTTTCATGCGTATTCGTCCACGTTAACACAGGTAAAAGTGCATAAAAAAATGCGTTCCCGTGTTTATATATAGATGATTTTTACTGGTTGAGTGAAAGGGAAAATACTTTCTAATTTTATGCTCGAAGAAAAATACACACAGTGAAAGGAGAGCTGGTCAAAATGACTCATGGACGAAGGTGAAAAATGGGTCAATGAAACAAGAAAAAGCCCAAGGGGAAATATTTTGCATAAAGGGGGAGAGAAAGTAAAAATAATAAAATAATGTAAGGCAATCCTACTACTACTACTACTAATAATAATTTAATTTAATTTAATTTAATTTATTCAGATCAGAATGTACAAGCAAATACAAACTGCCCCTACAGGTATAAAACCCAAGCGGGGAAAGAATTCAAAAGAAAAAGATTACATTTCGTAACAAATAAATCAAAATCAGATATTTAAAGTCTTAAAAATAGAATTGGTTGGGTCATTAAAAATGTCTACATCTTTATGAGAGAGGATTCTATTATACAAAGTGACAAGTTTATACGAAGGAGTAATCTCACCAATATTTGTCCTCGTACTAGGAGTTATTAAAGTAAGACACTTATGACGACTTTTTCTAGGAACTGACAGCTCGATAGATGACAGAACCTCGGGCATCCAAACAGCCCCAGAAACAATCCTCTTAAGGACATTAAGAAAAATATTACCAATGATATTGGAAAGAGTAAACACATTTATAAATTTTATATTGAGATCATGCTTGTTATATTTTTTTGAGAGAAAATTTAAAAATGAAAGAAATTTCTTTTGTAGGAGTAAAAAGTTTTGAGTGTGATGAGTAAACCAAATTAACACACCATATGTAACTTTAGGAACTACAATAGAAATAAATAATTTTATGATAGTTAATGGATTTTTGAAAAATGCGGTAAGCCTTTTCAAGAGGCCAATTCTACGGGAGACATCTCTTATGATGTTATCAATATGCGGGGTAAAAGATAAGTTGTAATTAAATAAAATGCCTAAATCTTTAACTTCATCTTTTTTCCCAATGAAATCATGACCAATCTTGTACTCAAAAATAAAATTTGTTACTTTCCTGGAGAAAGAAACTACGTGCGATTTGCTCGAGTTAAGACTTAATCCGTTCGATTTAGACCAGGAGAGAATTGAGTCCAACGTTTCTTGCATTTTAATACAGTCTTGCCAACTGTCAATGTGCGAAAAAATTTTAAGATCGTCCGCATACATTAGAATTTGAACATCATTAGTTGGTAAAGAAGCTATTATGTCTGCAGAGTAGATATTGAATAGCAGCGGTCCCAGGGGAGAACCCTGAGGAACACCACTATTGATTTTACCAAATTTCCAGAAATTATTTACAGGATAAAGCATAAAATATCTATCAGTTAAAAAGGAGCGCATCCAGGATAGCATATTTAATTGGAATCCCATAATCTCTAGTTTCTGGAGAAGAAGGTCAATATGAACCTTATCGAAGGCTTTAGAGTAATCCAAGTAAATTACATCCACTTGACGACGAGTATCAATAGCTTTCGACAGGTAAGAAGTTAACACAGCAAGATTAGTTTCGGTCGATCTGGCCTTGCGGAAGCCGTGCTGAATATCAGGAAGATAAGGATCAACAAATTTTGAAAGATGATTAGCAACGAAGGTTTCGAGAATCTTTGCAGGAAAAGAGATAAGTGCAATAGGTCTATAATCTTTCGGTGTGGTCGGTTTCACAATTTTAGGGATAGGAAGAATAAAAATAGTCTTCCAATCGGTAGGATAAGTACCTTGCGACAGAGAGAGGTTTAAAACGTCACATAAAGGGTTGCAAATCGCGTGAAGACAGCCCTTGAAAATATAGTCAGGGAAGCCGTAATAATTATAACATTTGGAGGCAGACAGGGAGTTCCCAATGGAGAGTAATTCAGAAGTTGTCAAAGCGGGTGCATTAAATTTCACCTCCACTCTATCCCAGTATTTCGGAAGATTCTGAATGGTAACCTCAGTTATCTCACTACCTGCAAAATTCGACTGAAAATAGTCCAAAATATCTGTTTTCGATACCAATTCACCATTGTATCCTTGACGGAAGCCGTTACCCAAAAGCTTCTTGGTCATGCTCCAGAATGAGGCCGGAGAAGAGTTCAAGGAATTCTCTACACTTCTATAGTAAAGGTCATAATCAACTTTACAAGCATGTTTATAATTTTTTCTGAGTTTTTTAAAGTCATTATAATAAAGGGGATCTGCAGTCTTTTTCCAAAGCCTATGCTTCGCAGTCTTCAAGTGCCATAATTTGATAGTATCCTGGCGAATCCAGATTGGGAATCTGTGTAATTTATCATTTATGCCAGTTTTGTTCGATTTTGGGACAAAAATATTAATAGCAACCAAAATGGTATGAATAAGAAAATTCCATTTGTCATCCACCCCATCTAGGGAGTAAAATTCATCCCAGTCATAATTGGCAAGATAATTATAAAGACCAGAATAGTCGCCTTTCCTAAAATTAAAAGGAGACCCATTCGAATCGATATAACGTTTCTGGAAGGTGGTGTTAACGCCAGAAATAAGAAGGACAGGATGATAAACATCAGGTGACACTGGCAGTTTCTTACTTGCAGTAACGTTAACATTAAAATTGGCGAACACCTTGTCTAGGGACTCCTCTCTCGCATTAGTCACAAGATTGAAGTTTGAGAGACCCGTTTCGTTGCTCCAAAATGAGGTCGAGCGTTGCCGATGTTTGGCGTAAAATGAAGAACTTGGGTAAATCTTATTGTCATCATAGTTGAAGTCTCCCAGTACAAGAGTATTACAATTACAGCTCAAAACAAATTCGGACAAGTCACTCAAGAAAGTGTCGTAATCACAAGTTAACGTGTTGGGTGGAACATAAGTCACTACAATGATTAAATCTTTTCTTTCTCTAAAGAGCCGAGAGTTGAAATTCATGGTTGATGGCGATCGAAGACGAACGGCTACCAGATCTATGCCACTGACAGTAGAGCTCAAAGGAACGGAGCAAGAGTCAAAATTATTGGGAATGGCAACTAAAACACCACCACCTAAGTTACCAGATGACCTATCAGATCTGTAGACATCAAAACCTTCACCAAACAACATGTAATCTGTGATAGAGTCATTAAGCCATGTTTCCGTAAGACAGTACATAAAATTATTATTGAGGGTGACAAAATGATTGAAATGTGACAGTTTGGTTCGAAGTCCTCTCACATTTTGATATAAAATGTTGGGAGGAACAGACATTTTCAAATTCGGTGAAGATCTTGAGCACATTAAGCTAAGCTAGAGGATGAGTCCTCCTTCTCATGAACTATTTGATCTTGGTGTAATCTGCCATAAAATTCAGAAACTAAAGTTCCTGCAGGCCAGTGATTCGGATCAAACACCAAATCAAATGTATCTTCAGTTAAAGACACGAAAAATGAAGCGTAGGTGTCAAATTTAGTTTTAAGCTTATGACATCTAATCAGATTCCTTGTGTCTATAAATTCAGACAAGTGAGAAATAAGAGAAGCCCTATCAATATCAGGAGAAAGTCTGGAGATGAAAATGTTCTTTAACAACGGCCTCCGCTTCAAGTGAGTGACTGCACTTATCCTCGCATCAGCGGCACATCCAAACACAGTACGCTTGTCTCTTTTAACTTTAGACGATGATTTTAAAACCGAGCTGAATAAATGCTTATCAGAGTTAACTGTTGATCGCTGAACATTCTGCTCGAATACCTGATTTCGAATGTTATTGATCTCGATCGACTCTGGATGTGCAGTTCCCTCTCTTACCTTCGGAAATCTAGTTTTATTAGCAGTGTTTTCCTTCAATTCTGAGGCAGCTGACTCAAGGAGTATGTCCACTCTCTCGTTTAATAATTTGTTACTCTGTAACAGTATTGCGACCGTCCCTGTAAACTCTTTCACCACTGAGATAAGATCTGTAATGGCCGACAACACGAGAGCGAGGTTAGAGAGCTCAGTGTTCCCTTGGGAGGCAGGCCGTGGATCGCTAATGCTGGACAAACTAGAATTAAGGGACAAGTCACCGGAATCCTGAGCAGGTCCTGTCTCAGTCAACAGCGGAGAGCGATTGCCTGGCACTCAACACAAATCCAGCTTGTCTTGAGTGCATTTTTACCCACACCAACGCAGGCCGCATGAAAAAAACACTGACAGCGATCTGCACATTTAATCTTCGGTTGCTTCCCTCTAATGCTTTTCAGACATTTCTGACATATTCCTGACGATCCCTGTGTAGAATTTTTCTTCGACATGAGTGAAACCTACGGTTGACTCCCGAGCTACGATTCTATAGCCTGGTTCCACTTTCCGTTATTGAGAGTTCCAGGTGCCCTATTCGTGGAAGCTACCTTTTGTGTTCCGCACAGTTCTTGGAGAGGGAGGATAAACAAAAGCAGGATCAGGAGACGGAGGTCAAGGTCGTCAGTAGGGGAAAGGGTGATAACTAAAATAAGAATAAGTTAAGATTGAAGTTAAATGAGCAGATAAAAATAGTGGTAAAAAAGAAAATAATAATATAAAAATAGTAATAGAATAATAAAAATAATAATAATAATAATAA
>JAHWFO010039273.1:565377-616427 GCA_023313115.1 Rhysida immarginata | reverse complement strand
TAGAGGTCAGAACAAGTGGGGAAAAAAAAAAAAAAAAAAAACTAATGAAAATTTGAAGTAAGTCTACAGAAAGAAACAGAAACAGAACAAGGGAGAACGTACGGAAAGAAGGTAGAACTCGGCTGTACGGTGACTTGTTTGGACGGTAACGCAGTCTTGGATTAGCGGGGAAGTGTGGCTGCAGGTGGGGGAAACTGAGGAAACTGGGATGGGAAAGGGAGCGATTGTGAACGCGTCTCACCCTGACGAGAACCCGGAACTGAATGATAATAATAATAATAATAATAATAATAATAATAATAATAACAAATATTAAATAAATAAATAAATAAATGATTAAAAAGGCAAACAAATAAACAAAACGAAAAGAAAACGAATAGAAAAAGAATCAATTCAATAAATCAAACAGAAAAGTGTCTGAGATTGGCCCTTTGTCTACGTTTAACAACTTTTTAGAACCCCTTTGACTTCTGTACTCTCAATCAATTTCGAAAATTAAAGATATTAACTTAGACGCAGACGAAATACCGGCCTCCTTCGAAGTTTCTCTTTTTCCGAGCTTTCTTGCCAACATCACTATTTGCCTCGGTGGCTCAGCGGTTGCGTGATCGCCTCTGATGCCCGAGTACGCGGGTTCGATCGAGGACGACGAGGATTTTTCAGGGGGAAATCCTGAGATCACGCACTTCCTTCGGAAGGGGAGTAAAGCCGTTGGTCCCGTGTAGTCGTTTGCCGGCTACACGTTAAAGAACCCTTGCGAGGCAAAATTTGCGACCTCTATAACGCCGTCCTGAAATGGCCATAGCAGTTGAAAAGGACGTTAATACCAAACCAAACCAAACCAACATCACTATTGGGTATCTTAGGAATTTCCTATCTTCTTCCAAAGTTGATCCCTAAAAAGTCAAGTTGATCCGTTTAACTGACGAATGCTTTATCAAAATTTCTTCAATTTAATTCCAAATTTAATAAGTTGACCTCGGGAACAGCTATGGATAATCCGTTCATCGTTTATCTCTTTATGAGGAATTCGAGAACCAATTAGCTACAAGTCGTCTTATTTCTCCCGTATACGAGGGAAGGTCATAAAGTTTTTATTATAGCCGGGAAAAACAGGAATTATCGTCTAAACTCATAGCATACTACATGCATGCATGTTCAAAATTGGCGCGCTGCAGTACCACAGATTACCGAGTAGACAGATACGACATAAGCCTTTTTTAACATGGGATGATTGGTTGCGCTTTGACGGTCGCGCCCTCAAGTGAAAAAGAGGGGAATTACTTGACAATGTATACTCTGCAATGGAAAAACAGTGTATTTGAGTTCCAAAATTAATTGGAAAAAACGAAATGAAAGTATAAAAATTGATAAGTAGAATATATTTTAAACCTTTGCCATGTATTTTAATCAATCTTGACTTAATATTTCATTCACATTTCATTCACATTTCATTCATATTTCATCGATAAAATACTCAAGTCAGGTAAAAGAGCATTCCTCGTTACGTAGTGGAAAAGTGGAAGGAGCTCTCTCTTCTTGCCAAAGCATTCACTTTACAAGTCTGCTTATTATTTTATAAGCAGTGAGTTTATTTTATAAGAAGAGATGTTATTTTATAAGCAGTGAGTAAAAAAAATTTGAAAGAAAAATCTATGGAAGTTTCAGATAAAATTGAAATATTTTTAGGTAAAAATGTAAAACTATAAACAGTCTTTTTATTACTGTAGCAAGAACGGATGAAGATAGGTACAAAAATTTTGTCTGCAATTGCTCTCAAGTACAGAGTAGAAATCTCTGTTGTAATTAAATTATTTTTACACCAAATTTTTTAAATCATTTTCTTTTAATAAGTGTTTATTAACATCGATTATTGTTGAATTATTTTTGTATAATATTACAGCACTAGTTTCTTAAATTTTTTATATATATATAAAAATCTAGTAACATATTTATGCGAGTTTCAGGTAAAATTAAATTATTTTTCAAACTAAAATGTAAAAAAGATTAACAGTATTTTAATTATAATAAGTATATACCAATATTTACAAATGCAGTTGAGCAATAAGAATTTTTTGTAACAAAAAAAAGATTAAATAATTTTCTTACTGATTTTATATTAAAATATGAAACAATTGTTTTTTATAATATTACAATAATAATAATAATAATAATAATAATAATAATAATAATAATAATAATAATAATCTTTTTTATTGTTAATTTTTTAAGATTTATCAAGTAAAATGTAAATAAGATTTATAATTATCAAACATTATGTGAATAAATCTTTTATCAATAAAACTAGCTGCTTCAAATTTAGTTTTTTTGGAAGTTGTTTTTCAATTTAAATAAGAAAAAAAAATATAGAGAAAATATGTTATATTGAAAAAAAACAACACTTTATTTAAAACTATTGAGAGATTGTGCAAGCGAAAAATGTAAAAATTTTCATAAAAACAAACAAACAAAAAAAAAACAAAACGAGAAAGCAGACGAAACGTAGTTCCCATGGAATTTCCATGACAGGTAAACATTGTTCCCCTCATTTTCACCAGGATCGCTGCATGCCAAGAGCAACCGCTTACACCCTCTAATGTCGTATCTGTCTACTCGGTAATCTGTGGCAGTACCGCACAACGCCGTTAGATGACGTCATCCAAGATGGCGCAATCTGTGGGAAAGTACGAATGGCGCGCTGTGGTTCGTTTTTTGCATTTGAAGGGAAACAACGCAAAAAATATCCATGCCGAGCTTGTTGCAGTTATGGGGATAATTCTCCAACGTATGACTCAGTTGTGAAATGGCGGCGACGCTTCCAATGCGGCCAAACAAGTTTGGAAGATGAACCACGGTCCGGGCGACCTTCACTCAGTCATGAGGCGGGAACTGTGGAGCAAGTGGAAACTCTGGTGCTCGACGACCGACGAATCACCATCGAGACCATCGCAGCACAAGTCCACATTAGTCATGGGTCAGTCTGCAAGATTCTCCACGACGAACTTCACATGACAAAGGTGTCCGCCCACTGGGTTCCCCGCTTGCTCACGCCAATGCAAAAGCAGTGCCGAAGTGAGGCATCGACCGAGATTTTGAAACTTTGGCAAGCAGACCCAGACGACTTTTTCGATAGGCTGGTGACAATGGATGAGTGTTGGGTGTACCATTATGACCTCGAAACAAAAGAACAGACCAAACAGTGGAAGCATTCGTCCTCACCTCCCCCCAAAAAAGCCCTGAGACAGAAATCGTCAGGGAAGGTGATGCTCAGCGTCTTTTGGGATGTCCGCGGGGTACTCTTGACCGATTACGCAAAGAAAGGCACCACAATTACGGGGACCTATTACCGAGACCTCCTCAAGAGGTTGAAGGATGCCATCAAGTCCAAGCGCCGCGGAATGATCATGAAAGGAGTGCGTCTCCTCCATGACAACGCACCCGCCCATGCAGCCCGGACACATTGAAATTGGCGACAGATCTGGGATACGAAATTTTGCCCCATCCTCCCTACTCACCGGACCTAGCACCTAGTGATTACTTCCTCTTCCCTCTGCTGGAGAAACCACTGCGTGGGAGGCGTTTCCAAAGTGATGACGAGGTGATTTCGGAAGTGGAGCAGTTTTTCGCCAGCCAAAATGATACCTTCTTTAAAGATGGCCTACACAATCTCATCCATCGATTGGAAAAGTGTGTCACCTTGCAAGGTGCATATGTAGAAAAAGATTAACATGACCACCATTGCTCGAGTTCACAGGTAATTTTTTTAAATACGATAATAAAAACTTTATGACCTACCCTCGTATGGTATAGATACGTGGATGAGATCTTCGCTGTTTTTGACACCAATCAATGCGATATTAATTCTTTTCTCAGCGAATTAAGTAACAAGTTTCCTACAATCAAATTTACCTATGAAATTGAGAGCGATAACATCTTCCTTTCCTAAATTTAAGCATTATTAGGGTTAATGATAAGTTACAGTTCGACGTTCATCGAAAACCTACCAACAATCATCGCTATATTATGAACAATTCCGTTCACTCTCCTAGCCAGCAACATACAGCTTTTCACGCTATGATCTACCGCCTTCTTAATGCTCCTTTATCCGATCAAAGGTACACGGAGAGAAATGAATTGTTGTGACAACCTTATCTATGGTCACTGTAACAATATTTTATAGTTACTCCTGTCCCATCAATATTTATTGTTGTGTGGACAAAACCGTTTTGATAGTGTGTTTTGATCAATTCTCTTTATTAATCTCATTCAGTAAATACAAAACAATACTCTTTTGTTACCACACTAATACAGCAATGCTAAAGCAACGATTTTTCCATGCATGGATAATGGATATTGATGACAATCAATAGTTTTCTGCTCTTATAGCAATAGAGCTATGGACTCTTTTACAGTTTACATTTTCATGAAATAAAATTAATTTTTTATATGTTACAAGTATCAAGTTCATTTCATCAATTAATAGCTGTCACATATATAAATAATTCTATTTCCTTTTTTGTACACACCATGATTTCAAAAAAAGGCTGTTGGATCCCGAGCTGATGGTGATACTCCAGCAAACGTCCTTCAGCTGGTCAGTAATCAGGGCGCACAGGCGCCCATACCTTAAAGAACAAGTAGTCCTTAATAAGCTGCATTACCTAAACAAACGCCTTGAGAAAGGGAAATACATAGACCATTTTATTCCATTAAGAAAAATTATTTTGGGGAGCATACCTCTTTTTGGGGAGGCACAGCATTTTACTTGTGCTCCTCTGAAATTGATTAACATTAAAAAAAAGCAATAAGGAATACAAATGTCGATTAGTGGAAACTTTTACTATGAAATTCATTAACTATTTATGAGACTATCCGAATAACCCATGAATCATGTAGCTAAAATTAACTAAAGAGGATAAAAACGGAAATTCTCGAAGTTATGAAACAGCCCTTTTTCGCGACATCTGGTGAGTGAAATTTATAACTGTGGTCTGCTAGTAAATGTGAAATCGGATTTATGGAAAGAATTATAATAATTTTGATACACTTTCAACAATCCCATCCAACAAACGAAAAACACTGGTTATTAACATCCAAGATGGAGACAATGAAAGTTGGATTGTTGGTAGCACCTCGAAGGTTAGGTGACTTTTCCGCTTCCAGACCTTTTATCTCGTTGGCCTCGTCGACAGAGCGAGTGACGTAATTTCTCGACCAATCAACAAGCAGATTATGGTCAGCAACTTCCAATATTGCTGCATGGGCATCCATATATTGATGACAGAACAATAGTTCAAATAGTCTTCTTCCGATATTGGTGCTGCATTAATATTTAGTTGACGCTACATAAAAAAACTACATATCAATAGTGAATTGTAATGGTGACAATTTGATAGTGTAGTAGATAAAAGTTTATTCATGATACACCAAATTGTATTTTTGTTTCAACAAACAAGCACTCTTCAACTCCCTTATTGTTGCTATATCCAAAGCATTTCTCTCCGTGTACCAAACAGAATTGAGTACCTTTAAATCAATAACAAGAATGAACGGTTTTTCAGATATCACTGTCGACAACTTTTTCCGTAGGTATAAGCTTCTTTTAAATAGAAAAGATCCCACGAAGTTAACTCCAGAGACCACAAGCCCTAAATTTATTAGTATTGCTTATGATCCGCAATTGACTAAGGGCCTGAAAAGATTTTTAGCGCTTGCAACTTAAGGATTGCATTCAAAAATAGGAATACTTTGAAAGCACTTTTAAGAAATTCTAAAGATACCATCCCACCACTGGAAAAGTCGGGAATCTATCTATTTCACTGTGATTTTTGTGAGAAAATTTATGTCGGGCAAACTATCCGCAACATAGCTATGTAGCTCTAGAAATAAACTATCTAGCCATCCGCCACCGGAAACCCCAGAACAGTAAGTTAAATCGGACCCTGCATGACATCAATAATATCATATAGGGCCGCCTTTCGCCGCAATGACATCCGCAGACATTCCACCAATTTGCGATACGTGTCTGCGGGAATCTTGCTCCATTCATCCTTCAAATTGGCAAATAGTTCAGTGGTGTTCTTTGGGCGGCCTGGCTCTCAACCGGCGCTCCAATTCAATGAGATCTGGACTTAGGGATGGCCAGTCAAGTTTTTCCACATCCATTTCCTCAAACTAGGTGTTAATAACATCTGCTGTATGACAAGAAGCATTGTCGTGCTGAAATTGGTATGGGCTATTACCAAAGTTTTCCCACAATGTCAGTAGCGCAGAATTGTCCAGAACAGCTTGTACGTTTCAAACTAAACTGACAGTGATGCCGCTAGGCAAAATCAGCATGGCGCAGCGCCATACTGCCCCTTGGCCCGCCACGTTGCCCCTTGGCCCGCCACGTTGCCCCTTGGCCTCGCCACGTTGCCCCTCGGCCCCGCCGCGTTCTTCATCGGCCCCGTACAGAAGCAAGAAACCTAATGCAATAAATGCAAACAATGTACAGCTTAAGTTTTCAGGGAAGCTTATCATTGTGGCGTGAGTGATTTAAAGCCTAAACATTTTAATTAAACTAATGACTAAGTATGTACATTAGCCAGCTCGGTGGCCGAGAGGGTTAAGGCACAGGTCTTTCCACTCTCGACACCAGTAAGTCGCGAGTTCGCATCCCGCCGAGGGCATGGATGTTTGTGTTTGTCCCGTTCATAATCGTTCTTTCATCATCAATAGTAATGAGGATAGTACAATAGACCTGAGGTCGCAGTGCTTGGTTCTTTGACAACCACCCCTTTAAAATTCATTACTCATTACTCAAGTATGTACATTCATTTAAGATATTAACTACTACTTCTACTACTTGTAACTGCATCGCGTTACTCCTTGTGCTTTATTTTTCCCTCCACGCTGACAAATCGAGCCTTTTGTATTCGTGCGCTAAACGAACCGCTTCGTTCGCGAGAATAAGCTTTTTCGTTTATACAGGGAGGTGCAAGTCATAGCTTTTTTCGTACTATCTGCGAAATTCAAGATGGCTGACTGGTCAGGCAACTCTACTCGCACTTAGCTGAGAAAGGCAGAGCCATCAGAAAAAAAGGTTTAAATAGTTTCAGATCGGCCTCGGTGGCTCAGGGGTTGCGTGATCGCCTCTGATGCCCGAGGACGCGGGTTCGACCCCGGCCGAGGACGACGAGGATTTTTTCAGGGGGAAGTAACGCCATTGGTCCCGTGTAGTCGTTTGCCGGAAGGGAAGGGAAGGGAAGGGAAGGGAAGGGAAGGGAAGGGAGGTAACGTGTAGTCGAGAGAACCCTTGCGAGGCAAAATTTGCGACCCCTATAACGCCCTCCTGAAATGACCATGGCAGTTGAAAAGGACGTTAATACCAAACAAACCAAACCTAAATAGTTTCAGTTTTCACGCCATAGATTCACAGTTTTTCATATCTATAATGCAATTACACAGAAATCTAATTTAATAAATAATTTATTTTTTATGAAATTGGTACAATTTTTATTGAATAAATTATGTTTGAGAAAATGGACACTTATTTATGGGCAATGATGTACACTTATTTATGGACAATAAAGACACTATAGTTGACAACATTGTTTATGAACAACAAAAAATCCCAAATCGAATACAGTACTTATATTTGGGCAAAAGGAATAGTTATTATTATTAATTGTCAATTACTGTTGAACAGTTACTATCTCAGTTTAATGCCGTGCATTCATAGCACGTGTTTTAAAAGCAGTTTCAGTTTGTCTAAAGACATTGATTTACTGTGACATTTTAAAGCATGGTGTTATTACAAAAAAAAAAAAAAAAAGAAAAAAGAAAAGTTTAAAGAAGCTCAATGATAAAAACTGAGTTCACGAGAATCACAATTAATCTATTGAAAATCGCATTCCTATAACTGAGACCAAGCCTCTATTCCTTCCATACATTCTTTTAGTTTGCAAATGTAATCTACATTACATTTATTTACTTTTTCATGCACTAAAATATTTCTTAAAATTACAATTCCGATAACCTATTCTGAATCATTTTCCTCATCTGAAATTTATAACCTAATCCTTTCAGAACGTTTTCACTTTCTTTTTACTAGGATCACATGATCGCGCCTCAAATTCCGGCCTTTAAAAGAAACCGCCTTCAATCCGGGAAAATACGCTATGTATTGGCAATGCCTACTATTTATTATTTCTGGTATTGGTATATTGCTATGCTTACAGTAGACAGGAAAAAAAAGTGAATACAATTCAATTTTATTTCTACATTCGAGCAATCTAAATATATTCATAAACTGAAATAACTTATTATTTCACTAATATCCAAAAATTAAAAAAAAAATATCAAAGTTTTATTAAATTTTTATAAAATTTTCAATCAATATTGTGCATTGACTTTAGCTTGTCGTTTGCTATTTATGACTGGCTTAAAGCTCTATATATACAGAGCTTTAGACTGACTGGGATTGCAGCGCCACCGGTGGCGCCCTATCCGTTGACGGACGCTTTTTTCAATAGAGTTTCCTCCTCTGGTATATGCGTTTATATTAGCATTAATAAAATGTTGAGGGATAACACAGATCAACTGTATCATGTATAAAGTTTAAAAATCTTAATGCAATATTTATTCGTAATTTTATCCAGCAAAAATAGTACATAAATTGTTGAAGAATGGGATATTTATATTGTAAAAACTAATGGCTGAAGGATACACTATTGAGGATTGTACTGCCAGATGACGTCTTTTCGTGACATCACAAAGTAGAGAAGAGATTAGGAAGCAGTGCCTAAAGTCCTAACGTGCCGATAGCATACTTCGAATTTAGCATTTTGCCTTCATGCCGTCGTCACAGCGAAGAAAAAAAAATGAAGTTGGAGAAGCGTCACATCTGCTGCAGAATGCAAAAAGATAACTTCTTTCTGCTCAAAGTAAGTTGAGAGCTATTTTTGAAGCTTTTTTACTTTACTGAACGTTTCTCGCGTGTAGTGGTTCGTAAATGTCAGATATACTTTCTTTGAATTCTCAGTTTAAATTGGAAACCGCCACATTCATAAACATGACTGCTGGTGGGGGGAAATTCAGATTCATAACAAATTGATAAACAGTATAAGCGTAAAGAAAATTAATTCAAACTTTTAAACATTATGTTCGATCGCATGTGCCACAAGTCGCTTCCCCCATCGATGTTCACTTTGTCCATCGGCAGCCTTGTTTATGAATGTGGCGGTTGCCAATTATTTGATATTAATATAAATTTACTGTTTTGGGGTTTCTATTTAATGGTTTAAGGGAGAGGGAACATTGTTGGCTGGTATTGGTGGTCAAGTTATTAAAATTTAGTTTACGTGTACTTGTTTTTCAGTTGCGATATTTTTATTGTTTTTTTATTTTATTTTACTTTACTTTATTAATTATCCACTTCAATGTAATTTTTATATTTTATAAAACACATGTATATATAATTTTTTATATATAACAATCATTCTGTTTTTAGGGTGTGTGACAAGGATTCTGAAAACCAAGAACAATTGAAATCATCGGCCACTGAAGATTCACCAAATTGTGCAGGCCCTAGTAAACAACAAAAGATGTCAACAGAAGAAAATAGCACCCAGGAACATCCAGTCCTACAAAACACCCAGGAGGAAAATAGCACCCAGGAGCATCCAGTCCTACAAAACACCCAGGAGGAAAATAGCACTCAGGAACATCCAGTCCTACAAAGCACCCAGAAGGAAAATAACATCAGGAGCACCCTACTAAACCAGAAAGGAAGAATTCAGATTCTGGGAGGCATAAATATGGCTACAATGTTTTGTGGGAGAAGGACAGACCATAGTTAATGACAGTAATGAGAGAACAAACTGATGACAGCCTCACCCTGGGGGTGTTCTGCAAGTTCTGCAGAAAGGATGATAAAAAATCTGCAAATGGGTTAAAAGTGTGGAATAAGGTACCATGCTTTTCACTGCGCTTGGATAAAGTGCAAGAACACGAAAAAAGTAAAATGCATCAAGAAGCTTTGCTCAAACAAGTTAGTCAGTGCTCTCTCACACAAGAGGAAAGCTACCTTCCACCAAAAGAAACGAACAAAATAATTGCAAGTTTTAAAACTTTACACTTTTTGATTAGCCACAATCTTCCGGTTAGAGATCTGTTTGAATCACTGGTAGATTTCACAACAAACCAGCTTCACAGCCCAGATTTTGTTTCAGTAGATGGATATGGAAATGCAAACTATACTACTTATCAAATTCAAGACGAGCTTCTTGAATGCTTATCCGAAGTCTGTAGAAATGAAATGGTCCAGGAAGTGAAATGTAGTTAGCTAGCTTACTTGTTGATAAACCAGTGATGTCAGTAGCAGGAAGCACCTATGCATAGGTCTAAAGTACTTGGACAAATCTGGTGATGTTAAAACTGCGTTTCTTGATGAAGTACAGCTAAATAATGGAACAGCCGACTGTATTTTAAGAGCCACACAGGATGTGTTTTCAAAGTACGAGTTGTATTTCTCCATTCTTAAAGCCAATGAGACGGCGCAAGTGTAATGACAGGTCGTCATCAAGGAGTTACTACAAAAATTTAAGAAATGATTTCTGGCTTGCTATCAGTCCATTATCTGAATCATCGGTTAGCACTGGCATCTCAAAGCTCCTTTTGAAAGCATCCCATTTCTGGTTAAAGTTGGTGAAGTGCTTACTGCTTTATTTCATTATTGCAAATCAGTACTGTAAAATCTCAATCACTAAAGACGATACAGAACATTTTATAGAAAATGAAGAAGGACAACTGTGACAAAGTTGTGCTGAAGAGGACAGCTTTCACTCGTTGTCTTTCACATGAAGCAGCAGTGTCTGCACTTAGACGATCGTATTTAGCAGTAATAACGGATCTGGAAAACTCTGCTTCTTCTGCTGTCAAATCAAGCTATGGGGCAGGTGCAAATTCGGAAGGACTACTAAAACAGTTGAAGAACTTTAAATTTTACTTTACTATATCATGGCTGAATGATATTTTGATAGAACTTTCGTATTTGTTTTTAACACTGCAGAGTGATCAGCTGTCTATTTCACAAATGGAGTACAGAGTGGTAGCAACAAAAGCAAAGTTGAAGCAATTAAAAAACAGGCCTGGTGTGTTTGGACAGAAAGCAGAGAAAAATGCAATGACCATGGGTATTTCCCCGACAAGTACAGAGAAAGATTTTGTGCAGGAGATCTTTAAGAAATGGATCCCAATTCTTGTTTCAGATATTAAAGCCAGGCTTGGCAACCATGAAATCATATCGGCTTTGAGCTGTTTAGATGTAAGCTGCAATTACCAAAGCCCTTCTTTGATCAGTGGAAAGTTAGACATTCTGGAGCAGCACTTTAATATAGCAGAAGGGGAATTGTTTGAAGAACTGTGCGCACTGCAAGACTTTATGAAAGAAACACTAGAACCTGATTGTTTCCTGTCTGATGTGTACAAACTAATATTGCAACATGAAAAGCTGATGAGGAAATTAAATTGTTTTAAAAATATGAAGAACTTAATTGCTATCGCTTTGGTCATACCTTTAGCCACGGCAAGTATTGAGAGGATATTTTCGCAAGATAAGAACATTTTGTCTGAACGCAGAAATAGACTCGGAATATCCGAGTTAAGTGATATGTTAATGATTAAATTTTGCATAAATGTAAATTTTGAAGCAGCAGTTCAATTATTTTTTCGCAAAAAAAGAAGAATTTTACATTCTAAGAATCTGAATGTTTAGAGCAAATAGAAACGGAGGCTTTTCTTGAGATTTTAAGAACTAAAATATCCCTATTTGAGATTAAAGCAAATCTGTTTGCGGTTTTTGTAAAGAAAGATGTACCAATTGCAATTCTTATTAAATGGAAATTTAAGTCCATAACATTTACATTTCTTTTTTCTTTTTCTTTAACTATCTTATACAGGGTGTTTTTGAATTGAGTACAGATTTTTTGGGAGATGATAGAAGAGGTACTTAGAAGTATTTTTTGTCATATGAACATGAGGTCCCCGCAGCTCCGTTTACTTCCAATACTGCATTGAACAATCAAATGACACCGGGACGCAGTGTGCGTTGGTAGGCCTAGATTATTTTGTTTTTAACAATTGACACAAGCAATCTACTGTATGACTTTTACAGTAATTGTTCGAAATGATCGCCATTTGCTTCAAAGCACAATTCGCAACGCCTTATGATGGATTGATGTACGCGTGGAAACAGTTGATTAGCACGGTCGCTGATGTCACCTGCTGCCGCGACAACACGAGCCGCCAATTCTTCTTCGGTATCTACGGGTTCGGAGTACACCATTAATTTTATGCTTCCCCATAAAAAAAAATCCGTCGGTGTGAGATCTGGCGATCTCGGTGGCCAAGCAACTGGTCCGCCACGACCAATCCAACGACCAGGATATGTCTCATTGAGGTAATCTCTAACTGCTCTTGTGTAATGCGAAGGTGCGCCGTCCTGTTGAAACCACATCAAATGTCTGGTCATTAGTAGAACATCTTCAAGAAGACCAGGGAGCTCCTCCTTCAGGAAACCAAGGTATGTATGCCCGTTAAGACGGCATGGTAGGAGATATGGCCCAATCAGGACATTACTTTAAAAGCTATTACAGTAGATTGCTTGTGTTAATTGTTAAAAATAAAATAATCTCGGCCTATCAACGCATACTGCGTCCCGGTGTCATTTGATTGTTCAATGCAGTATTGTAAGTAAACGGAGCTGCGGGGACCCCGTGTTCATATGACAAAAAATACGAGAAGCGATTGATAAATAAGGTCTCCATGGCTGTAACTTTTTTTATTTGTTAACCGATTTTCAAAATTCTTTTTGTATCTTATACTCACATTTGTCCTCTATGTAATGCACTATTCACTTTTCGACATAGTCCCCATCCCTTTCCACGCATTGTACCAACGCGTGACCAGTTGGGTGAACCCGTCGGAGAGGAATTCCGGAGTTGTTGTCGACACTAGGATTGAATGGCAGCGTTTACCTCGCCGTCAGAACCAACTCATGTACCTTAAGGGGCTCTTTCTTCTTTGGGAAGTGGTGAAAGTCGCAATGTGCAAAGTCTTTCATTTTTGAACTCAATTTTTTATCTTTGAACTGTAGGCGCTGCAACGCCTCTGGTGTGTGGTGATTCGTGTACGGGCGGACGTTATCGTACTCCAGAAGAGGGTCCAAAGCTGCCATTCAATCCTGGTCACGCGTTGGTACAATGCGTGGAAAGGGATGGGGACTATGTCGAAAAGTGAATAATGCATTACATAAAGGACAAATCTGAGTATAAGATACAAAAAGAATTTTGAAAATCGGTTAACAAATAAAAAAGTTACAGCCATGGAGACCTTATTTATCAATCGCCCCTCGTACTTCTAAGGACCTCTTCTATCATCTCCCAAAAAATCTGTACTCAATTCAAAAACACCCTGTATATAAAATGCTAAATCTTCCTGCTCCGTGCCCGTTTCCATAGTAACGAGCAACAGTACAAGTTTCATTGTTTCCAGCAAATGAAAAAACACTGATTGTTAAAATCCAAAAATCGCAGCCGACGAAAAAGAATTTTAAAAAATCTTATATTTTCGTAGGCTACGGTTCGAAAATATATTGTCGTCATAGATTTAACTATATACATCTATTGACATTTAAAAATAGCACACTAAAATAAATAAAAAAGTCAAATTAAATCTTAAGTAAGTAATTTAGCTATTCTAAATTACGAAATTCATTACATGTATACGATTCTTATTTTTTATTTTAATGAAAAATAACATTCAAATAAAAGATTGGAAAAAAAAAGATGGCGAACGACTTGGTCGACGCGTTCTGCTCTCTCCTCATATAAGCCTATATAGGAAGGAACTTTCTTGAAGCCTTCTTTTTCATCTATTTTTCGCTATAAACTTCTGAGACTACCTGTTGTGCCTTTATTTTGCTCTTATTAAACCATCTGGCTCTCCTTTTCTTTTCCCCTTTTTTGATTGCTGGTAAGCAACCTGTTCGATATAGGGCCATCCGCAAGTCATTATGAGCAGCGAATCTTTCGGCGATGCCCCCCCCCCCCCTCGCATCCGGAGATCCTCCTCAGCGGGGAGGACGGAGGGGAGGAATGCGCTAATTGAGGGTTACCCTCCCCCAGACAAACATGCAAGGAACTCTACTCTTTCCCCGAACTTGGGAAATACGCCGGTTTCTCTGCGTGATTCCCTTTCGGATTTCTACATAACTTCTCAGACAACTGCCCCTCAGAAGTTCAAAAAAAATTCTAATAAAAATTCTAATAAAAAGCATGATAAAAGGTCTCGCCAGGACAAACAAGATAGGCTAGAAAAACAAGATAAGCTAGAAAAACAAGACAAGCAAGCCAATCAAGATAAGCCTGATAAGTCAGAAAGTCAATCTAAAAAAGATAATTTGTTGTCGTCTTCCCCTCTCTCACAACAACCCACGTCATCGCCCTTGACAGAGGGGGGGGGGGGTCTGTCCAGCCCCCTCAGAACGACAGTCAGCTACTTCTTACTACCAGCGCTGATATTGTGGAACATTTGGAATTGGCAGCTCGGCCTTGGCTACTAGTGTCAGTGACCCGCCCTAACGGGCCTGCAACGTCATCTGGCCCAGAAGAAAGCGTCTGCAACACACCTTGACCCAATGTGGAATGACATTCCCCCAGGTCTTTTCCGTAGAACTATTTCTTCCTTGGTTGGTGCTTCTCCAATGGTGACAAAACTACGTTCTGGAAAATTCCTAGTTAAATTCAGTTCCAAAGCCCAGGCTTTCTCTTGTATAAAGTTCGAGGACGTTGGTGTCTATAAATTGGCATATGAGGTACCGAGGTTTCTCACTTCATCGGTAGGATACATTTATGGTATCCGCCCGATCGATAACATTAGAAGAACTACAATCTCATGCAGACATCGGGAAGTCCATATCTGGAATCAGACAGTTCCCCCCTCCATATTCCGGAGCTCTATATGATAAATTATTGATATTTTTCAACACGCCTTCTCCCCCCGTGAAGGTGAAATTTGAAAACCAGTCATTCCCGGTCTCGTGTCCCCCACCAAGACCCTTACAGTGCTCGACTTGCCATAAGCTAGGTCATTCTAAGCAAAGGTGTACTAGCAAGCCGCTCTGCTCCAAATGCCTGTCCCAGGAGCATATTAGAGATAAATGCCTCTCTCCGCAAGCTCTTTGTGCGAATTGCAAGACCAACCACTCTTCTTACTTCAAAGGCTGCAGTGTTTTCAAATACGAGTCTCTCATTAGAAGTAAGATGGTCTCTTTATTCGTATCATATTACGAAGCGAAACGACTCACGGATATGGAGTTGGGAGTTGCGTCCCTCTGTCCCCGCTCGCCAGACTTACGCCATCACGGTGTCGTCCACGTCCCGCCCTCAGCTTGATACTCGGTATAATATAGCCCCTTCTCAACCTGTATCGAATGCCCCGATTAATGACATGAACGTCGCCACTGACTATGACAACCCTGTTAATATTACGTGTTCCACCTGTGGACGGGAAGAACTCTCGCCGGTTTTTTCCCACCATTCACCCATACCTCAAATGCCTGGTTTTGATTCTATTATACCTTCCCCGGTTGCTTGGCCAGAATCTGCTTCTTCATTTGTTGCCCCCTCTTTAATAGATGCAATGGAGACTTCTTGTCAAACGCCCCCTCCTCAAGCAAATGCCGATCCGCAGTATGATGTGAGCCCAAGTGTAAATATTACCGCTCTGGGGAATCACAAGGTTGACGAACTGGTTCGAAACTGCTTTAAATTGTTTCTTACATCATTCGTTGAAGTGTCCGGTAAAAGCAATAATTCTGTTAATCTCGGTGATACTTTCAAATTAATGGAATCCCGTTTCCCATTCCCCCCCTCATGGTTTCAAGCCATTACGAGTTGGTGGCAAAGTATTTTGCTTCCCCACATCAGCAATGCCCCGTCTCAATAATACAAGCATAAGCGTCCTCCACTGGAACATCAGAGGCCTGGCCTCTAACTGGGAGGACGCCATACTCCTCCACAAGATATCCCCAATTATGACCTTATGCGAGACCTTTTTAAGTCAAAACTCTTCTGTAAATTTTCCTAAATCTGTCTCCTACATTAATAGCAGGGAGAAATATGGAGGTGGCAACCTCGTTGCCATAAAATCACATATCCCACACTTCATTAACTTCATAGATCATTTAGATGGTACTGCGGTCATAGACTTAGTCATCTACCTTTGTGACACCTGGTTACACGTATATTGTATCTATGTCCCTGGATACCTCCCCAGGGTCAAGTGGTCTAATTTATTCAATCTTTTCCCCCCCTCATACATCGCAATCAGGGACTTTAACGCCAAAAGTCCCGATTGGGGCTGCTGTAGTCATAATCTTAATGGTCGCTACCTTGAGGAGCTGCAAGCTAGTCATAACTTCAGAATTCTATTTACATCTGAACACACTTATTCGCCGTCGAGACTGGGGTGGTAGTCCTTCAATTTGGACATAGCATTGGTGTCTTCTGACTGCCCTTTTTCCCCTTATTTGGAAGCCATTCCTGGTGCCTATGGCAGCGATCACTCTCCGATTCGCCTTTTCATTTCCTCTTGTGTCGACCCCTGCTACTCGCTTCCGTGTAAGTTTCTCCCCTCGGCCCGATATGCCCAAAGTGTCAGCCATTCTCCTCCTACCCCTTTGGGCCCAGAATCAGTGAGGAGCCATAACATTATTGATTTTCTCTCTGTTTTTCAGTAAGGACTTTCCTCCAAGCCCCCTATTGGTAGATCCTTTCCATCTAGGCCAGTTTGGTGGAACTTTGAATGTGAAGAGGTAGTTTGGCTTCGGAATAAGGCCAAAAGAAAATTTCGCAAATGTAGATGTTTGAACTGCTGGCTAGAGCTACGAAGAACAAAAGCTCATTGAAAGAAATTATTGAAAAGGTATAGACGGAAATATTGGCGGGAAGCCATCAAGAAAGATGAACCAGGTAATGTGTGGAAAGTTCTGAAATGCTTTCAAAAGCGCTCACCTTCTTCTGTCCCTCTCATTAAAAATGATGAAGGCCACCTTCTGGACCCCAGGTCTTCAGCAGAATCCATCCTCCGTTTGGCGGTGAGCACGCCTTCGACTCGTCCAAAGAGCTGGCCTAAACATTCTCTCACAGCGGTGGATTGGTCGAGCAAACAATAACCTGGAACTTGAGAAGTGGCCACCGCGGAGCCCCGACCTCACACCTTGTGATTTCTTTTTATGGGGGTGTGTAAAGGACAGGGTCTTCACCCTACCCCTTCCCCGTGACCTAGACGAGCTGAAAGAACGCATTACGGTAGCGATACGTGGGATTGATGGAGACATGTTAATGCGGGATTGTCACGACAGGGGGGCATATTGAACATCTTTAACTGTGTCACAATAAACTTCCAGAGTTTTTCTTTAAGAATCCGTATGTGGTGTGTCTATATTCTGAATAGCTTTGATGTAATAAATTTTTAAAGTGTGAAGTTCTTTTGTAATCACCCTGTATAATAATAATTTTTCAGTTCTACAAATTAATAAAAAGGAAAAATTCATAAATTAGAAAAATAAAAAATCAAAAGCAAAAAACTTTCATTTCTCTTTTTTATATTCATTATATGTGTATGATTAATTTATTTAGTTATAAAATATAGTGGTCGTGCCCCCCAAAAACGGTCTGCCGAAAAAATAGAGCAATGAGGGTGGTAAAACAAACAAAAAAAAAAGAGCCCGAAGAGCCATTTTCACTGAAGAGCAAATTTTACCTCTAATAGTTGTAAATGTGTTTTTGTGTTAGGTTATAACTGTCAAATTGAGAGTAGTGACTTTGTCCCATTGTTTTAGTATAACTCTCATGTTGACAGTGACTTTTTTTAGTATTAGCAATACTGTCAAATATAGCAGTCCTGCCAATTATTATAATCCTGTCACAGTTGAATTTTTTTAAAAATAAAATCGAACTTGCAGTTTCCAGTTATGCAGTTACCATCGTACGCCGAGCTTTCGAATAAAATCAAAAGCAATAACATCATTTATTGGATGCTCGAATCAATGCAGCCAGCTGTGTCTGGCGCGAACTGTGGTGATCCGTTGTAAAAAACTTGAGTTAGGAAAGAAACCCAAGCTGTCTGTTTTCCAAATCTTTGTCCCCATTCCCTTCTATGGTCATGAGTTTTGGGTAATGACCGAAATAGTTCCGAAATGAGATCCTGAGAGATTGAACAGGTGTCCCCTATTAGATAGTGTTCAGCATCAGAATAAGGCAGTCTTTAGGTGTTAAACCGCTAATTCTCCGCATTGAGAGGCCTTAAGTGCATTGTTTGGCCACATGCACAGATGCCGCAAAACCGTCTTCCTAGGCAGTTGCTGTTTTCCCAAGTCGGTGGTTGGGTTAGGTCAAGTGACAACGAAGTGGGTGGGGATAGGAGGAGGGGGGGGCAAAAACATGAACTTGGTCGTAAGCCCATAAGAAATAAAAATCATGGGGTTAGGTCAGGTGACCGTGGAAGCAGCAGAAGAAGAGGAGAAGTATGTCTCATAAGAGATCAAGGAGTCGGCCTAGAATTACATTGATCATCTGGGTTCGAGTCGCTTGGGTATTACCATTGAGGACATGAACCTGATGGCGGAAAATCTCGAGCGCTACCCTGCGACCTTAACGAATAGGCAGGTTTGAAAACTAAGTAAACATTTTTATTTATTATTGGCAGTCGTGTCACAGGCGAAATTTTATAATTAAAATCGAATTTGCGGATTCGCCTGTTATGGCACCGTCGTATGACGGGCTTTAATACTAGTTACACTATAATTCATTACTTTTCTAGGAATTCTTGTTTGATTTAAAAATATAAATGTAAGTCACTGAAATGCATGTACTTTTATTATCATTGAAGTAAGAATTTAGCTGCATTCAGTGCACCTTCAGACATTCAGTGCCCTTTTCAAATATTCAGTGCCCCATTGCTTTCAAGCTCGCCACGCTGCCCTTTGGTTCTACAGCCATCACTGAATTAAACAAGTGGACTAATATCATACCACGAAAAGCAGGACCAGGCCATGATGCAACCTACTCCGAATTTCACTGACGATACGACACAATTCTGTAAAAACAGTTCGCTGGGCATTCGCCAAATCCACACACGTTTCATCGGACCGTGACAACTGATAGCGGGATTCATCACTCCGTAGGATGATCTTTCCATTGTTCTGGAGTCCAGTGGCGGCGTTCCTTGCATACTGTAACTGACGGTCGCATTGAGGGATATGATATTAGGCTTCTGAACTGCTGCTCATCCATTAAAAGTGCGACGATATCGTGGCGGACGGTACGATCACTTGCATCACTAGACGCCAATCAAAAGTTCTATGCCAACGAAGCCTTACGGTTTGACATCACCATACGTTTCGGTTGCGATCTGTCAATTTCGTCGGTTTACTGAGCTGGGTTGGCAAATTATAATCCCCTCTCGCTTCCACTTCAAAATAACATCACTCACTGTCTAGTGGGGTATCTGAACTTTGTTGGAAATCTCATGGATCGAATGCCCAAACTTGTGGGTTCCAATGATCATCCCTCTTTCCTCCGTACTAAGTTCGCGTCGCTGTTGGAGATCTTGATCAGGCATCCAGGCGCACATGCAACTATATAAACACCTCAAAATGAGGCTCATTCACCTACCGGTGGTCCATCAGAAGTCCATCGGGAAAGTGAAATGAAAATTATAGGTGTGATGGTCCCCTCCGATGACCAAACAGAGACAATGTGTGTCGAACAGTGCTTTCTAAACACAGAAGAACCTAGCCGATGCCGTTCAAGGAGGAGAAAGGACTTTGTGCGACCCCTTTCTTTGCTCTGTCTAAATGGGCAAGCCACAGTTTTTTGTTAAGGAAAGCAATTGGAATGACTAGGTCCAACTTCAAAGGATTATCAGTCAGTCCTCCATCAGGAATCGTATTGACTGGTAGAAAGGCACACGAGTCCATAATGCTGTTTACACCGATCCCAGATGGCCAGTGCGAAGGAGCACTCAAAAACACATGCTGAATAGTCTCTACTACGCCACAGAATAAACATCCAGCAGATCCGCCTACTCTCCATTGATGGAGACGTTGAAGAATATAAAATACGTGCTGCTGCAGCCGCCATTGGAAATTAAAATCAGTTCTTTCAAAGGCAATTGATTCATTTACCTTTAAAATAGCTGACCACGGATAATCAGGGTGAAGTCGAAAGATGTCGGTGGTCAGATCCTGGTCATATTGCTGGAAGAACTACGAAAGAGTAGATGGCTCCAACCTTGTGGATCTATTTGGCGTAGTGCGGGTAAAATAATCATTAAGTCAAGTTGGAAATATTGGTAGCATCCGGTTGACAAGGTTCATAGTCACTGGCAAAGAGAGAGGTAATGGAAGCACAAAGTTCGCCCAAATGGGTGGGGGGAGGAGAAAGACTCGAATCATCGGAGCTAGTCTGGCTGCAATAAAGTAACGCCGGTTGTCAGGCAGGCCTAACCCTCCCCTCTCAGAAGAAGTAAAAAGAAATCTGCCCAGAGCGTATGACGTTTGGCAGAAATTTCCCACACACAATTCATTATTGCACTGCGTACCTTAAGAAAATATTTACGGGATGTTAAAGTCAACAGGCATTTAGAAGTCAGAAGTGGCAAAATGTGAATCTTAATAAACCACATCTTGACAAGCATCGAGGTGGAAAAACGAAAGTTCATGTAAAGGCGGGTAACACAATTTTCAATTACTCGTTGCCAGTGTAGAGAGTCCATATTTGGTAAAAACGAAAAAACATATCCAAGACATTCACTGGCCACATCATGTCAACGGAATATTTTGAGATATTCACTAATCCAATTAGATTTAATCATTTAGACTTGAGGAGATTGATGGAGTACTCTCCACTCACAAAACTGGTCGATAGTTCTTTCATAAATGTTCAGGGTATATGAATCACACGCAAAAAGGATGACGTCATCTGCGTAAGCAATCCAACGCTTGATTGCAGAAAGAAATAAGACAGGTAGGCTTTGGCAGCGCTATTGTTGGCCTTGGCTAAAAGAACAGGTTAGTGCGAAGAATTCAATAGGAAGTAAAAGAGCCTCGCGACAATTCCATTTGGAACTTGGTTAGAGCTCTTCAGAAGAAGAAGAATGATACGCTTCCTCCACTGCACCCCTCAAGGTAATTACGTCCAAACTAATCAGGATAAAGCTCAAATAATTGCAGATTCCCTAGAGATGCAGTTTGTTACCGTTGATAACAATAATCCCGAGAGTCAGCTCATGTCCCAGACAGTGGAAGATGGTCTTGCCAACTTTTGTGAAGTCCCACAGCCTACAACTAAGATCATCATCGAGGCCGGAGAAATCACTACCATCATAAGAAATCTGAAAAAGAGGAAGGCTTCAAGAAGAGACAAGGTAAATAATAACTCCTTAAAGAACCTCTCAAAGAACATCATTAGCGACATCTCGAATATCATAAGCGACTGTTGGAAGTTTTTCTATTTACTTCCAAGCAGCAATCTATTGTGTTAAGTATCCCCAAGCAGGGGCAAAATCCTGCAATTCCCGCGAGCTATCGACCTATCAGCCTACTCCCACCGATGTCTAAAGTCTTGGAGAAAACGATCCTCACCAGGTTCAAAAGCTACTGTCTCACCAATGGGTTAATGCGGGAAGAACAGTTTGGCTTTCGAGCCGCCCACTCGTTTCAGATGCAGATATGGAGGCTCTTTAGAGATCTGAGCACCCCACTAAACCTTTCCAGGTACTGTGGCGTGGTTTTTCTTGATGTCAGCAAAATTTTCGATCAGGTGTGACACCAGGGGCTAATCTACAAGATGATTAGAGACGGGTTCACTTCTTATTTGATTATGATCGTGAGATCCTTTCTAAGCGACAGGTTCTATCAAACCAAAGTTGGCAAAAACTTCTAAACGCCCCGCAAGGTAAAGGATGGTTTCTCACTGGGTTCTGTCCTCGGGCTCGTTCTCTTTAATTATTTTGTGTACGATTTCCCAATACCCGAGAAGTGTAATTTATATTTCTATGCTGATGATACTGCCATCATGTCATGGGCGCACCAGCCATCTCACGTTATCGCTCTGCTGCAGAAACGCCTTGAAGAAGTTCGAGGACTGGTTTAATTGCTGGAAACTGAATCTTAACGTCGTAAAATGCAAAGCCGTGTACTTCAACAAAATACTTAAGTGTCCCCCGGATACCCTGGTTCTATTCAATAAGAAACTCGAATGGGTTGACAACTACAAGTATCTTGGCGTTATCATCGACTCAAGACTCTCCTGGAATCGTCACGTAACTTTTGCTCTGAACAAAGCAAAGAGGGCTAAGCACAGTCTTATAGTTCTGTGTAGAAACAGCGCCCTCAGCATCGATAATAAATTACTACTGTACAAGACAGTGATTCGGACCATCCTCCTCTACGGTATGCCTGCGTGGGCGACTATATGTAGAAGCAGATGGAGTGAACTCCAGTCGTTCCAGAATGTTACCCTGAGGACCATTGCGCAGCTTGGAAGAAGGACCGTAAAAAATCATTACATCCACTCGGATCTGAACATATTGGAAAGTGTGTTCAAGATCTCCTGATAAACATGGTGCAGACGATGAAGAGCCATGACAATGACCTATTGGCTGGAATACTGAAAAACGGGATGGAAATGAAGTGGCATAAAGTGTAGAAAACCGAGGTATATTCTTGATGTCAACTTCGAAGACGTTGGCAACGCTTCCTTCCCGGATTATTGGAAGATGTAATACCACCCTCCCCCTCCCCCTCTCCTACTCTTCTGACAATCGTCAATCTTATTTTTTGTTTTTTCATAATGTGGAAGCCCTCTTTGGGTTAGTCAGGCTTCTTGCCTATTTCAGTGTACTTCATGTGGAATTTATTCCGGAAGGGTGAGAATCGTGTAAGCTCTGCTTACGTCCCACCAGAACAAATATACAAAGGTTTGGCACAAAGAACTTCACTGTTCGATTGTCGATTGTCGAAATTTATCAAAGCCATAAACTTTAGATAAAGTAATAAATTACAGAAAAATATTGTAAAAAAGAGGTAACTAATTGTGCGGAAAATTTATAATCAAATCAACCAGATGAGATTCTTCTAACGGGCCTGTATCCGAATTTAGTAAACATCTTGCGTCCTTCTTCCTTATATCCAAAGTCTCGAAGGCATCTAGTAGATATTCTTTGTCGACGCTTTTTAGTAACCTGACCCTGTCCTTGGAAATGGTGTGGCCGGTCTCCAACAGATGTTTTGCAACCGTCGAATTTTCTGAACATCCATATTTTGCTCTTTACATCTGGCTTCAAATTTCCTTTTAGTTTTACCCCGATAAACCAACTCACAATTGTTACAGGGGATCTTGCAAATTCAAGACTGTAACAAAGGAGGGGTGTTATCTTTGAGGTTTCCCAGTAGAAGTTTTAGAGCGTTCGGGTTTTTATAACAAATATCCTTTGATTATTCCTTGAAACCCCTTAGTCATGTCTCAGTTAAAAGAAACGTATATAAATCTCCTTTTTTTCTTATCTATCTTCAGGGTTGTAGTGTTTCGTACTTTGTGTATAAATTGCCTGCACACATCGGCGGTTGAGAACATAAACCGGCCACACCATTTCCAAGAACAGGGTCAGATTACTGAAAAGCGTCGACAAGGAATATCTACTAGATGCCTTCGAGACTTTGGAGATAAAAAAGAAGGACGCAAGATTTTTGCTAAATTCGGATAAAGGCCCGTTAACAGAATCGCAACTGTTTGATTTGATTATAAATTTTCCTCCCACTTAGTTCCCTCTTTTTTACAGTAATTTTTTTTGTAATATACTACTTTACCTGTGAGTTTTTGGCTTTGTTAAATTTTGCCTGAGGAAAAAGGCCTCAACATTAACGACCTCCAGGTAAGTATAAGCAATTAGGACGTATCTTTCATGTGTTTTCTAATCTAGGCAAAAGTTACCCACAGTTGAGTGGGCTCCTCACGACCAACTAATTTATACTAAGGCTACACAACGTTATACTGTAATCAACAAAGGTGAACTTCGGTGCGTGATATGGAACGTTAGGGGGATTCCCCGAAAGCGTATCGAGCTTCACAATTTTCTGATAAAGCAAGAAATCGACATTGATTTCTTCTGTGAAACTCATCTAAAAACCAAGCCAAGACTTCAAGCTACCTGGCTATTGTGTGTACCGTGACAATCGTATGGCTTCAAACGCTGCAAGATGTGCTTCTGGGGGCGCAGCAATCATCATTAAGAAAGGAATTCAACACCAAAAATTAGTCTCCAAGTCTTATGCAGGTATGGAATCGGCTTTCATCATTATCAATGACGTCTCTCTCTTGGTGAAGTGAATTCGTGGCGCTCTACAATTCACCTAAATATTCTCTTGACGTTAGCAAGCTTGATGAATTCTTCAGTGGTGACACTCCAGTCGTTCTGGCTGGTGACCTAAATGCCAAACATCCAAGCTGGAATTCAAAAACGCTCAATCAAATTGGCGTCATGTTCTGTAAGTATCTGCAAACCCAAGATGATGTTATCGCTGCTGGACCTGTGGAGGACATCTATTACCGCGACCACTCTCCTACTAGTGAGTTTAGGACATCTCGCTGATGAAGGATTTCTTCAAACCGTATATCTTCACGATTGATGACCTTTCTTCTGTCCACAAGCCTGTAGCGTTGAACTTTGACAATGTTGAATCACTTTCAGAGAAGAACTGAAACGTTATCAAGATTGGAAGCTCTTCAAAGACATTCTTCAAAGGCTGCTGTCTCGACGTTGCGTACTGTACGTATTGCGATCAACGTCTTGAAGACATCACCCAGACATATTAACAGTGCCATAGAAGCTAGTGATTTTCCATAAGAGAATAATACTCCTCATCGAATCCAACTCACTCCTGGAATCTAAGGCTTAATTCCTGAAAGAAACAGGATCTGCAGTCTTGGCAACGCTTTCGTGAGCCTTGGCTCAAAACCAAGTACAACAGGCTAGTGCGAAGAGTTCAAGAGGAGATAAAAGAGCTTCACGACGCTAGATGGAATGAAAAACTCAAAAGCTTATCGGCTCGCGACAATTCCATTTAGAATATGGTAAGAGCTTTACAGAAGAAGAAGCTTCCTCCACTCCGTACAGCACAAGGTGACTATGTGCAAACTAATCAGGACAAGGCCCAAGTCATTGCAGATTCACTGGAAATGCAGTTTGTTACTCCTATCAACAATAATCCCGAGAGCCAAATCATGCCTCAGCGTGTGGAAGATGGCCTTATCAATTTTGATGAAGTCCCGCAACATTTAACGAAGAACAACATTGCGGCCGGAGAGATCGCCACCATCATAAGCAAACTGAAAAAGAACAAGGCTCCAGGAAGAGACAAGGTGAGCAATAACGCCCTTATGAATCTCCCGAAGACCTTTATTGACGAGCTCACCATATCATCTGCGACTGCTGGAGATTTCTTACTTCCCTGTGTCTTGGAAACAATCTATTGTGTTGAGTATCCCCAAGCAAGGGCAAAATCCAGCAATTCCCGCGAGCTACCGACCTATTAGCCTCTTCCCCTCGATGTCTAAGGTTTTGGAGAAAAAGATTCTCGTCAAATTCCAAAATCTCACCAATGATCTACACTTCGGAGAGATCAGTTTGGCTTTCGTGACGATCACTCTTGTCAGATGCAAATATGGAGACTCGTTGAAGACCTAAGCACCCCCTGAACCTTTCCAGGCACTGCGGGGTGGTATTTCTCGATGTCAGTAAAGCTTTTGACCATGTGTGGCATGGGGGCCTTGTCTACAAGATGATTAGAGACGGGTTTCCTCCTGATTTGATTTTGATGGTGAAATCCTTTCTCACCGACAGGTCATACCAAGCTAAAGTTGGTGAAAATCTATCCACGCCCCGTGTTGTAAAGGCCGGTGTCCCTGAAGGTTCTGTCCTCGGGCCCGTGCTATTTAATTATTTTGTGCATGATTTCCCGAAACCCAAAAATTTTAATCTATATTTCTATGCTGATGATACTGCCATTGTGACATGGGCACACAAGCCGGTCACGTTATCACTTGTCTACAGCACGCCTTGAAGATGTTCGAAGACTGGCTTAACTGCTGGAAGCTGAAACTTAATATCGGAAAGTGCAAGGTTATGCACTTCAACAGAAAGTTCAAGCGTCCCCCAGATTTTCTTGTTCTATTTAATAAGAAACTGGACTGGGTAGACAACTACAAATATCTTTGCGTTATCATCGACTCAAGACTCTCGTGGAATCGCCACGTGACCTACGCTCTGAATAAAGCAAAGAGGGCTAAGTACAGTCTCATGGCTCTCCTGGGTCGCAACAGCACCCTCAGCATCGACAAAAAGTTACTTCTGTACAAGTCGATTATTTGGACCAAACTTCTCTATGGCATTCCTGCGTGGGCTAATATCTATAGAAGCACATGGAGCGAGCTACAACCGTTCCAGAATGTTACCCTGAGGACTATTGCCCAGCTTGGCAGAAGGACTTGAAAAACCAATCCATACACTCATAAGCATGGCCCATATCGGAAAGTTTATACCGGACCTCCTTTTGATTGTGGAGCAGAAGATGAAGATTCACGACAATGAACTAGTGACTGGAATATTGAAAAACTCAATGGATATGAAGTGGCATACGAAGTATCGTAAGGCACATTCGAAAACCGAGGCAAACTGTGGCAAACTGTAGTATCGAAAACCGAGGCACATTCTTGACGTCAACTCTGAAGACATCAACAACGTTTCTTTCCAGGACTACTGGAAGATGTGATAATCGTCTTTTCGTTGTATTTTTTTTTTATTTCTGACAATCGTCAATCTCACTTTCTTTGTATACTATGGAAGACCGTTTGGGTTGGTCAGGCTTCTTGTCTACCTCATTGTATTTCTTTCGAAATTTATTCTGGTTCAATGAGTTTTGTGAAAGCGCTGCTTTCGTCCCATCTGAACAAATGTACACTTCACTGTTCGAATGTTGATTGTTGATTATGTTCCACTTATTCCAACACCACCTCTACTCAAAGCCTGAGCGCGAAAATTTCATACTTTGTTACATCATACTTAGTCATAATTTAGGGCTTATTATTGGTAGAAATGCGATTAAAGATGACTACATATGACGTTTTAACGATGTATGACGTTTCCGCGCTCAGGCTTTCTCTTTAGGTGGTGTTGCTCATTCACGCATTTCTCATTAGATTCAGCTCTTTGCTTTCAATTCGTCGTCGCTGGTGCGCCCTTTTCAGGGCGAGATTCACCTTCTCTGCTGTATCTTATGTGCTGGTCCCTGACGTTGGAATATTCCCGTAAATCAGTGCACCAGGACGCTCACCATCCTTCTAGGTCCCTGGCGTTGGGATTAATTTCCTCGCAAACCTAATTAAGGACGTTTTCCATTCCACTTATTATCATCCTGATCATTCACAAGCGGGTCCCTGGCGTAGAATTAATTTTTTCGCAAACCTGACTTGTTCTTTGTTTCTAGGTGCGTCCTTCTTAGGACGACTTCTTTAGCACATACCTGGCTGCGAGGTTGCTCTTTTAGGAATATGATGGCTTCGTCAAAATTAACCACACTGAAGTCGGCAAAGGAGTCTTTGCTGGTGGCCGATGGTAAGACTGTGTCCGGCGAAAAGGCCTACCGGGATGCCTGTTTGGATGCTAGGTTTGCTGCATTTGACCTAGCGTTTAACGAAATGCTAGAGGCTTACTGGGATGAAATAAACGCTAAGTGTATAGTGCACTGGAGGAAAAAGTGGAATCCTTACATACAAGTTTTGAGAAGTTCAAAGGTATCAACAAAGAAATTCAAGACTTTCGTAGAGATATTATTCACAAAATAACTGAATTTAAGGAAGCCTTCGAGAAATGCTTCGGGACACCAAAGGCGGGGAACTCAATGGAAGATAATGAGGTAAGAAATAATTTTAAATCTACTTCTTTTACTAAGAAAGTGCATGGATTGGAGACAATGGAAATAACTGATGATCGTGACTGTTCAATAAACGGTGGCAATAAAAGAAGTCACTCCGACGGAAGTGAAGAAGATGAGGAAGACAGTGCCTGGAAAGTTGTTCGTAACAAAAAACCCAGAAGGGGGAAGAGGACTGATAATTTGCAGCACAGTATTTCCCAAACCAATGTCACCCGTGAAAAGGGAGCTATCTACATTCCCTTATTATCATTAGACATCACGGGAAACCAATTAAGGAAGTTCTAGGTGAGATAAAAAATCACGTATCTCTAGATAAGATTACTGCACACACTGCTCGCTCTGATATCATCAAGGTCAAATACCACGAAGAAAGTGTTGAAATACGTTGTTCACAACATAGACAAAACCTATGACCTTGATGACTTTTGCGATGGTCTTAGAAAGGCTAATTACTTTCCGGATAAGGCAATAAGACTTAAAAAAGCAAACGGTGCTGTTGAAATGTCTTTCAAAACACAGAACACAATAAGTCATTCTTATGGTCCACTTGCTGTAGCAATCGAATTTTTTAGGGGGAACAAAAAGCCCTTGAAATGCTACAACTGCTTACGTTTTGGGCACGTATCCCAGAGCTGCACCAAGTCGCCACGTTATAACAAGTGCGCGGGCGACCACCAGTCAAGGGACTGCACCAACATAAAAGATAAGACCCGCCTAAATGTATTCGCTGTGAAGACCAGCACACATCCAGCTATACCAAGTGTCCCAAATACCTGCTAGTTAAAAAAAATAGGAATTCCAAAATAACTGAAGGAATAACTTTTGCTTTTGTTGCCTCTGCTTCTTCTGGCAAAGGAGCTGTTGATCATAATGCATTGGCCAAAATACAAAGGTATCTAGGAAACTTAATGAATATGCTAAAGGAAAGTGGCAAAGATTTGCTGCAGGTAACTCCATTTGAGAACAGGATATAATCATGGACAGACATCCCTACAAAGCAATAAAATCAAGATAAGCTACGTCGCACTATTTGGAATGCGAGGGAAATTCCTCGCAAGCGTTTCGAATTTTACGATTTTCTTACAAGTTAGATTATTGAAGTTGCCTTCTTGTGCGAAATTCACCTTAAGCAGAGTAAGGCTTTTAAGCTATCAGGTTACTAAGTTTACCGAAAAGATAGGGCCCCTAAAAAAGCTACTGATCCGGCCTCTGGTGGGGCAGCTATTGTTGTCGGAAGAGGTATTGAACACACTAAGATCGTCACTCCCAACCTTGTAAATATGGAAGTAGTTTCCATTATCATCAAAGATGTTGACATTGGTGAGATAAAGTTTACTTCCCCGTACAACACGCCCGGACACAAGCTTGACCCTCGTGATCTGAATGAACTGTTGTCTGGGCCTACTCCAATTGTTATGGCGGGTGATTTAAATGCCAAATATCCAAACGTTCTAACCAAAGTGGCTCGGTGTTTTACAGGTACATGTTAGATCAGGTTGACACTTCTGCCATCGGTCCCCTTGAAGACACATACTATTGTGATCACTCGCCCGTAAGTGATGTTCTTGATATTGCTATCCTCAAGGCGTTTTTCAAACCCTATAATATCTTTATAGTAAATGCCTTATCTTCTGATCACCATCCTGTTGCTCTTAATTTTGAGGGGATTAATGCCCTGCCAGCAGCAGTGACATTGACGAGAATGTCAAAAACGTCACTCGCTCCATTATTATGGCTACTAATACCAGTGCTTCTCCTGTTGACTGCAAGCACCCAGACCCATATGGAACTTCCTCCCTCCATCAGGCATCTCATCTATGAAAAAAACACTTTCAGAAGATTGTGGCAGCGTACCAGGTTTCAGCATTTCAAGACCAATTATAATAGACTTTCTCGCAAGGTCAGCGACAAATCAAGGAATTACGGAATCAAAGGGGAATGATAAAATCAAGACTCTGTCCGTCCAGAACAACTCTCTTTGGAGTACAGTCAGGGCCCTTAAGAACAACAGAGCCATTGATCTCCCACCTCTGCTTACAGAAGATGGCGATTTTGCTAGCAGCGACCAGGACAAAGCCCAACTTATCGCTGATTCATTGAAAACTCATTTCACTACGCCAAAGGAGGACTTTCTGATTAATATTATCCGCGAAGTTAAGGATAAGTGTGATAAATTTGGCCTTAGTCAACGAGATCTCACCTCTGCAAATACCATTGGCATCACTGAGATTGTGAGCATCATCAAGCACTTAAAAAGTAAGAAAGCAGCTGGTATCAACACCATCACCAACGGCACCCTCAAGAATCTACCCCCTAGTGTCATTCGCTGTATCACCAAGATCATGAATGATCGGACATTTCCCAAGTTCTTGGAGGGACTCAGTCATCTTCACCATTCCCAAACCTGGACTTGATCATGCTCTTTCTGCCAGGTATGGCCAATTAGCTTAATTAGCTTGCTGCCCATGCCTTCCAAGGTCTTTGAGCGCACTATTCTCAAGAGGTTCAACGACTTCTGCGAGGCAAACAACCTTATTCGTAAAGAGCAATTTTGTTTTCGGTCAGGTCACTCTTGCCAGCTACAGGTATGAAGGCTAGTTGCTGATCTAAGCGGTCATCTTAATCTTTCCATGTTTGGTGGTCTCGTATTCGTCGATTTCCAAAGGCATTTGATCAAGTCTGGCATGATGGTCTCATTTTCAAGATGATCTCTTGTGGGTTCCCTGATGACCTCATTGCTTTGATTCGCTCTTTCCTGACAAATAGGACCTTTCGTGTCATGGTTGGTGACTCCTTGTCTGACCCTTGTGATATAAAAGCTCGTTTTCTCCAAGGCTCTATCTTGAGTCAGCCTTGTTCAACTTCTTTATTCATGACTTTCCCAAGTTTGCAAAATACAATCTCTACTTGTTTGCGGACGTAACCTTGCTTACGTTATCAGTCGACTGCAGAAAGCTCTAAATCAGTGTGAGAGCTGGTTCACTAGGTGGCGATTACAGCTGAATGTCAAAAAGTGTAAAGTCATGTTAAATCACTCGAAAACGCAAAAATCCTCCAAGTCACTCTTTCTATACGGAAGGAAGCTTGAGTGGATAAAAATTATAAGTATTTCGGTGTTATGATTGGCTCCAAGCTCAAATGGAACGACCAAGTTAAATACGCACTCAGTAAGGCCAAGAAAGCGAAGTTCAGCTTGATCGTGCTTCTGGGGCGAAATAGCGCCCTTGAAGTGGATAACAAACTATTGTTGTACAAGGTAGTGATACGTCCCATTTTGCTTGACGATATGACTTCTTGGTCTACTATTTGCAAATCAAGGTGGAAGGATCTCCAGAACTTCCAAAATGTTGCTCTCCGGTCCATTGCCTAACTTGACAGAAGAGTTGACAACAACCACTCTATCTACGATGATCTGGGGATGTCCCATATTGGTACCTATATCGAGATACTTCTGATGAACATGCTGCCCAAGATGGAAAATCTTGAAAATACTCTGGTCTCTGGTATTATGGATCACTCACTCGTTGTTAAGGGTCCCCTCAGGTTTCGAAGACTCCGTCATCTCCTGGATACCTGTTTCGACGACATAAGCAAGGCCATCTTCCCCAACTACTGGATCGTTTAGATCCTTTTGATTGGGCTCTCTATTCGTCAATCTACAATCCGACTCTCGTGGCTGCCTTGTAGTGTCTTCCTTCCTGGATGACTTAAGAGGTTCATCAGACTTCTTTTCCAACTCAGTGTACATCATCTGGTTCACTTTTTGGGCGATCGTGCAAAGTGAGCTAGGCTCCTGGACCACTCGCATCTTTTCTTTCCACTTCATTGATCGATTGTCGATATTGTCGATTAATTTTTCTCTGTGTAACACTGAAAAATGATTACAGGGTGATCGAAATACGTAAACGTACATTAAATTGTTTCTGTTGTGGACAAGAGTTTCTTTCTTCATTCAACATGATATTTATCCGCAGTTCTTGGTGAGTTTCTATTGAAATATAATCTTCTAAACCTTGTATTAGTTTTTCAACCCCTTTATTCGGGATGACTTTGTGACAAATTTTAATTATAATTTACACAAGTTAGGTACTTTAACAAAATTATGAAAAGCTTGATGCGCTAGAAAGCAGCGAGCGCGAGAGCATCGTCTGCTTCAATCATAAAGATGGGATGCCATCTATCACCAAGAAAAATAATATTTTTTCTGTCGGTGAATATATTAATATTAAATCTGTTAAAGGCTCTGAGGCGGAGCGTCGTTATACAAAGGGCGCGATGGCAGAAGCTGAGTGCGGGATAGAAAAATTATCGGGAGAAGTGTACGAGAGCTTCGAGTGTAAGGACGTTAGAAAAACATGTCTAGCGAATTTTCCCGCGACGGAAAATTCCAAGTCCGTCAGCGAGCGCAAGGAGAGATTTCCTGGCGTAATGAGAAGCGATTCGGTACGCCGACGGACAGCAAACGCGTCGACTAATGCTAATGCTGACTTTTTTAGACTCTTACAGTGTACTCGAATTGCCTGCATGTGCCCAACGAAAAGTTTTCCAGCGTTTGAGCCACGACCGTCTCTGTGTGTGTTGTCTTCGTGCTCAACAGGTCGTCTTTCACACCGAGCCAAGTACGATAAAAGATTCAGCTCGTCTGTTCCTTCCTCACTTTATTGTACCGTCGGGATTGTGCAACGAGACATCCAAGCTCTTCTGCATCAAATTTCCGTGGAGGAAACGAATATATCAAGCTACATTCCCTGCTGGTTCTCGACTTCATTAAGAAGAACCATCACCGTCATTTACGGACTACCAAACTACACCAAACGACTCTTCGGAGCTGAAGCCCCTGTCCATAACGGAGGAAGCGAGGAGCAACTAATATTCATCGCACCCTGGACCATAATAGCCTTCGCTGCGGAAAGCATCGGCTATATCGGCCCGTAATTTCAGGTATGTCCACTATTCTCTCCTTTCTCCCCCACTTAGCTCTCAGAATTAATGGAAATTATAAATACTCTATTCGCCACCGCGTTCCGTCTGTTGATTGCCTAGTTTTATATTAATAGTGTTATCACGAATTGCCCCGTTGCGCATAGCTGGACTTCTTAACACTTTCTTTTTTTGTTCGTTATAGTTGACGCCCGCAGCGGAGCCTAAAACGCGTTGCGTCGCCGTTTCGTTACGGAGGCAGGTCGTCTTATTTGCCAATTGGAAGTTTGTAGTGCCAAGCTGAGTCCTTGAATGTTTCTTCAGCATTGGAGAATGCCTCGAACGACGGCTGGTATCATAACTATGTGTCTTACGTGAGCGATCTTGAAGAGACGCGAGCGAGCGGACGAATTGAGAGGGAAAGGGCGCGAAGGAAAGAGAAGCGGACAGTGTGTCTTACGTGAGCGAAACATATGAGCGAATTCAGTGCGGCGAGCTAAAAAGGTATTACAATGAGATCAGTCAGATTATTTTGGTATCAGTCATGCTATCTGTCGATTTCTGCTAATGGAAACTCCTTATGTAAAATTATTACAAACGAAGAAGAAAAAATGGAATTGTATTTTATTTTTTTATTTTATTTTAGTTTTTTATATTATTTTATTTCTCCGCATTAAGAAAACCTATCCAAAATCACCAAGGCATATTTGGAGTTTTGCTGGGGTTTAACTCTCTTTATTTGTGGAGAATTAATTAAGAAAAATAAACTTCCCCTTTGAGAAGTCAAAACCGCCTTTGAAAAATTCCTGAATTATTTAAATTCGCTACTCTATTCTAAACAAAGTTCTATTCTAAATAAATAATAAGCACTCTCCCCAGGTCATCCAATTCAAGTATTGAACTAATATTGAAGAATTGACCTTATTATAATTGTTATAATCAAGTAGCAAATTAATTTTTGAAAATTACTTTAATAGATGTGGCTTCAAAGCAGTTTTTTAGAAACAATTTTAATGAAGTTTTTCAAGCACAAATTTAATTCTTATTAACAATTTTTCAATTTCTATTTCACGTAATTAATTTTTAATTTCCATTCTCGGTAATTTAAAAGATGGTTATGTTAATCTTTATTCTTTTGATCCCACAGATATGGTCTTTTCTGTACGCAGGAAATCAAGTTTTCCTCGACCATTATGGCAGGCACCGCTTCGTTCGCGTGAAAAAAACAAACTGGTTTGTTCTCTTCGCGCCCACCTCTTTGCCGCCTCAACCTCTCGCCGCTAGGATTCGCTCACGTAAGACACTCTCACTGAAATAATGCCCTTGATTTTTTTGCTGTGATCCGCTTCGCTCCAAGTTCGCTCACGTAAGACTCAGCGTAAGTGAGAGGAGCGTCTCTCTTAGAAAGAATGTGATATATTGCATCGTTTTTTTTCGTCTAAATTATATGTACCTAGTTATTCATAAATGTTGCCCGCTAATAAGCACCACTAGATTACTGATAAGAGAAAATTTCTTAGGATTGTTTTCTTAATTTCTTTTTGTCTGGCTAGGAGCCGATTAAAGATTAACTTTAGTAACGGTTAATTCAACTGATTTAATGTTACCTGTCTTGTCTCATTGGGACGTTATTTCTAACCTAGTTGGGTCTACGCACCCACCCGTTACCCTCATGTTGGAGGGTAATTTTAATTTTTATTTAATTGTTAATAAATAAAAATTTCTTTCAGCGCAGTACTTCTAATTCCGTGTCATAGTCTTATTTTGGCCGTAAGCATTCTCACTTCCACTGCACAGCGTAAAATTGTGCATGACACAAAGAGTAGCAACAAATGACAGTACTCCATCCTGTCATTCAATTATAAGTGCCCTGTTTATAGTGAAAAAACACCCTCAAAACTTGTCACAAAGTCACTCCCCTCCACTTTTTTGCAGTCATTTTCATAGCGCCCCACCTTTTATGCTTTTCATGGAAATAACTTTTGTTTGCAGATCTGTGGCATGAGGTGAATGCAAATTAATTAGCTCACGTGCACTTGGCCACACGTTTTTATTGCGTAACAATGAAATTTTATATTTGTCAATTTACTTTCCTTCCAAGGCAGATTGTTGTACAACTGGTCTTCCAAGGCAGTTTTTTGTCAACTCACTTATCTTTATTGTACAGGGCGAGTCAAAAGTCACAGCACATAGCTGTATTTCGGAAATGGTCTGTAAAATGAACGATGTCACCATGCTAGCAGGGAATAGGAGAGGTGCTCTATCTTTTGAGACAGTGTTGGCCGCCATCTTGAAATCCGCCATTTTCGGTCAAGGTTCATTTTCTTAAATGGGAAGAGGACATGTGGCATATCAAATAACACCAGTTTTTTTCCCAAGAGTTCATTCCTGCAATCGGATTTCAGTTATCTGTTGAGATTCACAAGTTATTAACAAAAACATTGACACTGTACCACTGTCTGTTGCAGGTAATTTGAGATGGCACTAATGGAGTAGAGAAGTGATCTCTCCCGGGGAATGCCTCTACGGTACCATTGCTGCTGATTTCAACCTCGGCATCCCGAAAGAGAAGCAATCGCGCACAGTACCGTCGCATATGCGACATCACATTTCAGATATAAGGCAACTTCAAAAATGGTGTTGGCGGCATTTGCAGAGAGCCACAGCGCACCAAGACGATTTGCTACTGAGTGTGGACTCAGCCAATCATCCATATCAGGATTCTACATATCAACAAGCGGCATCCATTCAAAGTTCAGATTCAGCAAAAACATCCGAGGACGATCCGGACAGACGTGAGGATTTCTATAATTGGCTCTGGACAACTGTCGACTAGATCCTTCACTTGCACATAACATTGTGTTCAGTGATAAGGCGCCAAATTTTTATGTCCATGACGAGGACATGAAATACTGGAGCGATAGGTACCCTCATTGTGGCCAAATCATCCAAAGTGTCACGATCTCAAATTATGTTAGGATAGGTATCAGCTAACAGAGTGGATCCTATTCCCCCAAAGGCTAACATAATTCGTGGACAGAGAAGGAAGGAGGCGGAAAGGGTATATTTAACGAATATTTTAATTTCTTAGTCATAAACGTGGGGTACATGAAAGTAAAATGTGAATTGTAAAATAAATTTTAGGCTTTTACAAGCGTGGGCTTCCTGATACAATCAACGTCTTCAAGTTTGCCTCTAGCGCGGATGCTGCTCCTCGAAGGGCGTTGACCCGGGCCTGGCAATTCCTGCAGTCTTGAGAAACGTGGCATAGTTTGGAAGCTGAGGTCCACTGTAGAAGACCTGGTATTCAATTGTTGACGCTGTTACCCTAGAACGCGTTGACCCTATCGGGTTTGGGAGCACAACCGTTGAGTCTGTAAATAATAAAAACAGTTCAACATTAAAAACCAACCGAACACCGATGAACTCTTCCGATAAGTTTCTTGTGTCCTCTCAGTTGGAAAAAACGAGCAATGGTTAAAAATAAGTAATTGAGATATATTACTTAAATGCGAAGCTTATGCCCTAACGCACTCACTGGATAGGAATACCGACGAAGCCAAGCGCGACACGCGGCGTGAGATCTCAGCGCGGTCGCAACTTGCAAATGGGTCGTTGTCGGATCGCGCTATCCTCTCCTCGGTCGGCCTATTCGTCTCTCCAGACGATAACGGATGTGGTGGCTCTGGCTTGGGCGGGGTGCCGTGTCCGATGGGCTCCTCTGGTTCCGGAGTAACCGTTCTGAAGCTCAATCCTGGCCTGGGCAAACTTTCGGTGCTTAGCTGAACGAGATCCGTAGAGCCTATCTCACTTCTGCTGTCTTCCAATCGCAAGAATTTGGGGTCCTCGACATCTATGTGAGGGCTGGGCGGCAGGGTTTCCTTCGTGGACGTCTCCTCTTGGCGGCTGGGGTGTGGTCCGTTTACGACTGCCAATGAGGAGCTCGATCGTCCTTGGGCCTGCTTCCGTATTTTCCGGTCGTTTCCTACATCACTCGTGCCTTGATTCAACACAAATCGTTCTGAGTTATTTAAGTCAATTTCGCAATGTCCATGCAAAATTAGGGGCTTTCTTGTGACCTTCACGAGCAAGATCTCTTCGCTGCCTTCCTCGTCGGGTCCGCCTGGGTCCTCGTCGATCCCGCAAGTTAGCGTAGCTATCCGCTGACCCAGTAAGGGCGGCTGGCTTGGTAAATCGTGCCGAATTCGCTCCTTTCCTCCCCGGGGCCTGGTACGGCGGGCGTCCGCTGGAACACGTACTCAAAGGTGAATAGGCATTTAGGTGTTAATACTGAAGCACATGTTTTTTTATGAACCTCACCTTGACAAACATTGAAGTTGGGAAACGAAGGTTTCTGTCAAGGCGAGTGATGCACTTCTCAATCACTTGTTGCCAGTGCATAGAGTCCATAGTCGGTAGAAAGGAAAAACATATCCTAACACTGTAATTCGGTCGCACCATGTTATCGGGAAAGATTTGAGATAGTCCACAGTCCAGTTCCCGATAGCAATACCTTTAGACTTGACGAGGTTGATGGAACTCCCTGTCGAAGTACTAAAGCGGTCAAAGGTCTCTTTATAGATGCTCAAGGAATACGGATCGGACGCAAAAAGCACTACGTCATCTGCATAAGCCAAAGTCCTGATGTTTATGGATGCAGCTGGCAGATCATATCCTCGAACATCTTGTTGGCGATTTAAGTATTGCAATAATGATTCCAAATAAAAGATGTATAGCAGGGGGGAAAGAGGACACCCCTGCCTGACACCCTTATACAGATTGAAGGTAGCAGATATGGAATCATTAATCGCCACACATGATGCGGCCGAAACATACAGTGCAGAAATAATCGTGGCAAAAGTCCGAAGACGAAGGTGTCGTAAAACTTCAAAGAGAAACTCATGGTTCACTTTGTCGAAAGCCTTTTCCTGGTCAAGGCTTAAAACGGCACGAGTTTTGCTGACGAGCACACGCTTCTTCCATCACACACCGAATCGCCATTAAATTATCGGACATCGTGCATGATGGAATGGAGCAGGATTGTCCGGGATTGATGAAATTGTGACGTTACAGTGTAGGAGTCACTATGTCTGATGGCAGGACTATATAAAAAAATTGTACAGTAGAAAATTAAAAGTTGTTATTATAGATTTTCTGCAGTTATTATATTAGTAGTGCGTAGTTTTACAGTAAGTGTGTTCGTTGTATGAGTGGTATTGTTTGTAGTGCGTTAAGTTGTTTTGTTTATCTTGTCGTTGAGAGATATATATGCCGTGAACGATCGTTAATAGTCCTCTGTTGAAGCTGCATTGTTAATATGTTTTCCGAGAATATAACTCAGCTTCCAGCGGAGGATTGTTGCGATCGTTTTCGGCGAATTTGAGGAGCGTGTTTTGCCGCTTTTGTTAAGAATGAGAGATATTCCTTGTTCATTGTAAAAAAAAAACAAAGAAAACTAACACGTAATGAGAGATGCCTTTTGCCTTTGGTGTGTGAGGTGTTCGAAATGAAATGACAAAAATGTAGCGTATGTTGTTGTTGCTTAAGGGGGAAACTTTACCATCTTCCCTTCACCGGAAGCCAGAAACATCTAAGCGATTATCTTGCCGTATGCTGGCGCCGCCTATTGTTGGCTTTTCTGCTGTCTGCTTTTACAACTGAATTGAACAAACGTGACCAAATCCAAAAGTAGTTCCAGTGAGAGAGGTTATCTAAGGAAAAAACCACAGATTTAAGGAGAAAAACAAATTTTTAATGTTTTCTCCTTAATCTGTGGAAAAAACTACCTTTAAATTTAACAAACTTTTACCACTCTCGGCGCTTCGCGCCTCACATCGGCCCTGCGGGCCTCATTCAATGAGGCTCATTGGTCACTGTTTTCCGTTACTCGAACGCCTCCGGCGTTCTGTCTACGACGTCCCCCTCCGGGGGTAAGTAATTGATATATACCCCAACCTATTTGGTTACAGGGGGCAGTTGATTTCCCCTCGGCCGGTTACAGGAGGCTAATGATCCGTATTTTTTAGTGGTCACAGAAATGGCTGCCAGAAAGTTACGGGATCTCATTTTATGGCTAAACCTAAATTAACCCAACCTCAGTTAACCTAACCCAACACCAGAACGCTCAAAAAAATGCTGGCTTAACTTTAAGACATGGTTCCTTTCGATAATGGCTAATTATCCAGAAAGCAGAAAAAAGAAAATCTGAAATCCACAAATAGTTCGAAACGACCGCGATCTGCCAATTGTGTGGTTGCTATGGCAACAGCTAACGCACGACGGGAAGAGACCGCCAAAACACGCCCTGTAATGTCGGAATCCACATGCAGGGGGGTGCCAACAGCACTCGGACTAAATATTTTTATTGGCCAAGAAATGGCTCCCAGAAAGTTCTGGGAGCTCATTTTATGGACCATCCTAAGTTAACCCAACCTCAGTTAGCCTAACCAACATAAGAATGAACCCCCCCAAAAAATCAAGCCCCTGTTTTTCTCAATCCCCTTCAAAACAAGTCGCCCACTTTTAGAATCTTCTCTACAGATGGCGTCACCGTACATCATACAGATAATCGCTCAGACGTGTCTGGCTTCCGGTGAAGGGAAAACCGTAAAATCATGCCTGCTTAAGAATTAGTCATCGGAGGTTTATATAATAAGACTGCAATAATTATGGAATTCGATGTCCAATAACTTCAAGTCCGTCAAGAACAGGAACGTGATAAAGAGGAAAGAAACAAGTAAAATGTCTTTGAAAGCATAAACTGTTTTATTGTTCGTAATTATTATGCATTTCTTTTAATATGGTTATTCGTCCGGCCACTGATCGTACAAGCGAGGCGAGAAGCGGACCATAATTCATGATGGGATCTGAGCAGTACGGCAAGTATTGAAGTAACTGAGCGTTCGATCCCTATGGCGCAATTGGGAGCGATTGGCGTGGGACGTGGTAAAGCATCGGTGATGGCAGTGTAATATGAAGTTCCCGGGTGAGTGCGTTACGATGTTTTATGTCAAAGCCACGGAAGCACGCCCAGATTTTGCATACTACGATTGACGATTACCTCGGAGTCACGGTTACGTTGTATTGGACACTCACGGACCTTGTTTTGTGTTCAAAGCTTGTCAAATTAATGTTAATCAGCAACTGCTTAAGATATAAGTTAACTGCTAATTTTTATTCTTATTAAGCAACTGGCCATCTCAATTGGGAATCAGCAAGAATTTAGTTATGGGTATTGTGGATTAATACGACTAGCAAGCTTGACTGGCGCAACAGTAATGCACGCGAGCGCGTATTACTATAATTTTAAAAATAGTAGCGCACGCCGTCATTGAGTAGATTTAACGGGTATCTGCACTTACCAGGAGGGGTCACTGTTCCTCCCCCCTTTCTAGGTAATTAAAGGAGGGGCATTGCGCTGGTAGTCGCAAAAGAACGGAATATTTGATTCGGAAGTGTAGGTCTCCCTATAGCGTGTGTCAAGCAAGCGAAGCCACCATAACTACGTACAATTACTCGTAGCTGCAGATTCACTGTTATAAAGGCGAGTGTGCCGGTTGAATGATTTAATTAGACTGAAAGGCCTTAGCCTTGAGTTTAGTTTTGAAACAAAAACTTGATAGATGTGGCCCATTAGTGGTAGAGTAGTATATAGCAGTACAATATATTATTATGGAATGGGTATATAATTAAGCTAATAAACTAGTGTGTGCATATATAATTACAGTGATATCAGGTTCATTTCTTGTTTTCGGTCTCGAATTCTTAGCTCTCGCTCACCCCAAATGCTGTTCATCGGACACTAGGGCATTATCGGACATATTGCGGGGGTGGGGGACGCTACAAAATCTTCGGCGAAAACTTTCAGTCTTTGTTGAAATACACCAGTGAAGACTTTGTAGTCGGTGTTAAGAAGGGTTATTGGCCTCCAGGGTAACAAACTCTGGATTCGGCACTTTGGGGAGTAGGATGATTTTCCCCACGGTGAAGTCTGATGTGATGTGATGTGATGGAAGACGGGTCTTCAATAATCGAATTAAACACTTGCACCAGGAAAGGCCCAAGAAGATTCCATGTCGCGTTGTGGAATGAGTATAGTATGCCACTCATACCCGGGCTGAACTGATGACGGCCGTCCGTTGACAGGAACTTCTTGACTTCGTCTTCGGAAAAGGGATGAGAGATAGACAGGTCAGCATCCTCAGAAAAAGGTCATAGCGCCTCGATCCACTGCTTCGTTTCATCTGATGGAATGATTGGGTTATTGAAAAATGATGAAAAATGGGCGTGAAAAGCTGACAAGATGTCATGGTCAGAATTCACTTCCCCATTTTCCACCACTAATCGATGATATCGTGTTTTGTTGGCACGTCGTCTCTCCTCGGCGTACGCTGCTGATGATAAATTCCTGACGTCAGTCACCCAGGAAAGTTTGGCTCTGAGCGCTGCGCCGGCCGCCTTGCGGATCATTAGAGCGTTGATCTCGCTCTTCACCTGACGAATCTCCATCTCGAACTCCTCCTTCGGGGTAGATACTTGAAGGAGCCGAAGGATCTCTTGTAGTATGAGGAGATGACGACGTCCACGACGAGCAGCATCTAACTCAATCTTCCGAAAAAAGCGTTTGATCTTGGTTTTTAGTTCTAACCGTGAAGCAAGCGTAGGAGGCACATTATGAAGATGTTTTTCGACGAACTGAACAAACATTCTTTTGTATTCCTCCTCGTCGAGCAGAGAAACATTCAGAAACCACTTGCGATGGACTGCAGAGCCTGTAGACGATGCTGGAAATGGAGGATTCCATGACCACATGATGGCACTGTGTTCGGAGAATGAACACGGAATTACCTCCATTTTTCCAGGCGAGCCAGCAAATGCATTGTCAACGAGAAAAAGGTCTAATCTTGATGAAATAGTGGGCCCTTCATGGAAAGTAGACCCAAGCTGACTACTTTGTGGATGGTGTGTCCATAAGTCGAACAATGCATTTTGCCGGCACAAACGATACACGTGACCAGACGAAAAGATATTGTTGTCGTCTGGATGGCAGTTCAGATCACCAGCAATCACCACAGGCAATGATGAACACAAAGAGTTATTTAAGTCACTGAAAAACGTTGGTTTCTCTGCTTTTCTACACGGTGCATAGACATTAAGCAATCGGAAATTGACACCAGATGTTGAAATGTCCAAAGAGATTACCCTGCACTCGCAGTCATACACACAGTTCGACACCAGAATGGAGGGGTTGAAGATGATGGAGGCAACCCCTTTCCCATTTGGTTACGAAGAGTTGATAAAGAATTGTCCGTTGGTGTATTGACTGCGAAGGCCCGAAAGATCGTAGCACTGTTGTGAAGTGGCGAGTTTTACTTCTTGAAGTAATAAGATGTCCGGCCTGTACAGGGCAATGAACAATGACAATACCGCTTGCTTAAAAGAGGAACCAAGAGAACGCACGTTCAGGGAGATGACCCTCATTGTGGATGTTTAATGGCATACCTGCTGACCTGTATCCGGTTGAGACTTGGGCTTCCCAGATGTTACAGGAGGCTCCGTCGTTCTTCTCATCGGAGATCGCAGACGACCTGATGAGGAAGTAGAGCTGCGCCGGTGGCTCGCGCGGCTGTCTCTCTCGGAGGAAGAGTGGCTCTTCTCTCGTCCCTTTTGCCACGATCCCGTCTGGATTTTTTCTTGCGGGGACTCCTCGTCCTCACAAGATGATCCTGCTGTTTCTGCGCTGATGGATACGTATTCCCAGCAGAAGATGTCATCCTGGAGGGCGATGACGTTTCAATAGTCCGTGCAGGCTGTGATGTTGTTGACTGCACTGGTGGAGGAAGTGCTGGAAAGTCCTCCACTGAAAAGGCGGATTCTACTCCTGCTGAAACGTCAACGTCGTCATCTCCAGTAGCTTCGTCTTCACCCGTCGATACATCGAAAGCTGGCTGAGAAAGAGGTGTAATCTCTGAGAGCGTGGAAGGAGGTGGCGATGGCCGCTACCTCCTAGACTCCAAAGATTGAGTTGGATGCGAAGATGGACGAGGTGGTGGGGGCATCAACTCCTTCTGCACCTGGGGAAGAGTCGAAAGAGACCGCGTAACTCGGCTCTTTCGCGATGGTGATGACGGCGACGAAGCTCTGGTTGGCGCTGGAGACTTGGCCGGTGATGACATCATAGGTTGCTGCTAGGACGACATCTCTTAGGCGATGATGGAATATCTGCTGGCGCTGCAAACACCCTCTCCGGGCACTGATGATATTTGCTTATGATGCGGTTACATGCATCGCAATTCTTGAGGAGAGGGCAGTCTTTCCTGACATGAGACGTTTTCTTGCAATACCAGCAGCACTGTCTTTGACCCTTGTAAGACACGCGAACTTTGTTGCCGTGCATTACAAGGTTCTCTGGAATGTCCCTTTGAAGGTCATGTCGACTATAATGTCACCAGTTCTATGCAGGGGAGAATCCGGATGAGTTGGGTAGGCTACTTTCTTCACCTGCCCATAGTCGGACATGTAACGCTTCAGGTAATCTTCTTCCATCAGCGGCGAGGCGCCCCGGATAAAGACGGGCTCAGCATAGCACAGGCGGACGGTAGTTTGTCCAACCTTGACGTAATCCGCAGACACGACACGGTCTGCTATGTTTCGCTGTCAACAGAGCATCCTCCATTCAATGGGAGAAAGTTTCTGAACGACAGAAACAGCAGGATCGCCAGACGGTAACACGGGCGGGATACCCGTCTTCAAGTAGAGTTCTTTCATAAACATGCCGAATGCTATTGGTCCGTCGGCAACCATAAACACCATGTTCTTCATGGCTTAGAGTAGAAAAGCTCGGGGTGGGGGGGTGAAACCTCCCCGGGAGTCGCCGGGGGGAGGGTCACTCGAAGTCACAGAGTCACTCACGCACGCGTTGGTTGGTTGGTTGCTGCGTGAATAATTTTCAAAGTCCAAGAATTAAAGTCATTCACTCACACAAACTCGGAACATACAAACACTATTCCTTCCATCTTATTATCGCCGTGTCGGGGAACTGATACTCTGCCTCGAATCTTCTCCTGTTTGGCCTTTTTATTCGGTTTTCTTGGCAGCCTGTTTTGCATATTTCCGTCCTTAGCCAATGGTTGACGAACATCTTGGCTATTGCGTACTTGGGCGCTCCGAAAAAACTGCCTAGGAGGAGGGAAGGTATATTTCTGTTTTCTCTCCCATCCTTTTACTGGCTGTTGCTTAACTTGTTTATCGGACTTTGTCTGATCATTTCTCTTGGCTCGATTTTCTCTTGCCTTAGAGAAATGATCTGACACAAAGTCGTTGGTGATGTCAAAGTTTTGGTGTTGTGTAGGATACGGGGCACCCGTATAATTGGACCAAGTTTTATAGACGGGACCCTAAATGCTGATGAGTACCTACGAATGTTACAGTTACGAATGTTTCAGTACTGTTAACTGAAGGGGGTAGTTTCTGAAGTTTATTTTTCCAGCATGATGATGCACCACCACACAACGGACGTAGTGTCCGTCAGTGGCTGGATGGGCAATTACCTGGTAATAGGATTGGTTAGCGGGGTCCTGCGGAGTGCCCACCCGCGTACCAGACCGCACACCGCAAGATTTTTACCAGCGGGGTCACTTGAAACAACTTATGTATGCTGTGAAAAATCCAAAGCAAATCTCACCATCAGCATTACCTCCGACGTTCTTGTGCGGATGCAGAATACATGGATAAAGCGCCTTGAGCTCTGTGTCCAGCAGCAGAGATAACACATTGAACGCATTCTTTAGCTGCTGCAACGCATTCGGTGGATGTTTTGGTTTGGATAGTTTCAATGTTTTTATTAATAACATGTGAACCACAAGAGAAAACTGAAATCCGACTGCAGGAATGAACTCCTGAAGAAAGAAAAAACTATTGTTATTTGATATGCCACATGCCCTCCTTCCCATTTAAGAAAATGAACCTTGGCCCAAAATGGCGGATTTTAAGAAAGCGGCCAAACTCCAAATCTGTCCCTAAAGATAGAGCACCTATCCTATTCCCTGCTAGCATGGTCACATCGTTCATTTTGCACACCATTTTCGAAATGTAGCTATGTCTAGTGAATTTTGACTCGCCCTGTAAAATAACTCTTTCGGTCATCCAAATTCTTCATGAAGTAATGGGCGATCTATCAACATGTCATGAGAGGGAGAGCAGTTTGCTTAAATGAGACGTTCATATAAAAATTGAGATATACAGTGGTCGGAATTTCGTATCTGGACAAGCTTGAAAATTATCTGTTCCCTCAATTAAACGAGGTAAGCTTTGACTACGTTTTCCAGCAAGATGGTATATTGGCATACATTCATAAGGACGTTCGGAGCACTCTGAATGCAGTAGGCTCATACCGATGGTTAGGACGCGTTTTAGCCGATGACTTTTCCACAGACCCCCTAGATTCCGGCCCTAAACTTGTGACTTTTTATGGCGTTATGTAAAAGATAAAATCTACTTTTATGTGACAATTTTGCCTCAGATCTCCGAACACTGCGGATTCGAATCACGACTGAGATGGAAACAATGTTACAGCGACGTGAGGAGAATAGGGCTATCGTTTAGATCTGTGTCGTATGCGAGGTACACTCATTGAGAAATTGGGGTGATCAAAATTTGAATTATTCCATTTGGTGCAAACTGCATTTAAACCTCCATTAATCAAAGTAATAAAATACAGATATTCATTCTGAATAGCCCTGAATAACTGTACTATTCAGAAATCAGCTGATTATAAAAAAATTGATTTCATTAATATTATTCCACTGATTGAATTTCTATATCTTTCTAAACATTTTTTGTCGAATTGTTCAACCTCTCTAATAGGAAGTTAGTTGTTTCGTGTTTAAAAGTTAGGCAGTCATTATATGCTTCAGTAATAAAATTTGAAAAATTACATATAATGGTCCCGATCACTTCCTTTTTTGAATGCTTAATTGAAGGCTTCAATAAAAAATAATACACATGCATAGTTAAGCATTCCTGAATAGTGTTACTTTTCTCCAAAGGGTGGTAGTACTATCGAAACTTTTTCGATTGTCGAAACCAGGGACTTTTAGATTTCAGTTTCAAAACTGGGTTTTCCATTATCTTAGAAAATATTTTTCATTCACTGAATTTTTCATAAAATCAATAAAAGAAAACGAAATACGTTAATTGAATTCCAGTATAGAATATACATGATTTCCATACATTAATGGCATTCCCATCAAAATTGCACACGGCAATATGTCCTAAAACGGCTCTGTCAAAAGATAGTTTAAAAGAATTTCATTGAAGCACGAAATTTATTCAAATTTTTGCCTAATTGTTTGCAATATAACAAACTCTTATGAAACCGCTAGAAAGAACAATAAATTTGTTCTTATCATCCTAAATAAAAGGTTTTATATCCCTTCACGAGTTCTGAAAGCTTCTATTCCCATATAAATTTATAGATAGTTTGTAAAAAAACAATGTTTCCATCAATATGTGAAACCGATAGATGCTTTGCGATGAAAAATAGTAGACAATTTCCGACAAATTTTGCCATTTATTTCCAGCTTTATCAAGGTTACATAAATGACAATCGACAATACGGAGTGGAACTGAAGCATAGCTTCCATAGTCTCACCCTTCATAAGCATATGCCAAAGGAAATACACTGAGCTAGATCTGAAGCCTGACGCACCCTGAAAGGGTATCCATAGTATGAAATAAGTACCTCCTCTTGGTGGAGGTAAATTTGATTGACGATTGTCTAAGCTAGAAGCATATTACTAAATAATAGCAGCACACGCAAAATCCTATGAAATCTAGTAATCTGTAAAGATTCATTATCAATGACATCGAAACTGATATCAGCGTTGTCTTGGATTTTCAATGCTTTATGTATGTAGGGAATGTTTTAGCTTGTTCACTATTAAGATTTACCATAATGATAGAAATTAATAGAGGTAAAGTGCAACATAAAGTGTAAAATAAAAGATATAACCCAGCCTTAAGTCGCTCGGGTTGATAACCCCAATCTATAACCAATAAGAAAACGGGAATCAAAGAGCCTTCAAAAATAATATTAAAAAAATGTAATTAAGAATTATAAAAGTCAAACATAAAAATAAGCTTAATAATCTCTATATATATAAAAATGGTTGTTTGTATGTATGTATATTTGTCTCTTATACAAATCTACAGTTTTATTCCAATCTTGATGAAATTGTGCACACATGACCTTAAAAATAAGGAGAAGAGCACTGTCTACATGAGATTTTGAAAAAAAATAATCTTTTATATAAAATTCATTTTCAGTTTGTTAACACATTTACTGGCGTGGCACTGCATAATTAACTAAATTAACCCCTTTTAGGGAGGGGGGTAACGAATTGTAGAGTGTGCTTTCCATGAAGCGCGATATCTCCACCATGACCTACTTAAAACCTTCCCAGGCTCCATCAGAATTACCATGAAAAATTTCATCAAGATTGGTCTAGCCATTTTGAAATGCATAGCGAACAGATAGGTCCATGTGTGTTTCTTATAGGTCCATTTTGAAAAATTCGAACCAGGAACCTCGACTGTCATGGTCGACGTCTCTATCAATTGGGTTATCACAGACACTTGAACAGCCATGTTGTCACTAAGTGTCTTAAAGAGGTGGGCAGATAGTGAATTTCTCCTATCCAAACCATCAGAAAGTTTGATGAACACACAATAAGAAATAAAGAAATTAAACTGGAGCAAACACCAAACATCAGGTAAAGACTACTTGGTTGTCTTTAAGACACTTAGTGAAAGCACGGCTGTTCAGGTGCCTGCGATAGCCCAATTCATGGTTTCTTAATTGAAGAGGGTATGACACTCGTAACTGTTCCAATGCTATCGGCGCGAACCAGAAGATGTACCGGAAATAGATGGCGAACGAGCAATCTATGCTCCATTTATTAAATTTTTATGAATCATTTTGAATCATTTATTTAAAATAAAAAGCTTAAAATGTATAACTAGCTGTGCCTTAAAATAAACATCGATAACTTATGCTTTATATGTTGAATTCTATTGTATATCTGATTATTTAAAGCATACTTCGATGTTTCGCCATCTGGTGGACAAAATAATAGCGGGATCGCGTTTAAACGGGAGTGTCATAAGTTATGACTCATAACCTCTTCAATTAAGAAACTATGGCCCAATTAGTAGAGGTGTCGACCATGACAATCGAGGTTCCTGCTCGAATCCAAGTCGCAGAATTTTTCAAACCATTTTTCTAATTAATATCATTTACCTGATGCTTGCAGTTTGCTCCAGTTTAATGTCTTTATTTCCCAACAGTTTATCAGTTGTTGGAATTGCAGTGTACACAGACACAAACGATTAATTATATCCATCGCCATCCAAGAAGAGAATTTTGGAATTGTTGAATTTTTAGATAAACAAATGAATTTTTAAAAGTCAGGTCACATAAATTTACAGCCATAGCCAGGGCTGATAAAACGTCAGATCAAACTATTGTATCATTTTCATTCTATTTCCTCCCACTTTCGTAGCCATACACATTATTCCACACATTGTTTCTCCGGCACTATGGTAAACTCGCTCAGCTATACACAGCATTCCAACACGAACCAGGGAGAACTGTTAGAGGGCCATCCATTAGGAACATTTAAAAAAAAAAAAAATTCGGTTTTTCTATATGAATTTTTACTGTTTTAATGTGTTAATTTTTACTGTATATTCACATTCAGATATTGCAAACTTTCATCAAAAAAAGAGCCGCAGCAACGCCGGGTATATCAGCTAGTACAACTATATTAACAAAAAGTGTTATTAGTCTATTTAAAGCCTTGTAACTAGCCAAAAGCATTAAAGCTGTAATTCAGACTCTAAGAATGGTTAATCTTCATCTTAAGCTATCAAAAGCAAATTCAGAATAGCCTATCAAGACTATGATGAAAGTAAACATTATTAACAAAGAAAAAATTACAAATCAATAAAAAAAAAACCTAATTAGTATCAAACCTAATATAAACAACCATAAAGAAGAAAAATTTCTAAAAAAAAAAAAATCACTACTATAAGAACCAGCAAACATTTCTAACAAACCTAAACCAACTCTTCAAACACATATTGAGAACCTAAAGAGATTATTAAAATCATTCCCTATTCCAGCAATCTTAAAGTTAAATATAATAAAGAATATAAACCTAATATTATAATTTCCAAACTTAATATTATAATTAACATATGCTTATTTTGGATATAAAAATTCAACCCCCCTAAAATAACAAATATAATTATGATAAAATAAAAGTCCATAAATTACTAATAGTTTAATTAAAACATAAGTTTTGTAAACTTAACATTACCATGAGCCCTTGTACATATTTTCCAACATTGGTCATTTTTTGAGTAATTCTCCGATCCAATTAGGCAATAGTTCTTAGGGCAATGTTCTGGAAAGTTTGGAGTTCCTTTTACCTCGTCTTGCAAAGTGTGACCCTAACGGACATGCCATACAGTAATATGATGATCCATAGAATGAAGCGACACGTCTATATATGCAGAATATAATTGCAATTTGGCTGGATAAAAAGAAATAAAATAATAATGGTTCCTGGTTTGAATCCAGGCTGTGGAATTTTCTTTCCTATTTTCATTAATAATAGAAAGGAAATTGATTGGTAAATAAAAGGGGAAAATAAGAAAGAAGAAAATCTAAAATTCTTAAAAAGATACTCATAAAAGAGTGACACATTGACGTTATAGTAAGTGTTTCACAGAATAAGGGATAGTAGGCCTATAGACGTAAAAAGAAATATGTGTATCATACGGCCGACATTTGGTCAATAGTAGCCAACTTTAAGACCATGCCGTCCGAGATTAGGACTATCTGCACGATGTTAAATAATTAAATTTTCTAGAAAATTTTAAAAGTACAGTCAAATCTCGAATTATTTTTATTTTCGGCCTTGAAAATTTCGATGCACTTTAGAATCTTGAAAGACACCCATCCTCACATTTTTAAACGGGTGTGCTTCAATGGCTAACTCGTTAACATCATGGGACTTTCAGATATTTTTTTTTCATATATCCTTGATAAATCTGGGAGTAAATGGCGACACTAGTCGGAAACCCTGTTCTCCCTATTTTATAAATATAAAGCGTCAATCAATTTCATTGAAAGAAACAATCCTAAGAACTCTCTTCTCAACGATTATATCAATATGTGCCAGATTTATTTTCTAAAACTGAGAAAGTTTTTCCACATCTATAGAATTTTTTCCACTCCATAAAGTGTTACACACATTTTGAATAATTTAAATTAATTTAGAATAAACGTAACCGAATAAAAACAGATTCGTCTTAGTAGACAAAGGTGGAGTAAAAATTAAAAAAAAAAATTTCATTAACATTCATTAATAGACTATGCCTCTGGAATAAATATTCGAACTCGATGATTTCTGTGTTGTTACAAGTTAAGCACGCCGATTTGGTTGACACTATCTATCGGCAAAGATGCTCTCCGCTGTCGAATTGACGGCCGATAGGGTATTATTGCTGGCGACAATACTTTCATTCTTGGCTTCTTCCAAACCATCATTCGGATTAACGAACAAATAGGATTTTCTATGATAAAGGGAAAAGAACAGGTAAGACAATTAAATAGTTATATTTTGAGAACATATGCATACAATTATGCAAGACTCAATTTCAACCATCGGTTCGCAACACACTGGAAAGACTAAAATAATTTAATCGTCATATAAATGGTCTATACAAACTTTCAGAATATATTCCAGGAACCAAAACAAGCAGAAAATGTCATATGAAAATCGGTTCGAAAACGCTTCTTTCTAGAGTTATAACGGTTTAAAAGTGTCCTGTAGTATAAGAGAATTACGACAATTCAAAGAACTGTCTGAAGAAAATTAGCAATGTTCGAAACGATGGAGCACCATTGTTGGTTGTTTCTGGCCAAAATCCCTTGTTTATTTTGTCCCAGTGCAGGATGTTGCAACTTTTCCTCAGCGGATCCTGGATGGTTGCGACATCATCCGTCATACACCTGATATTT
>JAHWFO010039273.1:527861-540377 GCA_023313115.1 Rhysida immarginata | reverse complement strand
TACTCCTCATATTAAGGCGAATATTGTTTGGCTGTGATGAGCCGTTTTGGAGTTATTAACTATCTCCTCCCCCCAGTCTCTTCCCGCCCCTAGTCTCAATTTTTTTTCTTTTTCTTTTCTTTTTTTTTTTCTTTTCTTTTCTTTCTTTTTTTTTTTTTTAAAGAAATTCACACTTAGAGGAGTTATTAAACTATGCATTGACGCATTTTTTTTTTATGGAAATGGGCTAAGCCTTTTTAGAGAAATTAATTTTAGAGAAATTAGAGAAGCATTCATTTCGTCTCCCCAAACACAATGTAAACGACATGAACAGCTTCCTCTTATTGAAAAATACAATTTTCTTTTTTGAATCCGTATCATTATCTCGTGGTAGGCCGTGCGAATGTACCGTTCCACCATACCTATTTATTTATTTATTTATTTATTTACTATTTTTGCAATAATTCTTTGCTTTTACTTCCACTTCATATCTTGTGTTTAATAAAGATCATTTAGTCCTTTAATTTGTTTCCGTTCCGTTTCTGTTAATTTACCATATGACATGCCTTGATGCTGCAACACGAAAAATTGCTCTTTTTATCTGCCATGGCGGTAAATCATTCTTTTATATTTACTTTTGGAGAGCCACCCTTCTTCTCAAATTTAATAGAAACTGGATTAAAGAAAGCAGAACTAAAGTATTCAATGTTTAGTGAACTTTGCTCTTATGAGAAATTATTTCATTGACCGACGAACTACGTCACTCCCTGAAAGATAATGCCCGACGAGATGGGATTGCGAAAGCGCCGTTTTTCGCTTTTCAAAGCATTATTTTATAGTAACAACGATGTGCATGGACTAATTATTATAATAATTGCTGTTTACATCTCACCTAATCAAAGTATAAAAAATCATCGATTTTATCCATGAATATTTGATCATTTATACCACAAAAGGGTCTGTTCTGCTCAATCGGAACTTATTAATTACCTATGATTTTCAGGGAGATTTCAATGTTGATTTCTTAAAAGAAAAATCATAGCCTTTAATTGATTTTAACATGATAATATTTTAAAGCTGGACATCATTTTATAAAAAGCTTGATGCAAAAAACGACACCAAAAAGTGTTATTTTAAAACCCACATCGGATTTATATATGTTCAATGACCCAATTGAGAGTAAAACAAAATATGGAACTATAACTGACGGAGATTTTTTTTAGTAATTTAGAGAGATTTGAATCAAAACTATTTATCTTGCATTTTAGTTATCACCAGTCTATTGTTTCTTTCTTAGATTATAATAATATTGAAGAAGATACTGATTTACAAAATCAACAGCAAAATTCAACAGATAATCGATACCTAGTTATATGTGTGTGTAGATCTAATGAGAAAACGAATGCAAATAAATGGTTTTATACATATAATATTAATTTATGGCTTCCAAGTAATAACAATCCATAATAATATTTATATCATTCATATACATATTACTTAGAATCGATTACGATCGCTATAGAATTTTCACTTCGGTCGTGCGGTCTTAAGCACACTCGTTTTTTTTTAAGTGTATTTCAGATCTCGTTAACCATTCGAACTGGCACTGCCAAACCGCTGGACTCACATTTTCCCATCTGATCAAATTTCTCCAATTGTATGAAACACGTTTTCCCTATTTAGATTCAATGTAAGCTGATTATTAAACTGTAATAGTGTGGGTTAGAGTGATCAGGGTGGGTAAGTATTTACAATTTAATAATATATATGGAGACTACGGTTATATCTAAGAATATTTGAAGGTTAGTTTAGTGTCTAACATTATATTGATGATTGCCATTGATATTGAAGCACTGATCCCAGTGCGTATGAAGCTAAAGGATGGTTTCAGTGTACTAGTAGAAACTTCTCCGTTGCGTACGGATCCATTTTCCCACACTACGTCCTTGTCACAGGTGAAACAGGCCATCAAAAACAAGCGCAGAGGGAAGCTCTCGAAAGGGATAATGCTGCTCTAGGACAACGCTAAGCCACATGTGGCCAAGAAGACCCTCCACTTACTGGAAAAATTTCGATCGGAAGTCATGAAACATCCTCCGTACAGCTCGACTGGGCATGCTCGACTAATCACAATTTGTCATTTCACAATCCGCTTATCCCAAGCTAGGGGAGTTAACATTATATAGAGAGAGTCATTATTATATACATAATATAGAGTTTAATGTACAGATTATCCATAAGGACTCGCTTAATGGACTTGATTATATCCTAGTCCAACTTCTCAATCGTTCTCCAAAATTAAGAATCTTAGCCATTTATCGACCAAATTACATCAAGATCCAAAACGTCATTGACATCCTTTTAGGACTAGATTTGAGTACCAAACATATTATCATGGGAGACTTCAATATTGACTTCACCCAGTCCTCTTTAATACGACAAACCATCTTTGATGCCACGGAAGCCTTGCAACTTGTTTTCTGTGTGTTTGAGCCGAATCGGGTTACTGCAAAATCGAAAACCACTATTGATCAAGTGTTTATACCACATGAGTTGGCCATCTCTACCTTGAATTTGGGTAATTTTCCTATGTGAGACCATAAGACTATATTACTTACCATACAAACGGACGTGCAAAGCACCACCAAGTTCCAATACGGGCGATGTAAAGTGAAAAGATGTGAGTACAGTCAAATAAATTGGATGATAAATCATGATTGGTCCCTACTTTATAATAACCATAATGTAGATGACATACTGCGCAACTTACAATCTGAAATTGAATTGCTCCTGTTGAAAGCGGGGCTGGTAATTAAGCATGGTTTAAAGCGCCCCAAAACCACGCATTGGTGGACGCAAAAGATTAAAGATTTATGAAAGCAAAGAAAATTACTTTACCAACGTCATATAACTTCGAAGAATAGTATAAATTTAAAGGCTCTCAAGACCTGCAACAAAAATTACAAATCGGAAATCAGAAAGGCAAAGAGAAAATCATTAACAGTTGGAAACCATTTTAACTTATGGAGCTTTGTTACAAAAGGCCAGCGAAAAGGTAATACCACTCTAGACAAAACAAACGCAAGAACTTATCTAGAATGGATTGACAATCCCTTTAATACCGCCATTACACCGCCAGTGACTAGTTCCCTAGTGAAGGCGAACACCGACTGGGAAATGCCAGGGTGTATTCTATTGGGCAATTAGGAACGTGAAGCTGAAATTTTATAAAAATAACGATTCAGTAAACCATATGGTGATTAAGAAATGAGGTGCGGCAATTGCCTCCTAGCCTACCTAATCAAGGAAATTATTACTCATGCTGAGTTTCCAAGTCGATTCAAACAAACTATAATTAACCCGATATATAAGGGCGGTGAAGCTAGTGACATTAAAAACTTTTAGACCGATTGCTACTTTACCATCCTTTACAAAATTACCGAGAAAATTATATTCCGCCCGATGATTAAACATCTTTGGGAACAACTGCCTAAAGATCAGTTTGGCGGTAGACCCTCTACTTCTGTCCAGGATCTTTTACTTGCTATTAACATCGAAGCAGTTAATGCCATGGAGAATAAACAGATCTACGTCATCGCCTGTATAGAAATCTCTAAGGTGTTTAATACGGTATCACACCCACAATTGTTCGTAGAACTAAAGGCTATGGGAATACCTGATTGCCTTATGGCTCTCATTGGGGACCTCTTTTCCCAACATCTCAACTATATTACTACGGATAATTACAACCTGTCACAAGGTGTCTTAAAAACAACCAAGTTGTCACGGTTGAAAGCCCAATTGGTTGAAAGCCATAACAGTCGAGGTTCCTGGTTCGAATCCAGGTCGCAGTTTTCCTTCCATTTTTCAATTGAAAAATTATTACATATGTTTGGAGATTATTTCCAGTTTATAATTATTATTATTTATTTATGAGTTTAAGATGAGATTGACTATCGTCTTTATGTATATTTAAAAAGGTTAACTTATTCAAATTCTGTTTTCGACAATATGATCATCAAAGTCTGAGCTCGGCTGTATCAACTTTTCAGGCTTTTTTCGTGGACCCCTTCAAGTCGATTGCACATGCTCTAACAGTGATCGTTAGCGCACGTGATGATCGCTCTGTCGCAGCTAAAGCTCCTTCTTCGAATGTTTGCAATATTTTAAACCAAAAAGATCCAAATGTGACTGTTTTTCTCATTGTAAATTTCAAAATATCACTGTCTTGTCATAAAAGCAAAATTTGAGGGTAACAATAGCTATTTTATTCTTTAGGCAATATCTGCGAAGGAATAAAAATTGTGTCATAAAGATGTTTGATTCTTTTAAGGACTTCAATCTAATAATAATAATAATAATAATAATAATAATAATAATAATAATAATAATAAGATAATACACCGGACATAAGTTATCGACCAGCATAAAATCTGGCTCATAGAAGTTGCCATAGCAGCTGATCAAAATACTGAGGACATAGAAATGGAAAAAATCATGAAATATAGAGATCTGGCAATTGAAACCAACAGATTGACACTTGTTTCCTTTCATGACCTAGGCACGCAATATTTTTGAAACTTCAATCCCTAAAGGAGGGGGTGAATGTTTGTATGAACACTTTTTTTTTAGTCGACTTATTTGAAACTTAGCATAAATATTCTACAATACAAATAATGACACACGCCTTTCCGCATTTCTCAAAATTCATCCCCTCAGAGTGTAAAATAGGGGATGAAAGTTTGTATGGGGAAACATGTTATTTTAAGTCGATATACTTGAAATCAACGCAGAGCCGAAATTACTGAAGTCAGAAACACGAAATGGAGAGCTGGTTCCTTTCATGACAAGGCTTGCACTAAAAAAGGATTTTTGGAAATCCAGCCCCTAAGGGGGTAAATAAGGGAATAGAAATTTGTATGGGGAAACATTTTTTAGCGGATTTACTTGAAATTTGCAAAACTACTCTAGAATATAAACAAGTCAGGAAACTGAAGTGCCCAAGACCGATAGGATTTTAAGGTATTCGAGGATTAAAAGAAAAGCATATGTTTGCTAACGACACCTTTGGTTATTACGATTAGATGAGATTGTTAGGAAGCCTCTGGTTGCTAAGGCAAGACAATGTTCTAACGGAAATGCGTATTTCATAATGAATAAAAAGTACCCGAGAGGTTAAACGGAGAGTGCACGTAGTAATTCTGTATAGATTCTATCCTATAAGAGTCTTTAATATTCAAGCATTCCTACATAATAATATGAGCGCCAATTGTTGTAAGCGTCTACAATTTCTTCATAATCTATTGCTAAAGCATTTCTACATATAGCACGTACTGTTAAAGGGAACGATTAGCATTTGGTATTGACAACAATTTGCTTGACAGAAATTGTTGTTGTTGTTGTTAGGTTTTATCAAGTCGCAGACGAGTAAACACTCTCCATCTGTTTTTCACCACGTTTCGTAATTCTTCAAAGTTCTTGTTTGTCGCTTCTTTTATTTTTTCCAGCCATCTAATTCTTGGTTACCCCGTCCTCTTTGACCTTCAAGCCTTCTCCAGTCCCTCACTGTTACCCCGTAATGTAAGCAGGCCCGTAGCCAGGGAGGGGGGTCGAGGGGGGTCGACGACCAACCCATTATGGAAAAAGGTCCGCCTCCCAAATATGGAAAAAGGTCCGACTCCGTGGAATTTTTGAAAAAAGGTCCGACTCAGTGGAATTTTTGAAAAAAAGTCCAGAATTTTTTGAAAATCGACCCCCCCCAAGATAACGTCCTGGCTACGGCCCTGATAATGCCTAAGTAATTAAATGCCATATCATAGTATTGAAAGTTTTTAATGGTACCATATTTGTAGCATTAAAACATGTACCACTGAATCAATTTTGGCTGAGTTTGACCACCAAGGAAGACACATACTTCACAAGACTTGTCTCTGCCTTACCGAATGACGAAGTGAGAAATTCATTGATCAATGCAGAGGCCATTTATACATGGAATTGTATAGAGAAAGACGTGGTCCCCTCCGTTATTTGTGACCTTTTGAGCTGGAAGTAGTTCACCGATTGTTTCCATCAACAAACTCAAGCTATCGTTTTGCCTAAGTTGTTGAATGGCGTAAACTGAAGTGAAAAATTCGTAAGCGTTCGGATGCACATTGTGAAAACAAAGTACCTATCGGTTCTAATAAGGAAATACGTCTTTCGGCCTATATCAAAATTCATCCTCTAAAGCTGTAAAATAAAGAATGAAAGCTTGTATGGGGAAACATATTAAGTCGATTTACTCGAAATGTTGAATAAATACTCTACAATAAACAAGTCAGGCAACCGAAATGCCCAGGACCGGTAGGATTATTCGAGGATATAAAGGAAAGCATTTGATTTCTAAGAAAGCCTTTCGTTATAAGGGTTAGATGAGATTGCTAAGGAAGCCTCTGGTTGCTAAGGCAAGGCGTACTTCTAACATAAATGTGTAGTTCAAAATAAATAAAAGTACCTGAAAAGTTAAATGGAGAGAGTAGTAATTTTCTAGATATTCCATTATAGTAATATCTCTATATATTATACAAAAATCCTTTAATTTGTCAGCATTCCTATTTAATGAAATAAGCGTTAATTGTTGAAGCGTTCTATATAAGAGTCTATTATTTCTTCATTGATAAAAATTTGCCTAAGACAAATAACTATTGATAATGTAAGGTGTAATTAATTACATGCCATATCTTAGCATTGAAAGTTTCCAATGGTATCATTGAAATACGTACCTTTAAACTATTTCGGCTGTCATTAAATTCTCATTATATTCATCGACGACACGTCATTACAGGTTGTTTGTTATATTACATTGCATATCTCAGCATTAAAAGTTTCCAATGATACCATAATGGTACCATTCAAACGCGTGCAAGTGAACCAATTAATTTTATATTTATTAATTTTACTTTATATTCATTCATGACACGTCATTCCAAGTTGTTTGATATATTACATGTCGTTAGCTTAGCTTTGAAGAATATCCAATGGACTATAAAGGTTCCACTAAAACATGTATCACTGAACAAGTTTTGATTAACCTTCATTTTGCGTTATATTCATTTATGACACATCATTCCAAGTTATTTGATATACACTGCTTTGCAATGAAATTGCCCCACCAACAAGGAGTTATCCGACCTTATCCATATTTAGTGGGGGGGGGGGGTCGTCTACCTCTGACTAGTAAACGATTAGTTGGTTTCGTTTGTTTGGTATTAACGTCCTTTTTAACTGCCATGGTCGTTTCAGGACGGCGTTACAGGGGCCGCAAATTTTGCCTCGCAAGGGTTCTTTAACGTGCAAACGACTACACGAGACAAACGGCTTTACTTCCCTTCCGAAGGAAGTGCGTGATCTCAGTTTTTTACCCCTGAAAAAATCCTCGTCGTCCTCGGCCGGAGTCGAACCCGCGTCCTCGGGCATCAGAGGCGACCACGCAACCCCTGAGCCACCGAGGCCGATAGTAAACGATTAGATGCTTGCTTACGGGACATGACCATTTGGGTTGATACAGGGTGTCTGGGTGCCTGTATAGGCTCATCAATTGACACCTGTGCGAAAGGTTCCATGCAGTAATGAGAAAGCAATTGCCTCGTGAACGTAGAGTACTGTTCCGCACAACGGTCTCAATGCCGTGACGACGACAACGACAACCGTTCACGCAATGAACGGACTTTGAAAGAGGTCGGATTATTGGCGTCTTCGAGGATGGATGATCAACCAGACGGATTGCTGTCCATGTGTCGCGGGACGCACGGACGATAGGCCGATGTTGGAGGTAATGGCGAAAGGAAGGCATACATGCCAGAAGACCAGGCTCTGGGACCCGGAGAAGCACATCAGCTCGTACCGATAGGCGGATACTGCGATCAGCGCTAGCGGACAGAACTATCACTCTGCGGCAACTGCGAGACAACATCACTATTCCCGGTACTGCTCCAGTATCAATAGCGACAATAGCATGCCGATTACACGCCGCGACAATGTCTTCCAGGCGTCCAATGTTGTGTCTTCCTTTGACACTTGAGCGCCGCGCGATACGACTGCAATGGCGTCGTGAACGAGTGGGCTGGCGAATGGAATGGCGCCCGGTCGTCTTCAACGACGAATCCCGCTTTTGTTTGGACACCGAACGTGCCAATGAACAATGCATCCGGTATCGCCATCGTGGACCAACACCCGGGAACATGGTCTGGGGTGCCATCGGCTACGATACCAGAACGCCCTTAGTTACCATCCAAGGCACCCTGACAGCAGCACGGTACGTCACAGAGATTCTGCAGCCAGTATTACTCCCCTTCTGCACACCATACCCGGCGCAGTCTTTCAGCAGGATAACGCCATACCGCACACGGCAACATGAGCTTGGCATGTCTGCATGATGTCAACTGCCTGCCATGGCCCGCGAGGTCCCCAGACCTATCGCCAATTGAGCACGGGTGGGACTGATGGGACGTCGTTCACGATCACCCCGCAATCTCCATGAACTGACACAGCAAGTTTACCCCAAGAGGTGACATTCGCCATCCTATCACCTACACCTGCGGCTGGAACAATGCATCGCCGCTAGAGGTGGTGCAACAACCTACTGATGCCGCTTTCCGTTGGGATACCCTGTACAAATGAGTGCACGTTTTGGCTCCATAACGTAATAAAGGTGTGTTCAGATGTATCTCTTGCTGTATACCTACTTTTGGCTCATTAGGATAACTCCTTGTGGGTGGGGCAATGTCATTGCAAAGCACTGTATTACACTGCCATATCTTAGCATTGAAAGTTTCCAATGGACCATAATGGTTCCACTTAACCGCGTACTTTTTAACCAATTTCGACTACCATTAATTTTAGGTTATGTTCATTCACTAGCTGTTGTCCACGACTTTATCCGCGTTAAAGTCGAAATACATAAAATCGCCTCCAAGTATATATCAGGTGGGCAAGAAATAACGTGAGGTTTTCAGAGCTCGCTAGCGGGAATTCTATTAGGCCAAATGCAGTACATTTTGGTGGATATACTTAGTGGAACAGGCAGTTTCGATTTCTGCAAAAAAAAAAAAAAATAGTACCAAAAGTCGCCATAGGGAGCGCTTATTTCAAGAAAACAATGAATACATTTGCATAAGCGCGTTCCGTGTTGAGCAATCATGACAATAAAAGGCAAGGCTGAGAATTTCCCATCATTCACGAACGAATGGCCTGACGATGACGCTTACTCTGCCTGACCGGGCGTTATTATATAAAGTTGTTTTATCAGAAGAGCGACAATGCAAGTGCTGCCTTTCGTGAATTCCAGCGATTGAAAACGTTACGAAGAGGACCGATGAGCATAACTAACTTACGGAAAATGATTGAACGATTTGAATCTACCGGAACTCTAGGAGTGCAACCAGGCCGGGGACGCAAACGAATCAGGCAGCAACACGTTGAAGAAGTTGAAGGAGATGACTACTGTGCAGGGTACCAGCAGTGCACACGCAATAGCACGCCAAACAGATATCCCATATTCGACGGTGAGGAAAATATTGCATAAGATATTGACATTTTTATCCCTATAAACTCACACCTGTTCAACAATTGCTTCCTGGAGATGAACGTACCCGAACTGACTTTTCGTTGAGATTTTTAGCACGTATGGAAGTGGATGATGCATGGCCGTGGCAAATTTTATGGAGTGATGAGGCACATTTTTATTTGAATGGTGATATCAATACCCACAACTGCCGTATTTGGGCTGCATCAAATCCACAAGTGTGTCTGCCAACTCCTATGCATTCACCGAAACTAACAGTATGGTGCGGCTTTACTGCTTCTTTCATCATCGGTACTTCTTGCCCGTACGGTACTTCTTGCCCGTACGGTACTTTTTTGAAGAAATCCGTCCCCGTGGACCGGTGACTTGTTCCGTCAATTCTGCCAGATATGCCGATATGCTTGAGAATTTTGTGATACCACGATTGCAGGAAAAGGGTTGTCTGGATTCTACCATTTTTATGCAGGATGGTGCGCCACCGCACATCGGACGTCAGGTGCAGCAGATCTTGCGAGAACGTTTTTCAGACAACAGAATAATTAGTCGTGCATTTCCCATGGTATGGCCACCCAGGTCGCCTGATCTGAACCCTTGTGATTTTTGGTTATGGGGATATTTGAAAAGCCTTCTGTATCAAGCACATGTTCCTGACCTCTCAGCCTTAAAGGATCAAATAACGTTACATATCAGACTAATTAATGCAGATATGCTGCGAGCTGCCATAGAAAATGTCGTGTACCGCATGCAGCTATTGGAACAGCACACTGGTGGTCATATTGAAACACATTTAGTAACAACACATTGTTTATTGTTGTTACTAAAGCTGGTTTGTAGTATTTGTTCATTGACAATTAGGTATTCATTGTTTTCTTGAAATAAGCGCCCCCTATGGCGACTTTTGGTACTATTTTTTTGGCAGAAATCGAAACTGCATGTTTCACTAAGTATATACACCAAAATGTACTGCATTTGGCCTAATAGAATTCCCGCTAGCGAGCTCTAAACACCTCACGTTATTTCTTGCCCACCCGGTATTTCTTATTTCCCGAGATTTTGTGATTAGTCAGTGAGGGGCATTTCCCTTTTATATTAAGACACTGCCCCAAATAAATCGAGATCAGGAAGGAAAAATTAAATTACGACTATATTTTATGGTTGAATAGAATTAATGTGAAGGCCAAAAATTATGAAAAAGTTCCAGTATTGGCTTGCTACTCTGTAAGAGTGAAGGCTACTATGTATTCGTTTCAGAAACTCAAATTTTTTTATTTTTTTTTGCTGAAATCGACTCATGATTCGAAAAGATACATTGAAAAGTTTGAAAAAAAAAATTCGTCTGTACGCATGTACTGACCAATTTTGTGCAGCTTACTTCTCTGAAACGGCAAATAGCAGACCCAAACAAAAATTATACATACTTAGAGGGTACCCTAAATTGTGCCTTAGCGTATGTTTTGTCAATTGGGTAAGCCTTTTTCGAGATATTAATTTTTTTGGCTGTAGCGTTCAAACCAGCGAACCAAACTTAATAAACTCGACATGTACGTACTCCTCTCATTAAGGAGAATTTTTTTATACATGACTTGTTTGACTGTGATGAGCCGTTTTGGAGTTATTAACTATCTCCTCCCCCCAAACCCGACCACTCCCCCTCGTCAATTTTTTTTTCTTTTTTCTTTAAAATAATTTATACTTAGAGAGGTCCTATAACTATGCATTGACGCATTTATTATGGAAATGGGCTAAGCCTTTTTAGAGAAATTAATTTTTTGGCAAAAATGAAGAAATGGCAGAAGCAGTCATTTCGTTACCCCAAACACAATGTAAACGATATGAACAGCTTCTTCTTATTGAAAAATACAATTTTCTTGTTTGAATCCGTATCATTATCTCGTGGTAGGCCTGTGCGAATGTACCATTCCGCCATATTAATTTTTTTCTTTTTACGTTCGTTGTTTAACCTTCGGGAGCCAAAATAAATAGAGTGTCAGGGGGAGCAAGCGACATACAGTTGTCATTTAATATATATAAACTTTGTTGTACTCGAAGAACTCAAAATATGCTCCGCTCACAAAGTACTCAACATATAAAGCACTGTATAAAGAAAGTATGGACAGTTCATTGTTGCAGGCAGCCATTTTGACTCCTATTTCATATCATGATTGGTCGTGTTTTGCAGCAAATTCAAACTTCAGAAGCACATTTCTCTCTCACGTTTGTCAAAAAGGAAGTGCTCGATCTGCAAGTTTGAATTTATTGCAAAACAAGAAACAATCATCATGAAAAACATGAATGAAATAGGAGTCAAAATGGCTGCCTGCAACAATGATTGTCCATACTTTCTTTATACAGTGCTTTATCAACATATGCATCTTGGCGACATCTATTGGCAATTATTCTCCTTATATATAGATTCGTAAGGAACAAAACCCTACTGCGATTTACTCGTTGCGATATCTGTTGGCATTATATTTTTGCTGGAACCAGTTGTTTTTTTTCTCCGTGGGAATGAGACTTTTACCCGTAGAAAAAAGTATCCTATATGTTGGCTCAGGTGCTAAATAACCTTCACACCAAATTTCAACTAAATATCCCTTCAGTAGCTTTGGCGCCAACCTCTAACATACCGGGTGTACCGGAACGTCATGTACAAACTTGGAGGGGAGATAGTATGGATAACTCTAAGCAAAAAAGTTCACATGAACGTGGGTCCGAATTTGAACGCTAACTGAGATATGAACAGAAATAAAAATGCCGTCACCAAGATCAACAAGTTAATAACTCAGGTACTCTAACACCTAGGATAATGAAATTTGGGGGAATAATAGGGTGCATAAAACTATGTATACCGTTAAAATGTGATCGAATTCCAAAGACTAATTTCCGAGTTACGCAGTCAACATCGTAACACGTGCTGGTTAGTACTGGCATGTGAGCACCGTTTACTATGTTGAATGCGTAACTCGGAAACTCCT
>JAHWFO010039273.1:501418-512861 GCA_023313115.1 Rhysida immarginata | reverse complement strand
ACTGTGTATTCTGTGCGAGGCCAACGAAAGACAGGCCAGGGCACTCAAAAGTCACATGATCATCGGGGTCCGGGCGACAATCCATCCTTCATTGTTTCCAACAAACGAAAAATTACCGATTGTTAAAATCCAAAATGGAGACAATGAAGGATGAATTGTTGGCCGGACCCCGATGATCATGTGACTTTTGAGTGCCCTGGCCTGTCTCTCGTTGGCCTCGATTCTGTGTATACTGCGTATGTATATGTTAGCCTTCTCTCGTTTAGCCTTCTTTTTTTAAATTAATATAAGATTCCATGCAACGGTGTAGAATATTTGACATTAAAGGCATCCACCAAATTATTAAAAATAATCAAATAGTTTATCAGCACGAACATTCTAAAGCAATTTTCAAAGTTAATATTTTTCAATAGCAAAAAGAAATTTCCAACTGACGCAATTAGTTGAACTAATTGGCGATGTCATGTTTATTATTACAGTTTACTGATTTCACTGTTGTTTTTTTTTTAACATCATCACTTTCTGTCTTGTACATAAACATTCACGAATGAAAGAGACAGGTTCAAAAAAGTGAGACGGTAAACAAGAATTTATTTTGCCTTATGTGTTTCGATAATCATCATCTTCGGAGGCTATCTTGAAGCCAGATAAGCTTGTAGATAGATAGCCTCCGAAGGTGATGATGATCGAAACGCGTAGCAAAATAATGTAAATTCTTGTTTACCATATCACTTTTTTGAACCTTTTCTTTCATTCAAGATTACACGTGATATTAGATATGAATATCATTGATAAACATTCATCTATGAAGTAGAAGCGGCATACAGTTTAGTACTTGTAGATTCTATTTTATGTGAAAATACGACAAAGTTTTCACAATTTGTTATTTGTTCGTGCAAGTAAGTTAATGATTTAGCATTATGAACAAGACAAGGAACAAAATACATTTCCAAGAGTACAGTAAACGATAATGTAAATAGTATACGAGCATTCAACAAATTCAATAAATTCTAGAACTGCCGCCCGTAAAATAGTACAAATGGAATGACGTAGCCACGACCTTGGTCCACACACAAGTGAAGCTTAAAGTGTGTTCTGATTTAATGAAGCTTATTCAGTTTCGACGAGTTCTGATTTGTGGGCGTTTATTCGCATAAAGTGTGTTTGTGTGCTCTTGTCATCGTGTAAGTAGAATTGTTGGGCAGTGGTTTGGTTTGTTTGGTATTAACGTCCTTTTCAACTGCCATGGTCATTTCAAGACGGCGTTATAGGGGCCGCAAATTTTGCCTCGCAAGGGTTCTTTAACGTGCAGCCGGCAAACGACTACACGGGACCAACGGCTTTACTTTCCTTCCGAAGGAAGTGCGTAATCTCAGGATTTTTCCCCAGAAAAAATCCTTGTCGTCCTCGGCCGGGGTCAAACGCGCGTCCTCGGGCATCAGATTGGCGATCACGCAACCTTTGAGCCACCGAGATCAATGTTGGACAGTGGAATGAAATATGAGCATTTTTACCAAATAATGTTTAACTGCGACTGCGCACGCGTCTCCAATATGTCTTTTGCATAATTTATTAGCCAAATGTATAGAGCTACTCTTATAAAAAAACCTAAGCAAATATCTTGCAGTTGCACGACAATGCACCTTCTCACAACTCCATCACTTTGCAGGAATTTTTGACGAGAAGGAAGTTGTGTTTATCGATAACCCCCCCTCCCGTACTCACCTGATTTGTTTGTCATCAGTCGGTGGCCGATGTTCACAACCTGCCTTTTCATCAAAAACTCCTGCACAATGATGGACTTGTGAGACGTGCATTGTTAGTAGTGAAACAGCCACCACTTTCCACTGTCCAACAATTCTAGCCTCACACAAACAAATTTCACGCGAATGAACGCCATAAACAAGTCAGAACTCGTCGAAATTAACTGAAACTTCGTATAGGTGTGGTCAAAGGTCGTTTTTGCGTGATTCAATTTCTCGCGCAGAGAAGGCGCCACTTGTACTGTTTTACGAGCGGCAGTTCTGGAACTTTTTGAATACACTGTCAATATCACAAATGAATACTTCTAACAATAGGAGCCGCATGGTCAATAAACAATAAAACATGCTTAGAATTAAAATTAGGAATTCGAAGAAAAGATTGACAAATTTGAACAAAAAAAAACAACAAAAAAACAAAACAAAACAAAAAAAAAAAAATAATTTGACAATTTAAACAATTTGACAAATTTTTAATTCACCAAAAACACTAATTAACTTAATTAAAGAATAACTCAAGAGTGGTCTAACAGGGTTTTATCCTACGCCATACCTCAGATGCTTAAATTATTGATGAAAATGATTATTAATCAATAATTTCAATTATGTTTTTAAAGAAAATTTCTCGGAAGTTGTATTTTCCTAACAATCTCAAAACCAAAAAACAATTACTTTAAGGAGCAGGGAAAATATAAAGCCCTTGGAGGCAGTATACGTTTTGTTTCGTTCCTCGGTTCGATTTCAATGATAAAGATTAATTTGGCTTCAGGAAAAATGAAGAAGAAATATATTTTATAAAATTAAATGGGTGAAGACAGAAATTTTTTTAAAAAAAATCCTCATTCGTTATTTTTAGCCGGGTTTCCATTTTCATTCTCCGAGTCCTTCTTACCATCTATCAGTTAATGGAAGAACTCCATTAATAGGATTTAAGTTTCGAATATATCTAAACAACGGTCACTCTTTAGCTTATCAAAGACTGATTACCGTAGTCAAGGTGAAAACAGTGAAATATCTTTTTTCTTCAAGTTAAATCAAGGCAACTGAACCCTACTAAGGAGGATTTCCGAAAAATATCTGGCAATTCTCTTAAGTCTCCAAAATGTCAAGCATTTAAATCACGGATAGTATGGTACTAGTCTTTTTAAAAAATAGCATTAGCATTTGGAAAAAATTCCGAATTCGATACCTTCTTAATTTTTTGTGCAATTCATCTGACGTTAGACTTTACGACTGTTTTATTGTAGTGCTTCTCATCCTTATTTTATCATTTAATATTAAAAATGGGTATAATAATATTTAATAATTTTTTACATATTCGCGGAAATAAAATTAGAGAAAATATTGGAAATGAATGTCACATAATTCAATGGATGAAAAATTGCGGATAAGAATACTCTTTTTATCTACTGTATTAAAGGAAGGAATAACTTCTTAATCCGTTAAGCCTCAAATTTGCAGTATGCTACAAATCTCTAACCAATATACCGCTGAAAGAAATTAAAATTAAATTTTTTTTGAAAATTTCAGTTCGTTTATCTCGAAAATTTATTTAAAAAAAACAAAAACAAAAAAAAACTCGATTCTAAAATCACTCTAGCCAAAGAGATTATTATGTAAATTGAATATATAACCATTCAGCTACGAAGCCTATCTCGAGATATTCTAGTTGTAGCGGAGTCTGATGTTTAAAATATTGCATAGACTGATGTTATTGTTTTACTCTATTTTGATCATGCAATTTGTGACATTCATTTCAAAAGAAGGTCAACACATGGTCCAGCCGATTGCGTTTTGAAGTGTGGCCGAATCCATTGATTCCTCCGGAATGATTCCTTCTTTCTCAATTTGTATATCGCGCCTTTTTTTTATATGTAGTAATTTATAATAGTAATAAAAAATTAGGTTGAAATTCACATCATTACGTTTCGGTGCAAAATTCACATTATTTTTCGTGTGTGCTGCGAGTCCAAGAAGGTTGAGAACTGAAGTACGTGCATTAAACAACTTAAAAGAAAAAGAGCTGTCATCCATTAAATACTCTCGAGCAAGTCTCACATTATTCTTATTGAAAGAGGAAATCCTTGTAGATCCCCACCTACTTCAAACAAAGCAAGAAGTTGAAATAATTTAGAGCACTTCCCTAAGTTCTGAGTTGAAAAAGGCTATTTAACACTGGAAACCAGTAAACATCCTTTGCTTTTCATTTAATTGTAGGACGCAAATGTCGAACAGCTGACATGGTGACATAAGAAATGGGACAGAAATATTGAGGAATTATGATGCATTTTCCAGATTTGCAAAACATAAAAAATGACACAATGAATGTTAACAGAATGAATTAGAGACAACGAGTTTATAAGTTGAAAGTAGTTTTATTTTATTATACACATAGTTATTTGTGACATTGATTAGGAAAACGAAGGCACACAAGATTAATGAAAGGGACTTATAATAAATATGTAGGAAATTGCTTTTAAAAATTAAGATCATGACTAGTATAAAAATTATGTATAACACGTATACTTTCGTTTACAAATTGTACGTAAAGAAATGGTTGCTTGGTTTTTATGTTTTGATTCATGCATTTTTAAAGAATGGCCTGCCATTGCATAGACGACTTTTGTTAATATGAGAAATCTTAAAAAAATTTCTTTTATGGAAGAAAAGCTTTCATTAAAAATAATTTATTTTTACTGTTTATTTTCAATACCAGTAATGTTTTGGAAGAAAATTCAGTTAGAAAAATGAAAACTTTTATTTCACGTTCTGCAATTTATATTAATCTTATGACTAAAGCTAAATAGAAATTCAGCTAAGATACTCTATGCATCTTCCTACCTAGTGGATTGATTAATGAAACTGATTAATGCACATGTATAAGTATGATTAGTATATTTTATGAAGGCAATCCATAATTATGAAATTAAAGATATACAACCATTTTTTTATTATTAAAGAAACGAATAAAAAAACAAACTTTGTACATTACAGGGAAAACAAGTTAGACAATTAACGCAAACAATAAATTAATGAATAATTTAAAGACAAAGAAGGCAATATTAAAATTCACACTTAACATAAAGGAATGTTACTTATTAAACTAGAGTTATAAAGGAAATTGGAAATCAATTCCATAGAATCAAACAGTGAAAGCAATTGGACTTTGTATAGGATGATTTTCTGCCATTTCTACATACTTCAGCAAGAATAGGAATTTGCTGCTGAGTTGTCTGCATGAAGGGAACCATTAACGCATTTCTACTTATAAGGAACTCCTCTAGTTTCATCACATTAAAGACATGGGAGGCTGTGTTAAGGTGAGGCGGGAATTTTTGAGGCCTTTTGTATTTACTGTATTTATTTTCTTGTACACAAACACATACACTCCCGTTTCCCCTAATTATAAGTAGCGATTCAGTGGGAAGAGCGGATTGACACGAGTCTTTCAGTGCCAATTAGGTGTCTTCCTCGCCTGAGTCGTTGCTATTTCGATAGGCTCTGTTAAGGCCTCTGATATGTACGTACTGGATGGTGTTGTCCGAAGCTGCCGTTCCTCCCGAGCACCACGGCCGAGCAAACAGTCCTTCCACTTCCTCCAAATCCCGTCCTTTGGTCTCTGGTAACACCACGTAGAAGAATACAATACCAACGAACGCCAGTCCCGCGTACAAATAGAAAGCGCCTGGAAAAAAGAAATTATGAAATAGATAAAATGAAATAGAACTTTTCAGAAAAGTACTGCTTATCATATACAGGGTGAGTCAAAAGTTAGTAACCCCCATTCTATCTTGGATACAAATGTAGTTATGCAAATTTCAATAAAGGGAGTGAATAGAGGTTTTTACAATGAGGTTTTTGGGTGATCCGTTCATCGGATATTGAAATTTTTTTTGTTTTGTAGCTTATTTGATGCTAAACAAATTTGTAATCTCCTACGGCTTAGTAGATACGACTTGCATGTGTCCTAATTTGCATGTTGACAACACTGTAAATGCCATCATGAGAAAGAGCACCCTCAACTTCCTATTCACTCCCTTTATTGGAATTTGCATAACTATATTAAACTGTAGATACTAAACATTAAACACCTTATTAAACTGTAAATACTTACTGCGCAAAATAAGAGAGGAGGTCAGTCCACTTGTCCACAAGAAAAATTTATTCTTCATATATGTATACATTTCAGTCAAGACGTGACCTTCTTCAGGTATCATACTGAAGAAGGTCACTTGGTGACTGAAGTACCGTATATACATATATGAAAAATAAATTTTTCTTGTGGACAAGTGGACCGACCTCCTCTCTTCTTTTGATCAATTAGTTTATTGACACGTGAAAACAACGCTTACAAAAGCTGCTCAAAGTTTCCACCAGCCATTTCGTTACATGCATTGCATCGTCGCAACATTGATCCCCATATGTTGCCAAAGAGTCCTGGCATTTCACGGACTTTTTCGCTGGCGATTGCAATGCGGGGAACCAGCTCTTCAATGGCAGTAATAGGTGTGCGGTAGACGAGTGCCTTCATGTGATCCCACATGAAGTCAAGGGGACTAAGATCCGGTGACCTGGAGGCCATACAACTGGTCCACCTCTACCCATCCAACAATTACCGAATATTCATTAAGATGGTCACGTACAACGGGTGAAATGTGCGGGCGCCCAATCATGTTGGAACCACATACATCTCGGAATATCCATCCTCCAGGAGCTGGGGCAGTACATCAACAATAAAGTGAATGTAGTTATGTCCACTGAGACGAACTGCGCAACACATCAGAAGATTGCAACTCTTATTAATGATTGGAATTAATGTTCTGCGAATATCCTTTTTATCAGGAATGATTAATGCATGCACATCTTTTGTCAAAATTTACCTGGTGATCACTTCTCTCCCCCATAGCCGGATAATGGTACGATTCACCCCCCCCCCCCACCATGCTATGATAAAAACTGTTTGTGTTTGTTTTGATGTCCCCTACCTGCGCGTAACATTTGGTAACTACCTTTAGAAACTCCCTGTATATTTTGCCAATATATTTTGTATATATTTTTACGTATCCAGGATTCATTTGGGACCACCAGTTTATTGGAAAAATATATTCTAAATAAAGTTTTCTACCACCCCTAAAAGTTTGTACACAGAGTTCGTAAATACCCTAAACAGTCAAGTGGATCTAAAAATTAAGTAAAAAGTAATAAGAAACTGTGAATATTATCATAATTAAAAGATAAATATGAAACATTTCCGCATAATTTAATGGCATCGACGGACTGCCGCTATAATGTTGTAGAAATGTTTGCATTTTTTGATCATTTGCAACTTTTTTTATTTAATTTCCGTGATAGCAATTTGTTTGGATCATTTGCTTTTTCGAAGGGGAGAGGGGTGACTATGTATATTGTAATCTCGGTAATTTTGTGTGTTGATTAGTTGGGCACATGAATTCATGGGAATATACGATGGTCTATAGATACAGAATAATATAATTCAAGTTATAAACTTGTAGGGCTTGTAGGTGGTTCAGGGTAGACCACATTTTGCGTAGGAGCCGCTGTGGGGAAACAGACCATTCCCATGTTATTAGAGAGGGATCGTCTAAATTATTGAATATCCAATTCTTGTTGCATCACTGTGAATGTTGTTTTTTTTTCAATTTCCACCACATCTTAAATTAACAACGGATCGTTACACTGAGGTGTTTTTAATATATCGTAATGGACGAGTTGCTCGTTGGCTTTATGGAGAACGCTTCCCATGTCGCCACATGCCTTACAGATCAAATTTGTTTTGCTTTTCTTCAAGAAACATTTCCCGAATTGCTTAAAGATGCTCCATTATACATTCATCAGCACATGTAACTTCAACACGATAATGCGCCACCATATTTTTCGCGAGATTTCAGGATCTACCTTGGTCAGAGATGGATTGGCCGAGGAGAGCTTTTGGCGTGGTCTCCACGTTCTCCAGATTTGACACCACCTGACTTCTGTCTGCGGGGTTCATGAAGAGTCTTGTCTACGATACAAAGAAGATCTGATGGTGCGGATTCTGGTTGCAGCAAAATGCATTTAGAATATGGATGGGATTTTGTGAAAGACTTTATGAGAAAGTTGTTCGCAGATGTCATGCCTTTTTGAACAATTTTTGTACTAAGGGGTTTTTCAATAACCCAATAAAACTTGGTTTACTCTTAAATTTGAGAAATAAAATGCTTTTGTACCTGAATATTCAATGCTTTCCTCTTTGGTGGATCAGGGGTATGGTGCATATCCTCACAGTGGTTCCTGTGCAAAATAGTGGTTTACTCTAAATCATCTAGAAGCCCTACAAGTTTATAACATGAATTACTCCAATCGGGTGGTCACAGGGTGAGGACACCACCCAAAACAACTTATATCGCCACTCTACATGTACTTTTCTTGAAGGGGACATTCTGAAGTTTTCCAAGAGATGTTGCTAAGTGCTTGAATTCGATAAAATTAATTCGGTGACATATATGGAATCAATCCTACATTGGTTTCGTCAGTTCACTGAGAAGGAGTGCCATGGCAAAAATCATGGAAGGCCACGAGTGTCGGAAAAGAATGTCCAACGCATTCAGCACACGTTCACCCGCTGTCCGAGGAAATCGACTCACCGAGCTAGCTGGGAACTTCAAATGCCCCTTACGATATTGTGGAAAGTGTTGAGAGAGCAGTTGATTATGAAACTTCACAGACTGAAGGTAATGCATGCTCTTGTACATCGTTCGAGCTTTTCGTGGCGTCACATTGAATGTTTATGTTTTTGTGGATAAACAAAATAAACTTCAGATTATATCCTTCAGAAAGATGCGCTGATTAAATCTATGAGTTGTAAAGTTTGGTAAATATGGCCTTTCAAAGTTGGTATATTCTTTTGTGAATAATTGTATATCTCGCTTTTTTAATTACAGTGTAAGATTTATTTGGCCATAAACTGAAGAATTCGCTTAATAAAAAAGAACACCCTTTTAAATATGAAGCGTGTCCGGAAAGTAAGGTTACAACGGCCAGTATTCTTTAAAAAAAATGTTTGTTTATTTAACAAAATGTCCACTACAACTTATTTAATTGATACAGCGGCTATTTTTCGACGACATTGCTACCATTGTCCAAACACTTGTTAAGTCTAAGTACTATCTAATTAAGTGTGATTGGCTGTCCCACAGCCATGAAATTCTGGCGCCTGATGCTGGAACCACATTTCAACCTCGTGCTTGATCTCTTCATCGTCGTGGAAGCCGTTGTCCAGCAAGATATTTCTCAAGCTAAGAAACAAGAACAGAAGTTCATCGGATGACAGAGACAGCCTACCGCTCCTATGTTTGTCATGAATATCGGTCTTGCCTCCAGAAGATTTACGACACCACTTCGTTACATATTGTCGACTCGTAATGTTTCCATAAACGAGAACAAGTGCTTTGTGAATATCCGCTGGGCGCTTATCTCGAAAAAATGTATGACGAAGCGCAATTCACATTTGGCGGGATTTGAATCGGCACAGCCTTTGTAAACACGTGTTACTCGAACTAGATTCCACGTAATAATGAGGCACAGCCGCGAGAGGGAAGTGGAAGGTAGTATAGCCTAAGGCGCCTGTAAGGACTATCCTTATAGGCACTCTAGTATGGCCATCTTAAGCACTAAAATATTACTTGTCCAATAAAGGGGTTGTAAAAAAATAACTTGGTTATCAGACACTTCTCTCCCTTTTAGCTTTTCAGATAAATTAACGATAAGACAACCTGTAAGCATAGCAGCTAAGACACAGCGGGGCTTGATAGTCCTATGCGAGACGACTTACAGGAGCTGTATACAGAAAGGGTCAATGAAGACGAAATTGACCAAGTATCCAGAGATTTGCTGCACCATCCTGCACAATCAGGTCATATTTTGTCCATTATCTTTGTACAGAGCACATCACATGCTCACAGATATTCACTTCTGATAAAAACTTATGTGGTGTAATTCTGTTATACTTTCAGTAGAATAGGCACCTGGCTCTGCTGAATTTAGTTGAATATAGCAAAGCCAGGTTGTTACGGTAAATTTTAGAATAACCAAATTCAGGATTATTTTTGCCAAATTTGACTAACTGTGTAGGGTGTAATTATTGAAAATGCAAAATGTCAATGTATGATTTTCCACTTGTTTTGCAGCAGCAAAGCAATGAAACCCACTGGAAAATAGTAAAAATCTTTCCATTGTTAAAGCATCATCCAAAGTTTGACGCCCATCGGTTTGTGGTTGTAGAGATTATTGAGAATCTCTGCATTGGCTTTTATTCATATACAGGGTGTCATATAAGTTCTTGATTTCAGCAGTGGAGGACACGCATCGAAATGTGTTTTCAAAATAATAATGCTTCTTTATTAGGAGCTTTATATAAATGCTACTTATAAGAACGGACGTTTGGCCGCTAGAAAAGATGGCGACTTGCTAAGACGCACAATTTTTTTGTCCGACAGAATTAGTCCTACTCTCTCTACAAAGATAACCCTTCTTTGCATTCTTGCTCTTAAGTTGGAAAATACAAGACGTTTTCTAATTAATAAAAAGGAAAAGAAGATATTCCCTGTATCTTCGTTTTTTTTTTTTACTTTGTTCTTCTCTTCTCTTTACCCTGCTCACATTGTGGTCGAACGCTGAGTTATCACTGGGACTCTACGGTAAGCCTTAAGCTATGCTGCGATGGGGGATCCCCCCCCCCCTCCCCTCGCGGCCGTCGCTCCTCCCCGGAAGGGAGGATGGAGAGGAAAGGAACCTCTAGAGGCGGTCGCCCCCCGGAAAAACGGGCAAAAAACTCAGATAGGCCTTTAAAAATTTCTGATGGCTCGCTGGATGACTTATTAAATGACATATCTATGTTCCCGCCTCATTCTAAATCAACCAAACCCAGGAAAAGTAAAAAAATGGAAAAAAAAGGAGAAAAAAAAACAGATAAAAAGTTAGACACCTCTAGGATGAATTCAAATAACACTACAACAATTAACTCAAGTACTGAGAAAGACTCTGAGAAAAGTATCGGCCCTAGCTCTAAGTCGGCTGGGCCCTCCCAAAACCCGTCCTCAACAGACAACCCGTCTGTGACTGTAAAATCAGCGCAACCAATGCATTCGACGCCTTACGCTAAAGTTCCTAATCTCCCTTCTACTACAGATGTGCTTGACCAGCTTAAATCTGCAGCTCACCCCTGGCTTCTAGTCTCGATCTGCGATCCAAATAAAGTTTCTTCTAACTCGGAGATGGAATGTGACATTGCCCAAAAGGACTCAATGCCCCAAAAGGACTCTATTTCTCCTGGTCTTCTACGAAAAATATTGACCACATTAATCGGGATTGCCCCTCACGTGACTAAACTTAACTCTGGCAAGTTCCTCGTTAAGTTTGGCTCTAATGCTCAGGCAAAAATTGCCTGAAGTATACAGACATTGGGCTGTATAGATTATCCTATGAAATTCCAAGATTTTTAACTTCGTCGGTGGGCTTCATCTATGGCATTCGTTGCAGTGTCACCCTAGATGAAGTCCAAAACCTAGCTGATGTAGGCAACAACGTAAAACACTTCACCCCTCCATTCGCTGGAGCTCGGTTTGGAAAACTTTTGATCTACACTACTGTTTATAAAAATCGCAACACCCTGATGGAATGGTCTA
>JAHWFO010039273.1:442177-484832 GCA_023313115.1 Rhysida immarginata | reverse complement strand
TGTTGCACAAAGTTTTTTTCATATTCGCCATGTGGCCTCAAGACGTATTCTACGATTTAACTAGCTGTCCCAACACAGCCCCGTAATTTTTTTGATTCCGTATCATTATCTCGTGGTAGGCCTGTGCGAATGTACCATTCCGCCATACAAATTTATTTCGACTGGAATTCTTTCCCATTCCTGTATAGGCTTTTAATTGTGCAACTGTGCGTGGTCTGCGTTCGCGCAATTTGCACTTTATAATGCGCCAAACGTTTTCAATAGGAGACAGGTCAGGACTGCACGCAGACCAATCAAGTACCCGCAATCGACGATTAACGCATCCAGGCCTTCGTGGAACGCGCAATATGGGGTTGGCATTGTCCTATTGAAATATGCACGGACGCTGATGAAATAATCGTCGTTTAGAGGGCAACATTTTTTCCTCTAGAATCCATATATAACGCTCAGCGTTAAGAATACCATCACAGAAGTGCAGGTTGCCCAAACCCTGGGCACTCCTTCACCCCCATACCACGACCGAGGCTGGTTTTTGAATCGTACGGCGGTAACAATCTGGTTGGTTCTTTTCGTCCTTGCTCCGAAGAATCCGACGTTGATTATTTCCGTAAACGATTTGAAAGGTGGTTGCGTTTCCACTGAGTTATAGACCATCTTGCATGAGTTCGTACCCACTGAAGTGGACAGTGTTTGTGGACGGTATTGATGTATGGCTTGCGTTGAGCATAGTAAAGCTTTAGGTTGCATCTCCGAATACAGCGACGAATTGTATTGGTCAATACGCGTTTTCCAAAGAATCCCTGAGCCCATGAGGTGATTTCGACTACAGAAGCATGCCTATTTTTAACGCAATATCGCCGGAAGGTCACGCGCGTTAAATACTGATTTTCGTCTTTGTCCTTTACGTACGGAAAAATCACCGGATTCGCGGTAACGTTTAACATTATGAACGGTAGAGGGAGGCAGATTCAAAATCCTAACAATTTCCCGTTACAATTCATTATTTTCATACCTTTGGATTATTCGCCTTCGCAAGTCGTTATTAACGGGCTTTCCTTGACCCATAACGGTGAGACAGCTGCGGAACCCGACTTTTCTGCGTCTTATATGCTCATGCAATCTCGAATTCGTCACGTTCCACTAACGAGCATTTTGCTTTCAAAATCGGACAAAAGTAAAAAAATCCAAATGTAGCTAATGACACCAAGACCATAGTTATTTTGTACCTGAGTTAACGTACTATCCGGGAAAGGGTTTGAAGTAGACCCTTTCCGCACCCCCCCCGCTGCACAGATAGTCGGAATCTAGACATCGCGATGCATCGTTCAGAACGCACGCCTACATTCTCGATACGCTCTATTTTTGTTTTGTAGTTAAAGTATACATTTTTGGAGTTAAAGTGACAAGTTTGAGTTATGGATCCTTTGGAACAAGGTATGTACTTAATTTAAAAGAGAATCGACCTCACGGAAGCCTCACGGAATTTAAAAGATGTTTATGTTATAGTGTCGAGGAAGATCGAGTAAAATTTTATTTTTTATAGTATTCTCTAGGATATTACCCTGCTATAACAGTAAAAACATTTTCCACATCTTTCCACGACTTTGAATTAAAGGACTTTAACCCTTTAAGGTCGGGAAAATTTTGATCCAGGAATTTTTTTTGCGGTTTTGAAGGAAGTTTTCGCGGTTACGATGTAACGAAGACGTCTTAAATAGGCTTCTTCTCACATCAGATCCATTGATCAGCTGTGGAAGAAAAAGGAAACTCAGCAAAAGCCAGCCGTTTTTAAAAGAAACAATAGACCTTTTCAAGCCCGAACCAAATAACGATGATTCATTAATGGATGAAGATGAAGAAGAATAAATGTATATTTTTTTTAAATATGTACTTATTTTCACTAAAATATACTTTTAATAAGCTTTTCCATGCATTTTCATTTATTTCCAATTTGAAAATTACTCAAAATATTTTTGTCCGATTTTGTCCGCTCGTTAGTGCGTTCTAGCAGTTTCTGGAACATTCGACCACGTTCGTGGGCTTCTGCGCATGTCCCAACTATTTTGGCACGTGTTGCGAACATACACGTCAACATTTTGCATAAAGCACAAATGTTTCAATGAAATAATTATATATCACTATTATTCTAACAGTTTTAATTACAACCACATCGCAAACCTTTTAAGTCTGTGTGTATTAGTTTTTTTTAGTGTGTCCCAACATTTTTGGAATTATGGTTTGCATCTTCTACTTGTTTAATGTTATACTGCCAGTTAATAAAGGACGACCCGTCAAAAATCACAGGACGAAAAGAAAATTTATTACGATGCCATGATGCATGTACGCTAATAATCATATAGTGATTCCATTAAATAATATCATGAATTTACGCAATAAATATCCCTGATTGGATTTCGAATCTCTTTCTTCGACACGTCAGAAATCAAGAAAACCTCCGGCGTGTGCTCCAACGAAATGAAACAACCATCCCCCCTTTCATCCGTTTGTTACATATGGGTGTTGCTCCGCAGCCGACCGGTTACAGATAACTAATGGTCACTACGTTAACCCGGTATGTTTACTTCTCATGTGCAGGGAATAGTAACCCGCACTGCCGTTACTATTACGGGTCATTTTTAATTATTATTAAGACACATTTTCCTTTTTATGAACTTTATTATCGATGTATGCTGAAGGCAGTAAACTAGATGTCAGACTGTTTAAAATTTTTGTTTTCATTATTATTTTCTTTTTCAGTTGAATTTCATCAATTTATTTCATGGTTTAAGGATAAGAAGAATTCTCGATCTTCGAGCCTGCTCTGCCAGTTAATCTGATTTGTGGCTTCATGGAAGTCCATATGGACGTATTGTAACAACTCTGCGGTTCATTGTTCGCGGCTGGTCAATTGGTAAGAACGGTGCCAGCAATAGGGCCTGGTTCGAGGCCAAATCGCGGAATTTTTCCTTTCCTATTTTATAATTTTATGTATGAAGAGTTTCTCCCAATTCAATCATCATCTTCTCTTTGAATGATAAACTTGAGAATAAAATGAAACTCTTTTTCCACAACGAAACAGGAAATGAACAAAAAGAAAAAGACCGAAAATAAAATGAAAAAATACAACCTGAGTCTGTAAGCGCTTTTCGAAAGCTTTGCTTTCATCATTCAGCAGCCAAGGAGCACCTCGAGAGAACTTGAGAGAACTGACTTGGAATAGAACATGCTGAGTATTTATAACGGACAGAAGCCAATCAAGACAAAAAGATCCAACTGAATTTTATAGATTGGGTAAGTGCGTCGCCCATTTGATCAATGGTGATTCGCTAATAGGACCCCTATCTAAGTTGAGTAATAATTTTTCATCTGTTTTTTGAATGGCTAAGCTTTCGAAGGCGTCCAGAAGGTGTTTCTTGTTTATTGACTCAATAAGTTTTACATTGCTTAATAAAAATTCATGCCCGGTATCTAGCGAGTGTTTGGCTATGGATGACTGATTCCCTCTACCATATCTTGTGTGTCTCATGTGTTCTTCAAATCTTGTTTCAATATTTCGGCAAGTTTGTCCTTTATATCTCATGGGGCATTGGGAACATCTAGCTTCATATATTCCTGATTTCTGTAGTGGTGGAATCGGGTCTTTTGGATTGGGTAATAAATGCCTGGTCTGGTTGGGATTGCTAAAAGATAACGAAATATTAAAAGATTTAAAGACAGAATTGAGACCTTTAATTAATGATTTATTGTAAGGTATGGATATGACTCTCCCTCTATTTTTAGTCCGGTTGAGGGTAGTGATATCGTCCATGAACTTTTTTAACCTCCTCTTCCTTACCAAATCGGTGATGGTACGTGTGCTATAGCCATTTTTAACTGCAATATTCTGAATCAAGGAAATTTCTTTTTTGAATGAGGATTGACCAAGTGGGAGATTAATAGCTCTGTCAATCATCGAAATGAAAGTAGATATTTTTTGATTCCAAGGGTGGTTGGAATCGCTTGGTATGTAATTCAATCCGTTCGTAGGCTTTCGGTATACCTCAAATGATAATGAATCATGGTTTCTGATGACTAAGATGTCGAGAAACGGCAACCTTTGATTGTTTTCTAACTCAAAAGTGAATTGAACGGACGGAAAAAAGCTATTAATATGTTGGACAAAAGTGTTGACATCGCAAGCATTGGTGTCAAAAATTGTGAAGACATCGTCCACGTATCTGAACCAACAATCGGGAAAGTAAAAACCGGAAATCTTCAGGATATCCTCGAAACTTTTCAGAAATATTTCAGCCAAAATAGGGCTAAGGCAAGAGCCCATCGGTGTACCGCCCACCATTTTGTAAACTTTCCCATTATATTTAAAAATATTATTATTGGTACATAACCTCGTTAGACTTAAACATTCGTTGCGTATGTTCTCAGGAACTTTGTTCTCCTTCAAAATATTAGTTAAAAAGTTTATAGTTTCAGGTATAGGGATGCTAGGGAACAAGGAGACAATATCGAAGGATACCAAAATTTCCCCTTTCTTAATGACCTTATTTTTTAGTTTTTTCACTAAGTCAATACTATTATTAACCGAACTGTCGAAGTTCGACAATTTTAAGGTTTTTAAAAACTCTGCTAGAAATTTAGAAAGCCGGTAAGTAGGAGAGTCAATATTTGACACAATCGGCCTCATTTTGTTTCCAGGTTTGTGTATCTTAGGGAGAGCATATAACCTAGGTAAAGTCGGATTTTTAATGTTGAGCGAAGAGGCAGAGTTTGGGGGAATGAGATTAGGGCTACTCTTTACTGCCTCCCTGACTTCCCTGACCAGTGTTGTTAACGGATTTTTCTTATTAATAACCTCGAATGGGCCTTCAGCAATTAAAGCATCTACTCTACTGAAATAATCAGTTTTCTTTAGAATAACTGTACTATTTCCTTTATCACTTTTAAGGAAGAAACAATCTCTTTCCTTAAGAGTTTTAATGGTTTCGAAATAGCGGCGATCGTTATTTTCTATCTCATAGTTTTCCCAATTATGGGACAATATTTTGGTACATTGTTCCCTAATGGCTTTTTTCTGTGAATCTGGTAAGAACTTTATTCCCCCTTCTACATTCCCCACTAACTGGTGAATGTCTTTATGTTTATTCCTAGCTGCAAATTTAAGCCCTTTAGATAAAATTTTAAGTTCAAAATCATTAAAATCTAAATCCGTTAGATTAACTATGTTGTCTACATCCGTATTACTAACTCTATTAATTATAGGTTTTTGATTATTAATAATACTCTTTAGTTTTTCCGATAATTTTCTAGTTTTGAGGTCAATTTTAGACTGGTTTACGCTGTTTACTTTACGCAAATAAATGTCCCAATCTTTAGATTTGAGCTGGCTAGCTATTTTCAAATGCAACGCATAGGCTTTTGCTTCAGTAATAGACAGTTTGTAATTCAAATAGCCAATCTCCATGATTAGTCTCTTACGTTTTATGGATGGTAGAATTTTCTTTAAACAAGGATCCTTGGAATTCTTAAAATTAATGCAATCAATAAATTTTGGATACACCTTATGGGACTTACACAAATTAAGAAAACATATATCTGCTTTAAAAGACCTTATCTTAAAGTTAAGTCTAAAAAAGGAATTCTGTTCGTTATTACTCTTAAAAGCTTGAGTGGCCATAACTAAATTGTCTAGAAATCTTATGTGGATAATGCAGATGATAAACTTGAGAATAAAATGAAACTCTTTTTCCACAACGAAACAGGAAATGAACAAAAAGAAAAAGACCGAAAATAAAATGAAAAAATACAACCTGAGTCTGTAAGCGCTTTTCGAAAGCTTTGCTTTCATCATTCAGCAGCCAAGGAGCACCTCGAGAGAACTTGAGAGAACTGACTTGGAATAGAACTTGCTTTGAATTTTTTCTTCTGTGGAGAGAGCGGATGACGCCATTCCATCGATTGCCGTTTTGTTTCGGGCTCAAAATGGTGCACCCAGATTTCATCAGCTGTCACAGTCCGGGACAAGAAGGCTTCCCCCTCAGCTTCAAAACGTTGCAGCAACTCAGAAGAAATGTTTTTTTCTCAGAGCTTTGTGTTCTTCCGTAAGACAGCGCGGAACCCATCGTGAACACGTTTTTGTGTAATCAAGAGCACGGATGATTTCACTCACATTTCCTTTGCTGATTGACAGTTCCAGCACCAACTGCCGAGTCGTTCTGCGTCGGTCCTGACGAATAAGCGCATCAGCACGCTGCATCTTTTCAGGTGTGACAGCCGAGGATGACCGTGGCAAATCTTCGAGCTCCGCCGAACTGTTTTCTGATGGCCTCACCCTCTGTGCCCAGCGACTAACCGTACTTCTGTCGACTGCTGATGCTCCATAAACTGCATATAAACGTTTGTGAATGTTTCCAACCGTTTCTTGCTCCGCAGTGAGAAATTCAATGACGACACGCTGATTGTAACATACATCACTTACAGACGCCATATTGTTCCATTGCTGCACGTACTCTATCTGTCGGAAGAAACGGAAACTTTGCGCGCGCACTCCGAAAACTTCAAAGAATGCATATCTCAAGTATCGCATTCGTACCATTGTTGGGGACGGAGAAAAAAATTGTAGTCCATTACTTTCTGGGCTACCCTCGATTATCATTTTTTGTTATTTATAAAACTTATGGTGTAGAAAAATTCGCAAATGTGTAGAAACATTGTTGTGGTAGGACAATGGCAACAATGCTGTGTTGCTTTAGTGAAATCATGTGCATTTCTTCTTGTTATAAGAATGATTTTTTGGAAAAAAAGAATTGCAGGGACAGACGGAAAAGGTTTAATTCTCATTTTGGAGGAGAATGGGGTAAGAGAGTACCTTGATGTTTACTCGTAGAGGCAATACTGAGCTTAGTGCCCGTTTTATGCATGAGCATATACAGGGTCGGGACACAATATGACCACCTCTCCGCGAACATGTTGGAACGTCCCATGGTATGCAGATGAAAAATCATTGCATATCATTAAAAGCTGACAACAGCAGACGTGTAGTAGCATCCGTTAACACAGCAATTGTCGCCGTCATGGGCAGAGCAAGTGATCTGTCGGACTCCAAAAGGGGATGATCATTGGGTATCGGGCCAAGGGGGGACAGCATTTCAGAAACGGCCACCTTTGTGAACTGCTCTAGGGCTGCCGTTGTGAAAGTGTACCGCGACTGGACGAACCAGATAGTTTCGAGCAACCGAAGAGGTAACTGTGGGGCCCCACGGGCCATCGATCCTAGAGGCGAGCGTCGGTTACGATGCCTAGCCAAGACCAATCGAAGTGCCACTGTTGAGCAACTGACACAGCAAATGAACAGTGGGGCCACTAGGCGTGTCAGCACCAAGACAGTGCAACGATCCCTCATGAGATTGGGGCTTCGGAGCAGACGTATGGTAACAGCACCCATGTTGACGCCTGTGCATCGCCGAAAACGCCTCCAATTCGCAATGGACTATCGCCATTGGACCTCGGCCGAATGGTAAAGGCTTGCTTTCTCTGACGAGTCGCGGTTCCTGGTGAACAGAGTGGACGGACGATGGAGAATTCGCCGGGAAGCATCTGAGAACAGGCGTCCCGACACCATCGTTGGCAGACGACAGGCTAGTGGGGGAAGTGTGACTGTTTGGGGGGGTGTTTTCGTGGTATGATCTGAGTCCACTGATAACGCTGGAGGGTACACTGAATGCTGTTCGTTACCTGATGATCGTCGTAGACCAGATACACCCCTTCATGTCGACAGTGTTTCCTCATGGTGATGGCACCTTTCAACAGGACAATGCTCTCTGCCATACTGCCAGAATTATCCACGAGTGGTTCGAGGAGCATGAGGATGAATTCAAGGCTTCTCCCATGGCCACCAAACTCCCCGGACCTCAACACTATTGAATATTTGTGGGACCATCTCGATCGCCATGTGCGCAAGCTGGACCCTCCACCACGCACGGTGACGGAATTACGGGATGCACTGATCGCCGAATGGTCCCAGATACCTGCAACCACCTTCCGTCGACTAGCTGCTGTGCTTGCCGCCAAAGGTGGATATTCCGGGTACTAGCAGGTGGTCATATTAATGTGTCCCGACCCTGTAGATCCAAATCTTTAATTGAAAGGTGATTATTCTGCTGAGCCAAAGGGAGATTTGTTGATAATCAACTCGAAGCGGATTAAAAGTTACTGCCCACTTGACGATTCTGGATGTGTTGGAACCAAAATCGGGCCCGTCATATTGGAAGGCTCGAAGATGGGATATCTGATTCGTCCTAACGGAAGGCCACGTTGACTTGGAAAACGCTACAAAGGTAAGGTTGACATTGCTGATTCAACTGCCATGAAGACTGGTAAGTTACCTTGTTAATGATCATCACTGGCATAGCCTACAATGATAAGAGATACCCTGACCATTTGCCTAGCTCCATTATTCAAACTGTGTCTCAAAAATCAATCATAAACAGTGGGATTTAGCATCATCTAGCGACAAAATTTAACATTGTTAGAGTCGCTTATGTTGTCAAATTATGAAAAATGTTGAAACTAAATAGAGGTTACTTGATTTTTCTTACAAAAACCTGATTTATTTTGTTATTTTTTTGTCGTGGTGTGAATGGCCAGGCGTCCCCTGTCGTTATAGGCTATGAAAGGACTGAAACAGTGTTAAATTTTGTCGCTAGGCGGTGTTAAGTCCCACTGTTTGTGACTGATTTTTGGGAACAATGGAGGAAGGGCAAATGGGCAGGCTTTCTCTGATCATTGTAGGCTGTCACTGGGGAGGTCGTTTGCAGCCAAAGACAGTCATGTGATATCATGATATCCAAACTTTATTAGTAACGCTGTTGTTCCTTAAAACTTTGCTGGCGGGATTGAGTTGACGTCGATTGCTTCATGAAAGCATTTGAACTTGACTGTTCTAGTCTGTTTGACATACATGGTTAAACCATGACTCTGTCTGAATCTATTAAATGCAGGTGCTATATCTAGATGCACTTAATTCGAATGACTCATGTCAATGTCCTACACCCTAGAACGACTTAATGCAAAGATGGTTAATGTCTCAGTTTGTGTCAGAGCTATCTTAATTGATGAAGTATAGAATGTAGGCACAACGCAATGTTCATTATATGATAAGTGTGAGGAATGTTATTAAACCAGTAGGCCTACTGAAATGCAATTCAATTTGTTAAGAAGTGGTATACTTTTTTAACTGAAATTAATGTAACCAGAACTGGATGAACTTGATTCAGGCTTTGTTAACTTATCATGTATAAATCATAATGTTTAGTCTCGGATGTTCAACCACTGTTGTGTAGCTCATGACTGACAATTAATATTGACTGATGAGCATCAATGTAATTTTGTATGACATAATGCGACCTAATAGCATTAAAATTCAATAAGTTGATTTTCTGGGGGCCATACAGTTTATTGACCCGCCTTGATTGTTTGAATAATTGTCTATATGTTAATTCCTGAAAAATATGTGTTTTTGAGAAAAGACATGGTTAAGTGTGTAATGGAGAACTCTTTGAATGACTTGAATTGATAAGTACTAATCGTTAATTAGAGTTTAGTTAATTTGTAAATGTTATCTTTGATTATTGCATTTAATTATCTTCCTTTAGCAATTAATAAATTGGGTATAATTATCTAATATATTGTTCTTTCTTTCCCCATCAACAACAACGAATCTGGAAGTAACGCCTTTAGTTATTCCCGAAGAGTTTGGTTAGATGGGGATGGAGGCGTCACATTTTACGAATATTATTTAAAAATTCTTATCAATAATCCTCCTCGTAGTACTTACCAGGAGCAAAGCAAAATAAGTAGAGAGCGAGGCCGAAAAGTGTGACCCACGTGTAATCCGAGGGACACCATCCAACCGCCCAGCCCATATCATCAATAGTGCTGCTGACGGAACAGCGACCAGTGGAGGATAGCTTCGATGTTTCGGTCGATACTGGCACGCACGAGCCGTTCGCAGCTACGCTTTCGTTGGCAAAATTGTAGCAGAATCCACACGAAGGATCTCGTGTACAATCGGAACATGACCTGTCAAAAAGAAATAAATGAAATCGTGAGATGAGTAAAGCCAAAGAAAAAACATGACTTCGATATTAATTTGAGATCCCCACCAAAAATTAAAAAATACCATGGATCGTTCCTAAGCAATGCACAACATATTTTTAAAAATCAATTTTTATTCTCCAACTTTGCTATTTATATAATATGTTGACACATTCTTTAGGAACTAAATATCACTACTCCACAATCTCCACCCCTTTTAAATGCCTCAAATCACCTTGGAACTAGGGCCTTTATGTGTGCACGGTAAAACTTTGGACTGGCAATTCTGAGCCACTGTTTGGCAGTCGTCACGAGGAAGTCATTTTCTTCAAACCTCGCTCTACGAAAATGTTACTTCAGTTTACCAAACGATGATAATCAGCGAGTGTCAGATCAAGACTGTAAGGCGAATATTGCAATGTTATCCAGCTAAGTGATGTGATCTAATCGTAGGTTTTTTTTTTGATTGATATGTGACCGAGCGTTATCGTCCAAGAGCAAAACATTATTTATCTTAAGTTAAAAGAGTAACCAAACTGTGGATACTTACAGTTAGGAAGATAGAGCGGTTGATCCACTTTTCCACAAAGAAATTTATTGAACCATAGATGCACATTCAGTAAGAGACAAGGAGACGAAAGTACACAATGAAATCCAATCAGTAGGTAAAGAGAATGAGTCAGGGACAGATTAAACTTGAAAAACGCTATTTGGAGAACTTAAGAAGATTGATTCATTCTGATAAGTCCATGGGTGGAGTGAGTGAATCTATTTTAAGAACCTAACTATCATTATTGATCAAAGTTTTTGGTGGGTGTTTCAGGATTTCCACTATTTACGGGAATTTTAATTTATTTGAATCATTAGCTATTGAACATACTGCTTCTGCTGAACACGACTCAGTCGGGCTTGAAATTTCTTTAGGGTTGCCATATATGCGTCACAATTAATAGTAGCTCTTTGTGGCATGATGTCCAGAACTTTTCCTATAGAGGGAATCTCCTGAATTTCTTTCTTCTTGGGAGAATTAGCATGGTGCTTGTATTTACAGTCTCAGGTTCAGAATGGTGCGCCATATTTCTTCTCCGTGAAAAGTCTCCCTCTATAGAGATCTTTTTTCACTGTCTTGTAAATATTAACCACTGCCTCATTCTCATAAACAGGAACTTCATAAGAGCAGTACAAAGAATGCCCCCTGGCCCCGGAGGGAGTGGTTAAGTTAAATTTTAATACAAACGGGAAGGATGTTTCTATGAATATAAATAGCAAAGTGTATAATAATAATAATAATAATAATAATAATAATAATAATAATAATAATTGTAACAACAACAGGGAATAACCCACCAGATAAACCGGTGGGTAGAGCCCCATGTTGTCCCCCAACAGGCCGAAGCCCAAAACGGGGTTAATGAAAAATACATTTAAAATGGGGACCTAAAAAAATCATAGAGAAAGAAGCCAAGTCGATTCAGAAGAAAGAAAGAAAAACAAAAACAAAAAAAACGAAGCGAAAACTGAGTCACAAAATAGATTTATACTACAGAAAAAATAATTAAAAAAAAAGATTAAAAAGGTAATGTCGTAAGGAAGTAGCGCTAAGAAAGAAGCGAACAGAGATGGGAAAAAGAAAAAGAAAATTAAGAGAACAATGATAGATGCATATCTTTGGCGTCAGATAAATTTATGTTATTAAAATGCTCCAAGTAGTTATTGACTAATTTAACAATAGGGTTAATTTGGGATAAGTTGGACCTCCACTTTAAAATAGATTTGATCTTGAAACCTCCTCTGGCTTTTCTTAGACTATGCAAGTTAAAATCATTAGTGAGCGAGGAGACAATTAATCTGACATGGTAAATATTGAGTAGGATATTAAAGAAGTGTCTACATATAAGATCCTTGATATTAAAAAATTTATGTTTGCAATGAGTGGAATTGTGATGTCTGACATGATCGCAAAATAGTACAATAGACTCAGAGAGTCGCAGTGCTCTGGTTTCTAGTATAACCACTTCGGTTTTCCTGTATAACCACTTCGGTTTTCCTGTATAACCACTTCGGTTTCTCGTTTAACCACTTCGGTTTTCTTGTATAACCACTTCGGTTTTCTTGTATAACCACTTCGGTTTCGTGTTAAACCACCCCTTACAGTTCATTACAGTTCATGATCGCAAAGGAAAGCATTAAAACTAAATAATTTGCGCTGGAGAAAAGTGATAGGTTGCATATTACCCCCGTACCAAATCCAGACACAGTAAAGAATTTTTGGGACAACAAAAGCTTTATAAAGCTGTAGAAAGGTATTAATATCAGAGAAAAAGGATGACAACCTCTTAATTAATCCTAGACGACGTGAGATATCCAAGCTTATTTGGTCAATATGGTGTATAAATGAGCAGTTGTCAGCGAAGACAACTGCTAAATCTCTGATTTGGTTCTTCCGAGCGAGAAGCTTGCTTTCAATATAATAATCAAAAAAGAAAGACGCGGTTTTTCTGTTAAAAGAGGTCACGTAGGATTTTTCCGCGTTGAGTTCAAGCCCGTTGCTTACAGACCACTGATAAACCAAATCCAGGCCATTTTGCAGGGCCTCAGCTGTTCCAATTCGTTATTGAATAAAATAAATTAATATCTTCAGCATAGACGAGAATGCGGATAGGTAATTGCTCCAGCAAGTGAGAAAGATCCGTTATGAAAATGTTAAATAACAAGGGACCCAATGGAAGAGCCCTGTGGGACCCAATAATAATTATAATAATAATAATAATAATAATAATAATTTTAATTAATGTAACAACAACGGGGGAGAGACCAACCAGATAAACTGGAAGGCCAGGTCCGAAGTTGTCCCCCAATAGGCTTAAAGCCCAAAAACGGGGTTAATGAAAATATATTTAAAAAACAATAAAAGAAAATAAAACAAAAACAGACATGAGGACAAGAAACAACAATTATAATAGAAACAATTATTGATAAAAAGTATTTATACAATAATGGTAAACTAAATTCAGAAAAAAAAACAAAAGAAAACAAAAAAACAATAATAACGTGGCAGCGTCAGGTGGAACTACCAGATTAGCCGGAAGGCCAGAATTGAGCTTACGATGTGGTTATTAAAATAACAGAGAAATATAAAAAATTAATGAATAGATGAATAGTTTAAAAATCGGAAAGTTAAATAAACCACACATAAACAAAAATTATAATTGTCAAAAAAATAAATCAATTGAGGTATAATTATTGTTATAAATATGAGTTAGTTTGGCAGCTGGTTCGAGAGCAGATACTTTCGTCCTCGTGTTTCCCAAATATACTAGAGGCTGGTTATACCTGGTACCAATAGGAACATGGATCAGTTCCAATGTGCGCGGAGAATCTAGTTGCCCTCTAACAATCTTTCTCAGAACGTTCAAAAGAGCAGTGTTAACGACAGATGGAAGGTTAAACGAAAGCATAAAAGAAGCTTTGTCCGTGAGGTGTAAGGCTCGACCAACAAAGGAACCAAAAGACAAAAGTTTAGATTGAAGATATTGAACTAACTGAGAACTCCCAGGGAACCAAATACATATGGCGTAAAGAATTTTAGACCAGTCAATAGATTTGTATAGTAATAAGAAAGTCTTCTCCTTTTTGAAAAAATTAGTAAAACGCTTCAAAATACCAAGACGCCCAATCAATTGTTTAGACAAAAAGACGCCCAATCTTGTTTAATAGATTGTAATCATAAATAAAGTTCACCACCTTCCTGGAATAGGTTAGACAAAAAGTTTTAGATACATTCAGGGTAAGTCCATTATCGCTCGCCCATTGGTGGACTGCACCTGCCGCCTCGGAGAGAACATGACAATCTTCCCAACTATGAATAGCAGAGAAAATTTTTAAGTCATCAGCGTATAGTAAGAAATTTACCCGAGAACGTTTAATGTAATCGCGAATATCTACAATAAAGAGATTAAAAAGAACCGGACCGAGTGGAGAGCCCTGGGGAACCCCACTCCGTATTCTACCTTTGACTCTGATGTTATTCGAGTCAAGAATTGTGAAATATCTATCAACAAGTAAGGAGGTAAACCAGTTCAAAAGGTTATCATTCAGGCCTACTCTACTCAATTTCTGCAATAATAATTTAAAATTAATGCTATCAAAGGCTTTGCTGAAATCGAAATAGAGCGCATCAACCTGAATTCTGCGCTCAATATTAGGAATCAGATAACGAAGGAAGCATGCGAGATTAGTGGAAGTCGATCGATGCTTCCGAAAACAGTGTTGTTCTTGTAATAAATAAGGCTCTATATATGATGATAAATGCATTGCAGCAAATGTCTCAATGATTTTTGCTGGAAAAGGAACGATGGTAATAGGCCTATAATCCGAGGGTGAAGAAGGCCCTGTCGTTTTCGGGACAGGGACTATATTCACCTGCTTCCATTCACTAGGGTAAACACCCGTCTTAAAAGATAAATTAAGAAGCTTATGTATAGGATAAAGTATCGTAGGTAAACAGCCCTTGAACACATAATCAGGTATTCCATTCGGATGTACAAGTCTAGAAGCTGACATACTCGAAGAGATTTTCAAGATGTCCATAGGAGAAATTTCCGGTAATTTTAACTTCCCGCAAATTCGATCCCAATAAGACGACGCACCAACAGCTAAAGCTGGAGGATCAATATCGTTGCACATAATTTTTTCAAAGTGAGAGCATCCGCTGAGCAACTATTAGACCAGTGCTTATTAGAGGGGCAATTCCCTAGGAGTTTCTTAGCGGTGTGCCAGAAAGTGGAAGCTTGTTCATTAAGGGCAACTTCAGTTGACTTGTAATATTCAGCAATATTTTTATTATAGGCATTTTTAAAATCCTTTCGGGCTACTTTATATTTTTCAAGATTCGAGTGCGAGTTCGAATGTTTATATCGTCTATGACAGCACTGTTTCTGAAGCCATAAATGCTTTGTTGTCTTCGAAATCCAACTCGGGAAACCGTACTTATCCGATCTATATATATTCCGCCTAAAAACCGGGACGTTATTGTCTAGAACAAAGGAAATGCGTTCAACAATAAAGCTCCAAAGATGGTCCACAGATTGGATCGAATTAATCGCAGACCAATCGGTAGATGAAAGTTCATCATATATCTGACGAAAGTTTGCTCTCTTAAAATCTCGACGAGGGATTATTCTTGAGGGAGTAGAATCTAATACTGAAACGCGACTGATAATATTTAAAGCAGGATGAAATTGATCCTCAGTTACCAGAGAGGGACAAATACTTCGGACTAATACTGGTTCAGAGGCAAATACTTTATCAAGTGTTTCGCCTCTGACATTCAAAATTGTATTAAAATTCTGTGCACCTATATGCGCTGCCCACAAAGAAGTTGCTCTTTGTCTAACAGTATTGATATTGTTATAATTCCGTGTATTGACTATATCAGTAAAATTAAAATCACCAGTGAAAACACTTGGATAATTTAATGTAATAACATAGTCAGCCAGTTCATCTAAAAATTGTTGATAACACCTGTTGGAAGTGGCTGGCGGTATATAAATTGACCAAATATGTGAGTTTTTCGCAGAATTAAATTTATTCCTTCCAGCCTTAAAGGTGAGTTTCACGCCCACAACGTCAATTGAAGTAATTGAAGATTTAAAATCGATCCTTTCTGATGCTATCGAGGAAGGAACTGCTATCAATACACCCCCACCTCTGTTAGCCATACAACGATCTGCTCTGAATACAGAAAATACATCGCCAAAGAACATATAATCAGTAAAGGATGAATTGAGCCAGGTTTCGGTGAGAGAATAAATATATTTAGTATAATAATAATAATAATAATAATAATAATAATAATAATAATAATCGAATTTAAAATGCTGTGCATTGCTTTTGGAGTGGCCCCCTATAAGGTTTGGCAATAGGACTGTTGATATAAATTCCAACAAGTTCCACACGAAAACTCCCTAATATCTGTGTTCACTGCATTGTAAAATATTATATCAAAAAGTTTTTGGTCTAGTCGATATAATAAGCAATGGAGAGATAATTCGTATGTCATAATATACAATATCTATACCTATAATAAAACTGTAGCCGACCCGGTGTCTGTACATAGAAAATACTTAAGAAAATAACCGAAGCCAAAAGAATCATTTTAAAATTTTTTGTCTGTCTGTCTGTATGCTTACTTGTTATATCACACAAAACTACTACACGAAAATTAACGCGATTTTCACAGTTGCGTTGCTTTAGGTGTAACCATGGATGAAAGAAACAGGATGGGCGATTCCTATGAGTCATGCGTGAGTTGTTTTCCAGTGGCACCTTCTGGATCCTTGCGTGAACAATATCGAAACATGGTTATTAGATGATCCATGGCGCCCTCTGCATCCATGAACGGGAGCGTCATCACAAAATGATACACAGTCCAGTCACATTAATGTGGCCACCCCCTACGTTCAACATCAGCGGAAAAAGGTTACGTACAGAAGAAGGTACGTACCAGTATTAGAGGTGGGGGTGGGGGGGTTATAGGAAGGGTGTCAGAGAAAAGCAGAAAACATTACAGTTGTTGGAGTCATGACGAAACGTAGCGATTTATTCGTCATCCAAAAGGGCATGATCATCGGCTTCCGAGCAAAGGGCGGCAGTATTTTCGAAACGGCTAGTTTTGTGAGCTGTTCGCGTGCCGCCGTGGTGAAAGTGTACCGTGCATGGCAGAGTGGCAATACCCAAAATCAGCGAGGTGCCAAGTGTGGAGCACTAGAGGTGAACGACGGCTACTTTAGCCATCGTCTCTTCAAGGTAAAGATGTTTTAGAATCAAAACTTATAATCTTCGGTGAAATAACAATTTTAACAAAAAACAGACTGAGATGCATCGATAATTTCTTGAGATATGCAGTTCAAAACGATCCAACGAAACGAGACAAGCCATTTGGAAATAAGGTGATAGTCATTGGAGGAGATTTTCGACAATGCTTATCGGTATTCCAAGAGGAATAGCAACAGAAGTTATTGAAGCATCCATCAAATCATCAAATTTATGGCAACATTTTACAAAACTTTCGTAAGCAGATCAAGACGATTTCAATGAGTAGCTTCTTAAAATTGGTTCTGGAAAATTTTTTAAGAATTGAAAATTTTGATCGTGATTTACTTGAAATTCCAAATGAAATGATTGTTTCACCTGAGACTGATATAATTTCTACAATTTTTGGAGATGATGTATAATCACTCTCATCTGATGATTTATCAAACCGAGTAATCTTATGCTCAACAAATATTGCTGCTCTCACAATGAACAACGAAATTATAGATCAAATGGAAAGAAGAAAATTTACATTCAAAAGTAATGGCTCAGTGGTAGCGATACAAATGATCAAATATCTAATCAAGTTACGATAGAAATGATGAATTCATTGACTCCATCAAGAGTTCGACCATATATCCTTCACATAAAAATAGGAATGATTGCCAGGCAAAAAGAAATTTGAATCCCAAAAAAGGATTTTGCAATGTGGAACTCACTTAATAGTCACATCATATCATAGACATTTAATTCAAGCAAAAATTGTAAATGAGGCAAATAGAAATGAAATTGTATAATTCCAAGAATCGATTTGAATTAAGTGATTTTAATTTGCCTTTCTTACTATGACTATAAATAAGAGTTATTAAGTAAAAAATAAAAAGCAAGTAAATAATAATTAATAAAAAATAAAAAAATTTAAATTAATAAATAAATTCAAAATAAAAAGCTGACTAATATTTTTTGCTTTTAGAGAATAATCCTTTTTGCTTTGAAGAGAAGTATCCTTTTTATACTAAAGTTATGAATTTTTCCAACTAATGGAAGTTTCAAATATAGGCAAACAAGTAGAACATGGGAACTTCAGATTTTTTTCAAGCGGATAGATACCAACTTGATCATGCGCTCGGCGAACATGGTCAACTTAAGCAGCAAATTTTTTGTCATTTCTCTTATCTAAGTGTTATTTCAATTTAAGCTTATTTAGGAACAGAGGAATATTTTTTAATCGCCTCCCCCCTACCCCGCGCTTCGTTTTTAATTCATAAATAATGGGACCATACTTTAGCTACCTATCAACAATCCAAAAAGGGAGAAATATATTAATGGAAAAAACGGAAGGTCACCGTAGATACGAGACAGTAAGGCTGTCATCAAGTGTCCTAAAGACTGCAAGATAGTCAACGTGAAGTCCCAGTGATATGGCGGATACCAGCTCTCCGATCGAGAATTCATCCTTTCCAAACCATGAGGAAACTGATGAAAACTCATAGAAAAATTTGGTGGAACCACAAAAATATGGTTTTCATTCAATTTTATTCGATCGTTTGGTGAAACTTTACTTAAATTAATCGTTTTGGTGAAAACTGGAATTAATCTTCCAATTCAGGTCGCGGGATTTTTCCTTCCGTCATTTCCGTTAATATCTTTACCTTATGTTTGGAGCATTAATTTCAGTCTTAATTTATTTATGTAGTCGTTACCCGCCCTGAAGAAGTGTATTCGAAACGCGTAGGCTTCCAATAAACACTACAATTTTACTAATCCAGGACCAATTCCTTACCTGTTGTTAATTTATTACTTTTCTATAATTCGGTAGGTTGACGCGGATGTCGTTATAATCGTAGACAGGCTATTCCAGAACTTTTTGAACAGACCTTGTGTGTATGTAATTCCGGAACGCGATCTCACATCATAGCTCTACATATTGCTTCACGATTACTGCTCATCTATGCAACGCCACAAGCCAATAATATAACTGGTTCGCACGCATCATTCAAAATCCTCGAACTTTTAGATAACACGTCTTATTTCGTGATATGTGTAGATCCGATTCTTAGGTATCATGACCACTTGGGATTATTTCTTCTTCAGAAATAAACAAGAAATTGTGACGTGTCGCCAGTGAGAACGTCTTATTTGCCACGTTTTATCGTATATTGTTGCCCTCATTGAGGATTTAAGAAAGATAAAGTTTTGTTGTGAGCTCGTAATTGCGAGAACTCGAGAAAAAGACCTGGGATGGAGAATTAAAGAGCTTGGATTGTAGTTCTCTACATTGTGGGAAGAGTTTCATCATCTAATTTCGTAGCGGAGGTTCCTAGTTGAGAGCTTTGTCAGAAACGTCGCAGTTGCATTCTGCAAGCCTCTTTTACCGCTTGCATGCATCTTAAGTGTCCGGATGGTTTCGAACCATTCCGCAAAAGCGGAGTCGACTGCTTTTTTTTCTCTTCTCATCCCAGCAAGTTTTCTTCAGGTCTACGAATGAGACTGCGTTGTTCTGTGGGTGAGTTTCTTCGCGTCGCTTGTATTCTAAATATTAGAGCTCCTGTTTCTCAAGTCGTCTATCTCGCCTTAAAAGTCGTCTATCTCCAGTCACTCAGAACAGACAATTGATTTCCTTTCATTGAAAAACTGAACTTACGTACGTTGTTGATATAGGTCATTGTTATTTTTGGCAATAAAATCGTATATACTATACAGATGGGGGGCCGGGCCTACTATTTCAAATAATCAAAAAAAAAGCAAATGAATATATTTTTATTGTTTTGCACATTAGTGGGAATTCTGTATACCTTATTAAATGTTCATTTTTTGTCTGTAAGATGGCCGTCTCATAAGCAGGAACGACGATTTTTCTTGGTTTGCCCGTACACCAGATTTGACGGCCCCGGATTTTTTTTCTTTGGAGATATCTCAAATCTAAAGTTTCCCAATCGAACTAAAGAAGAGAATTCAGCAAGAGATAATAACATTCCACTGGCAGAGTAATGTAATGTCATAGGCGCCTCACACAATCTACTTATCCGTTTAACTGCGTAATTAATTTTCATGGTCATTCCTGATAAAATGAAATTATCCACTTTTATGATAATGAGAAGTTTTTTTAAAAGCCTGTGGGGTCTACCTGATTTCGCAGGTCAAGATAATGGGTGGATATATCCGCTTTACGCTGTAGTAACTGTATCACACTAGCGCATCATTCTTCTCGGCATTTCCACCATCTATAGAGTGGACTTGTTTAATTTCATTGAGCTAATTTGCGTTGAAAATGACAATGGCATATATTAAGGGCCCTCATTTGATTGAATCAGCTGTGCAGGACCCGCATAAAACTAATATGGATCGAGTGAATATACATTTGATGGGAAGTATTTATGGTGAAAAATAGAATATAACCATTTATAAAAGACTGATAGCCATTTTATTTTTGAGAAAAGTCAAATTCAGGATCTAAATGGTCTTGCAGCAGCAAGGTTACTAGCGTATTGCAGCGCAGGCCCATGAATGGAAACGATATATTCGAAGACTGTTTAAATTTCTCTTTTAAGAACTTTTGTGACAAAACACATTTAAGAATAAAAACATAACAAAAGTCCTGGTTAAGTAATAAGGTAGAGTTTTAATTACCGACGCGTTTCGAATTACATCATTTCACGGCTAAACAGCTACAAAATTGTCTGAATCGACAATCGAACAGCACAGGGAAAACGAAACGAGCGGTCTGAAAGCAACGCTTTCACTGCCATACTCATTCAGGAAGTAACCAGAGGAGGTACATTGAACTAGGCAAGAAGCCAGATGAAACCTACTTAAGTCATCCAGAGGATAAGATGGAGTCCTTTTCTATAAGGACGATAGAGTTGATTGTTGATTGACGAGGGACACGGAGGAGGTATGAGAAAGATGGCCTTTTGGATGTCGTCGAAATCGATGTCCAGGACATGACGAGGCCTGCGATGCCTGAGGAAACTTCTAAACGTGAGTGGATGCTCCAGAATATCTGCAACCAGAGGATTGGGATGGTCCTTATTTGTCTGCATCGAGTATACAATAGAATTGGAGACAAATGGAAAGATTAACTACTTAGATGTCTCTATAAGTAGGAACTTGCAGGAGAAAAAGCTTGAATTCGAGATCTACAGGAAGAAATGCACTATTTCGAGTATTATTCCGTTTGTCTCGAACCACCCAATACAGCACAAAAGAGTCGCAATAGCGCACTCCTTTAGACAGGCCATGATGTATCCCATAACTGATAAAGCTAGAAAAGAGGAGATCAATACGACATTCAAAGTGGCAAAGAAGAACTGTTTCCCGGACCATGTAACAAAACGGATATTGGATGAAACGAAGCACTTCATAAACACTCGAAGACGAATGAAGCCTAACAACAAAAGGATTTCGTAACTTTTAACTTCAATGGCCCATCGATAAATAGATTCGCAAACGTTTTCCGTAATTACGTACTAGGAGTTGCATTCAGGACGAAGAATAACAGCAAACACTTGCTGAACGCTAGAAGACAGAATACGATTGACGATGCTTTCAAAGCATGCGGGGTCTATATATTGATCTGCCCAGATTGTGATTCTACATAGGATCCACGAAACATCCTTTATCGAGCGATTTAAAGAACACAGACGATCATGGGTTAATAATGATTATAAATCAGCTTTCGCGGAACATCTGATTAAAAATGGGCACCGGATGTTACCGATTCAAGAGACCATGGCAATTTTGAAGACAGCCAAGAACCCTAAACGAATACTCGTCTATGAAGCGCTCGAAATGAGAAAATGTCACCAAGAGGACCAGAAGTGCCTATTAGGTTTGGTTTGGTTTGTTTGGTACTAACGTCCTTTTCAACTGCTATGGTCATTTCAGGACGGCGTTATAGGGGCCTAACCTAACCTAACCTTTTGCCTCGCAAGGGTTCTTTAACGTGCAGCCGGCAAACGACTACACGGGACCAACAGCTTTACTTCCCTTCCGAAGGAAGTGCGTGATCTCAAGATTTTCCCCCTGAAAAAAATCCTCGTCGTCCTCGGCCGGGGTCGAACCTGCGTCCTCGAGCATCAGAGGCGATCACGCAACCCCTGATCCACTCAGGCCGATAGAAGTGCCTATCAAACAACCAAACATTTCCACAGGTCATCTGGTTTCAGTTCATGCATCATGGACTATGTAGGGTGTAGGACGAAGGCGGTGCTTCACTCTTTTATGTACGGATGTCATTGGCATATCCAGTCGACGAGCCGCTTGGCGAAGTGATTTACGGGGACTACGATCGAACGCCTCCCTGACCTTTTCTACTCTCTGTGGGATCGCTGAAGGTCTACTCGAACGCCTCGCTGACCTTTTTGTGTAAAAGGCTGCCTGTATTTAAAAAATTTTTCTTGCCATAGCTTAATTGACTTATGATTTGGAGGATCCTTTTTAAACTTTGTTTTGAATATTCTCTGAACTGTAATCATTGACTTAATTTCCGGAAGCCATAACACGCATTGATCTTTTTCTTGAACACTCGCCATTATTTACTGCATCTTGCGAAAAATGGAACAACGCACCAACAATGATTCTACGCGCCAACCGCGTGTTTCATTATCAACTCAGGCGAGGCTAAGAATTTTTTTAAGTTTTTCTTTGTGAATAAAAAAAATCACGTTAAAATCTTTAATAGTTTTTGAGTAATAAACATGTAGAATACGGGAGATAATTTAGAAACACCCTGTACATTCTCTGTTCAAATTGGAAAATGTTTGCATACTGACTGATGATCACCTTGTAATCGAAATGTACATCTGTGCTAATAAAAGTCAACTAAGACCATCAAAATCTTAGCTCGGCTGTATCAACCTTTTAGAATATTCAAGTCGAATTCACGTGCTAAAACAGTGGCCGTAATGAATACCAGGATAATGGCATGTCTTTAACAATCGATTCGCCAAGAATGAATACACTAATACTTTCTGCTTATCTTTTAAGCATTGTTGACGTGAACACGCGCACGCGACATCGCTTTGTCGACGTACGATTGCTCAATGACTCTTAATACATTAATACAAGGCAAGCTAGATAAACAGGTTCTGAAGCAAAAAAGTTACCTGACCATTTTAATCCAAACAAAAGGCGACCTTGATTGTTCAACAAACGAAAAAATACTGATTGTTAAAATCCAAGATGGAAACAATGAAAGTTACAATCATCTATCATCATCTTCTATATATATAACTAGAAGAGGTACTCGGCGTTGCCCGGGATAATTACAGTTGCACAAACTTTTCCTTTCATTGTTAGTCATGAGATATTGATTGTTGATCCCTGCCTTGTGTTGGTGCATTGCGTGTTGATACCATTGTTGATACCTATTTTTGCACAAACTTTGCCTTGCATTGTTGGTCATGAGATATTTCTCATTAATATGCCCTGCCATAACCATGAATATCGATTTTTTATCGTTAATTATTATTTTTCCGAAATCTGAGGTAGACAGTGACCTTCCTCATGCCTTGAAGGTCAAGTATGCAAAATTTCATCAAGATCGGAATAAAACTGTAGATTTGTATAAAAAACGTACAGACCCACAAACATCCTTCTTTATATATATAGATAGATAGACTAGCAGAGGTACCCGGCGTTGCCCGGGATAATTACACTTGTAGGTAAACAGAACAATCTCAAAAAATTAAAATATAATTCCCAATTGGTTAAATAAAAACTCAATCAATATAACATAGAGCAAAGGGACTATCCATTCTACGAAAAATACGAAAAACAGGAATTCTAGGTGATATACCGGGGCTTTATCTAAACTTTTCTTTACTTGCCTCACCACTGCGGAGCATCACCAGATACTTTAGACTCAAGTTTTTCTTACCCTTGACGTAAAAGCTCTTATACCCTGTTGCTCTATTCGAAACTCCCATTGTTTCAAATGCCCGTATAGCCTTTTCTGTTTTAGTTGCAGAGTTTCTCTGACCAATACTTTTTCTTTCCTTTCCAAACACATAAATCTTTGCCAGCCGTCTGGACGTTTGATAGGGAGCTCAAGCGAGACACGCGTGACTCCTTTGTCTCATAAATAGACGCTGCCTTATTAATGTTCTGTCACTATATCATTATTTTATGCTCATTATTAATAATTCTTGGAAACGAACGTTCAATCATTTTTAAAGAGTTCCTAGAAATTGTTAAGTACTAAGAACTCTCTTTTCTAAGAAAAGCTTGAATAACAGGAATTCTATGCATTATTACAAATTGAAACTTATCCATATTACATCATCATTTTATATTCATTGTTATAATTCTTGGAAAGGATTGCTTTATTATTGCATTATCATTTTGTGCTCATGGTTATCGGTGAATTGCGCGTTGATACCATTGTTGATACCTAGTTTTGCAAGGCCATATTCATGAATATCGATTTTTTATCGATATTTATTATTTATCCGAAATCTGAGATAGACAGTGGCCTTCTTCATGCTTTGAAGGTCAAGTATGCAAAATTTCATCAAGATCGAAATAAAACTGTAGATTTGTATAAAAAACAGACCCACAAATAAACCCACAAACATCCTTCTTTATATATACAGGGTGATTTACATCGAATGTAAAATACTTAAAGGGGGTATTATAGAGGTTAAGATAAACACAAAACGTCCTATGAACATGGGTTCAAATATGAACGATAACTGAGATATGAACAGAAATAAAAATGGCGCACCAAGATCAACAAGTTATAATAACTCAGATTCTGTAAAGCCTAGATTAATGAAATTTGGAGGAATAACAGAGTACATAAGACTGTGCATACCTTTAAAATTTGATCTAATTCTAACAAAAAGTTTCTAAGTTACTCATTCAACATCATAATACGTACGTGTTCACTTGTGAGTACTAACTAGCACTTGTCACAATTTCGACTGTGTAACTCGGAAACTTCTCGTTGGAATTCACTTGGAGGAAACCCGTCGGTGTTGCCCGGGATAATTTCACTTGGAGGTAAAGAGAACAATCTCAAAAAATTAAATTACAACTCCCAATTGGTTAAATAATAACTCAATCAATAGAACACAGAGCAAAGGGACTATCCATTCTACGAAAAATATGAAAAAAGTAATTCTAGGTGATATACCGAGACTTGATCTAAACTCTTCTTAACTTGCCTCACCGCTGCAGAGCATAACCATACACTTTAGACTCAAGTTTTTCTTGATTTTGACGTAGAAGCTCTTAAACCCTCTTGCTGTATTCGAAACTCCCGTTGTTCAGATGTTTCCAATGCCCGTATAGATTTTTCTACTTTAGCTCCAGAGATTCTTTGGCCAATACTCGTTCTTTCTCTTTCCTTTCCAGGCACATAATTTTTAGCTACTCGTCTGGATGTTTGATAGGGAGTTCAAGGGAGACACGTGTGACTCCTTTTTCTCCTCAATAGACGCTGCGTTATTCATGGCCTGTCACAGCATTGTCATGTTTTGCTCATTATTAACAATTCTTGGAAACGAACGTTCAATCATCGCATTATCAGCATCTCAATTTCCAAAATATACACATGTCCACAGAATATAGTGAAAGTGTATTTTTATGAAAGGTTTGGATCTGAATGTGCTACCAAATAAGCTAGATGATAACCCCAGCATGGCTCGGACTTTTTTTTTTGATTAAATTATGCAATATCTTAAAAAATAGACAAATGAAAACGCTTAGAATTAATACAGTAAAAATTCTTAATCAAAAGTCGAAATGAAATTTTTAAAGCCTCACAATGGACGGACCTCTCCAAGGATGCCACTGCTCGTCTAAATAATTTCTTACTCACGTAATCTTACTCTAGATGTACACTTGATGTTGTTGCAATTCTCACTCTTCTCTCGGTGTCTTGAAGCAAAACATGGTCATTCATCACTTTGTGTAGTCTAGTGGTCGCCGATTCTTCTACTTACTTGCTTACCATTTGCTCAATACAGCACGGACCTAAAGGAGTGCTTCCTCTGTCGTCTTTCCACTCTCTCTCAATAGTCTGATAACTCTCCATTATCTCCAGTTACTGATCATTTTTAAAGATTTTCAAGAAATGTTAAGTACTAAGAACTCTCTTTTCTAAGAAAAGCCTGAATAACAGGAATTCTATGCATTGTTACAAATTGAAACTTATCTATATTGCACAAACTTTGGCTTCAATTGTTGGTCATGAGATATTTCTCATTAATATGTCCTGCCATAACCATGAATATCGATTTTTTATCGATAATTATTATTTTTTCGAAATCTGAGGCAGACAGAGACCTTCCTCATGCTTTGAAGGTCAAGTATGCAAAATTTCATCAAGATCGGAATAAAACTGTAGATTTGCATAAGAAGCAAACAAACAAACCCACAAACAAACAAACATCCTTCTTTATATATATAGAAGACTAGCAGAGGACCCGGCGTTGTCCGGGATAATTACGCTTGTAGATAAACAGAACCACCTCAAAAAGCTAAATTAAACTCCAAATTTGTTAAATAATAACTCAATCATTACAATATAGAGTGAAGGGACTATCCATTCTAAGAAAAATCCGAAAGACAGGAAATTTACCTTTTCACTGAAAAAATCCATTCTAGGTGATATACCGGGACTTGATTTACCGAAAAAAAAATTTTTAAAGGCTCACAATGGATGGACCTCTCCAAGGATGCCTTCTAGTATAAATAATTTTTTATTCACGTAATCTTACTTTAGATGTTCACTTCATGCTGATGCAATTTTCTTTCTTCTTTCGATGTTTTGAAGCAAAAATTGGCCATTCATATTGTTGATCCTTGCATATTGTTGGTGCATTGCGTGTTGACACCATTGTTGATACCTATTGTTGCACAAACTTTTATTTGCATTGTTGGTCATGAGATATATATTGTTGGTTTATTTGCATTGTTGGTCTTGAGGTAGACAGTGACCTTCCTCATTCTTTGAAGGTCATGTATGCGAAATTTTATCAAGATCGGAATAAAACTGTAGATTTGTATAAAAAACAAACAAACTAACCCACAAACAAACAAACGTCCTTCTTTATATATATAGATAGATGGTATCAACGCGCAATTCACAAACAATCTGCACGGACCAACAATACACAGAAAAAGTTTGTGCAACAATAGGTATCAATAATGGTGTCAACACGCAATGCACCAACACTAAGCAACGATCAACAATATATATCTCATGACCAATAATGCAAGGCAAAGTTTGTGAAATATAGATAAGTTTCAATTTGTAACAATGCATAGAATTCCTGTTAGAAAATTCAGGCTTTTCTTAGAAAAGAGAGTTCTTGGTACTTAACAATTTCTTGAAAATCTTTAAAAATGTTCAGTAACTGGAGATAATGGAGAGTTAACAGACTATTGAGAAAGAGTGGAAAGACGACAGAAGAAGCACTCTTTTAGCTCTGTGCTGTATTGAGAAAATGGTAAGCAAGTAAATAGAAGAATAGGCGACTGCTAGACAAAACAAAGTGATGAATGGCCAAGTTTTGCTTCAAGACAAAGTGAAGAATTTTAATGTATTAATTCTAAGTGTTTTCATGTGTTTTTATTTTTAAGATATTGGAAAATCTGATCCAAAAAAACAACAACAAAAAACAGCTTATTTGGTAGCACTCAAATCCAAACATTTCATAAACATACATTTTGACTGTATTCTGTGGGAATGTGTATATTTTGGAAACTGAGATGCTGATAATGCGATGATTGAACGTTCGTTTCCAAGAATTTTTAATAATGAGCATAAAATAATGATGCAGTGACAGAACATTAATAAGGCAGCGTCTATTGATGAGGCAAAGGAGTCACCTTGAGCTCCCTATCAAACGTCCAGACGACTGGCAAAAATTTATGTTTGTGTAAAGGAAAGAGAGAGAACGAGTATTGGTCAGCGAAACTCTGCAACCAAAACAGTAAGAACTATACGGGCATTTGAAACATTTGAACAACGGGAGTTTCGAATAGAGCAAGAGCTTCTACGTCAAGGGCAAGAAACTTGAGTGTAAAGTATCTGGTGATGCTTCGCAGTGGTGAGGCAAGTCAAGGAGAGCTTAGATAAAGTCCCAGTGTATCACCTAGACATCCTCTTTTTTATATATTTTTCGTAGAACGGATAGTTCCTTTGCTCTGCGTTGTATTGATTGAGTTTTTATTTAACCAATTGGGAGTTATATTTTAATTTTTTGAGATTGTTCTCTTAACCTACAAGTGTAATTTTCCCGGGCAACGCCGGGTACCTCTGCTAGTTATAAATAAAGGAGAACATGTGTGTTCGTTACACGAAACAATTAGATGTGCGAGCTTTGCAACAATATTAATTGAACTAATTACCGCGCAACTGCACGCGGAGAAAATCTTATAAAGTGAATAACTCAGAAACTGTGTTAGAAGACAAAGGAAACCACTGTTCCACAGAAAAGTAATTTAATAACAATAACAAAGAATAGCAAAAATAAAAAGCAATAATAGGCCTAATACAAAGACGTATGCATATTTCAAGAGCCAAGCCCTCTTCTTCAGCGTATATAGACGGGAACTGAAGTTAGAATAGTTTGGGAGAAAAACTCTTATAACCAATGAGGTCACCTAAAATCAAGATAGGACATATTTCGTTACTTTTAACCAATCAGACACCGGGTGTGGTCTGAGGTCCGAATTTAGGAGTTGGATGGTTGATTGTTTATTCTCAGTTTATAACGATTCAAAAAAATTCAGTAGATGAGGATCCTTGGTGTAATGTAATATTTTCACACGACCCGGATCATAATTGTGGCCATGAATGATAACAAGGTCTGCAAAAGCGGAAACATTCGTTCTCCCGTCTTTATGTGAGCGAAATGTTCCCTAATTCCTCTTGTAATTTTTCTCTGACTCTGGCCATAATAGCAATCACAAGAGCCGCATGATAATTTATAAATGCTTTTTTTGTCTTCTTTCGGTATCTTATCTTTGATCCTGTCAATAGCTTTCTTAAGGGTATTGCCATTCTTTTAGGCTAATTTGAAACTAAATGATTTAGGTAATTTTGTGAGGCCCTTATTCAATTGTCTAAGTACATCTAAGAATGGTAATTAGTTATCAGAGTTCTCACACTGTAAGGTGAAATGGAAGAGTTCACTTTATCGCGCTCAATAGGTAGGAATAGGTAGGGAAAAATTTTTTTTTCACTAGTCACGATAATCTATTTATTTATATATTTTAAAAAAACCTATGCAACGTCCAAATCAACCCTTAGATGTGGAGTTGCTTCGGACTGTCTCGGGGCTGTTTCGGATAAACTGCTTTTCGCCATTTTAATAAAATACAAGGTAACTTTATTATCAAAAGAGCATGAAAATGTTATCACAACTTGGCTAACTCTATCACATTATAAAAGAAATCACAATGACTTGACTAGCAGCTTTGTTTCATTTAGAAGCAGGTTAGCAGACATGACATTTCTACTGCGGCTTTCATTTTCTGTGTCTTCTGGTGCTCTCTTTTCCTTTTGTAAGTTCTAATCAAACGCGTCCGAACCACGCCTCTTTATTGTGTCCGAATCAACCCCACCACGCCAGAAATCAAATAAAATATCAGAAAGGATCATAATACTGTATATTTACTAACGAGGTGAGTGGTGGCTTTGCAGTATAAAAAATGGACAACAGGATTATCGACTAGTTTCGCCATTTATTCCCGGCTTCTTCAAGGATACACAACAAGAGGCTCGCAAGCCCTTATATTCAGAGATTTGGGTACAAATGAACCAATGAGCATGGAGGTACAGGGCAAGACAACAAAGTAACCAATAAGAAAATTAACCAATAGAACAAATAAACTAAGGAGAAAAGAAAAATGTGTGGAGTCGCAAACGCGGACCGAAAAGAGGTCGTATCCGGTTGTCAAAATGACAATTGGATTTACAAACAGGACCGTATAACAGAAATCTGAAGAATACAAAAAGAAATACAAATATGGAGAAGGTTAAGCGGTTGGTGCGGACATTTTTAGTAATAAGGACGTATAGGTATGGAAGGGATCTGTTATTTTCGGTTTCGAAGGTGAATTGGATATGGGGGAAGAACGAATTAAAGACATCAGCAATGGCAGGCGGGGAGGTTAAGCGGGAATCATAGAGTATAAGGATGTCATCGACATAACGGTAGTAGGCGATGACGCTAGTATTATTAAGGAGGGGGGTAACAAAAGTTAGTTCTAAGTGTTGTAAGTAAACTTCTGACAAGAAGCTGCTAAGTGGGAAGCCCATTCCTAGCCCGGAGGACTGGGAATAGAAGGAATTGATATAGGAGAAGTAGTCCTGTGAGGATATGACGGATAGGATGGACGAAGAAAGATCGTTAGCGTCGGGTTTAGGGAGTGGAGAGGGATACAGGAGTTTTTCGAGGATTGACCGAAATGAAATCAAATAAAACCTTGTTAAGGCCTGACGACGCATATGGCCGAAATGAAACTGCAACACATTTAAGTATAATAATGTCCCTCAGCAATAAATGTGGAACTGTTAACATTTCTCGTATAACCTGTCTACAAATTCACGAACAAACCTACCTCAGAATTTTTTTTCGCACTCATGAAACCAAATTTTATTTCTTATTTACTTACCTTTGTTGTGATCGTTCTGGTGAATAAATTTTCATAATCTGTAAAGTGTCGCACACTGGGGATTATTTTTTATGCAACTTGCGAATAGTTTCGACTGAAATATTCGATTTGTCCGAACCCACCCGCGTCCGAACCGACCCGACTCTCCCTACCATTTTTAGATGTACTTATCTGCCGTTTCAACAATGGGTCCTAATAATGAAAACTGTTGTAAATATACAGCGAGACTTTAAACCGAAAATCAAATCAAGAGGCGATGGAAACTTTCGAAAGGGATGATCTTGTTTCAGGACAATGCTCGTCCTCATACGGCCGAGAAAACAATTCGGTGCATTCAAAACGTGTTTGAGCTGGTGGATCAACCACGTTACAGTCTTGCCATCCCTTCCGAAGACTTTTACCTTTTTCGATACGTTGAAAGCAGAGCTGCTTCGAAGGAAGTTTTCTTCGGATAACGATGTTTTTGAAGCGGTGCAGAAGTGCTGCACACGAGACCAAAATATGCCTTTCAGCACGAAATTTAAAAACTTGTTTGTTTGTTTGTTTTGGTATTAACGTCCTTTTCAACTGCCATGGTCATTTCAGGAGGGCGTTATAGGGGCCGCAAATTTTGCCTCGCAAGGGTTCTTTAACGTGCAGCCGGCAAACGACTACACGGGACCAACGGGTTTACTTCCCTTCCGAAGGAAGTGCGTGATCTCAGGATTTTCCCCCTGAAAAAATTCTCGTCGTCCTCGGCCGGGGTAGAACTCGCGTCCTTGGGCATCAGAGGCGATCACGCAACCACTGAGCCACCGAAGCCGATAAAACTTGTTTGAAGAGGTGGACTAAATACATGGAAGTAACGGGAAGATTATGTAGAAAATTGTCGTTTTTAACAATAAACGTTTGATTTGTTTAAATATACAGTTACATTTTTGACTCTATCTCGTATTTGAGAAGAAGACAGATTACCTGAAGATGGAGCACGTGCCATTCGTTACTTCATTAATGATTACAGGAGGAGCATTGATATCTGTCAACTGGAAGCCTACTGCCAATACGATCAAACTGCATATAACTCCTGTAGAAGAAAAAATAATTATTAATAATTATAAAAACATAAAAACTCTCACTAAAAAAGTCTTACTTAAAATTAATTAACTTGAAACATTATGATTTTCATAAACAGAACATTGCAAATTAGCAGCAGAGGCTCATTATAAACTTTTTGGTACTTCAATTACAAATATAAAGGGGAAGGAAGGATTCAGCGACCTGGAGTCGAATCAGGGACTATGCCTATCGCTAGCTCTGTTCTTACCAACTGAGCTATCGCGGACATGACCCGCCAAGTTGTAACAATATGTCCATAAGAACTTCATGAATCCGTAAATATTGTTCATATATAGCACAATAATAAATAGAAAACGGAAGGAAAAATTCCGCGAATTGGATTCGAATCAGAGACCATGCCTCGGATTAATCATGGAGGATCATCCGCAAGTTGTTGATTTTTTAGGATTAATTTTCGTTTCCACCGTTCAGAAACTAGTCGGAACTCCTGATGTCCCTCTGTTATACTGTAAGGCCACCACCTGTTTAGTTCATAGGAACAGTTTTATGATCCACCCTTCTACCGATATTATAACATTTCCTATAGCCCTAGCCTTGCTTCATAATGCGTTTGGACTCCTTAAGGATCTTCTGCAAAGACGAAGTTTTTTGGATTTATGACGAGGCCAAATGTGTTTTGTTTTATTGTAAAAGTCAGTATCTTCAGTTTTTCTGTAATTGATAGGGTGGAAAAACAAAAATCTTCCTCCCTGTTAGGGATTTTGCCTTCGAGCAAAACCCAACTGAAGAAATACAAAATTAATTTGAAAATTTATAAGTAAATCGAACATTGTTTACTTGTGTTTTTTGCAGGACTACCGTATTCATGACATTTATTATCGATAGTTATTATTTTTTCGAAATCTGAGATACACAGTGACCTTCCTCATGCTTTGAAGATTAAGTATGCAAAATTTCATCAAGATCGGACTAAAACTGTAGATTTGTATAAGAAGCAAACAAACAAACCCACAAACAAACATCCTTCGTTATATATATAGAAAACTAGCATAGGTACCCGGCGGTGCCCGGGATAATTACACGTGTAGATAAACAGAACAATCTCAAAAAATTAAATTATAACTCCCAACTGGTTAAATAATAACTCAATCAATACAATAGAGAGCAAATGGACTATCCATTTTATGAAAAATACGAAAAACAGAAATTCTAGGTGATATACCGGGACTTTATTTACCTCTTGATATCCATCTTCACCATCAGGGAATATCACTGGATACTTTAGACCCAAGGTTTTCTTGCCTTTGACGTAGAAGCTCTTATACCCTTTTGCTCTATTCGAAATTCCCGTTGTTCAGATGTGTCCAATGCCCATATAGATTTTTCTATTTTAGCTCCAGAGTTTCTCTGACCAATACTCGATCTTTCTCTTTCCTTTCCAGGCACGTAAATTTTTGCCAGTCGTCTGGACGTTTGATAGGTAGCTCAAAGGAGACACGTGTGACTCCTTTTCTTCCTCAATAGATGCTGCCTTATTTATGGCCTGTCACTACATCGTCATTTTATGCTCATTATTAATAATTCTTGGAAACGAACGTTCAATCATCGCATTATCAGCATCTGAGTTTCCAAAATATAAACATTCCCACAGAATACAGTCAAAATGTATTTGTATGAAATGTTTGGATCTGATGTGCTACCAAATAAGCTAGGTGTTAACCCCCGCGCAGCTCGGACTTTTTTTGGATTGAATTTTGCAATATCTTACAAATAAACACATAGAAAACGCTTAGAATTAATACAGTAGAAATTCTTAAATAAAATTGGAAAAAATATTTTTAATGGCTCACAATGGATGGACCTCTCCAAGGATGCCACTGTTACTTTCTGTTCATCTTTTAAGCATTATTGACATAGGCGCGCGCACGTGAAATCGCTTTGTTGACGCACGATTGCTCATAATCTATAAGCTTACTAGCAGAGGACCCGGCGTTGCCCGGGATAATTACGCTTAATGAAAATTCGAAAAAAATTTTTTTAAAGGCTCACAATGGATGGACCTCTCCAATAATTTCTTACTCACGTAATCTTACTTTAGATGTACACTTGATGTTTTTGCAATTCTCACTCTTATCTCGATGTCTTGAAGCAAAACTTGGCCATTCATCACTTTATGTAGCCTAGCGGTCGCCGATTCTTCTATTTACTTGCTTACCATTTACTCAATACAGCACGGAGCTAAAGGAATGCTTCCTTTGTCGTCTTTCCACTTTTTCTCAATAGTCTGCTAACTCTCCATTATCTCCAGTTACTGATCATTTTTAAGGATTTTCAAGAAATTGTTAAGTACTAAGAACTCTCTTTTCTAAGAAAAGCCTGAATAACAGGTATTCTATGCATTGTTACAAATTGAAACTTATCTCTTTGCACAAACTTTGCCTTGCATTGTTGGTCATGAGATATATGTTGTTGATCCTTGCATATTGTTGGTGGATTGCGTGTTGATACCGATTGTTGCACAAACTTTTACTTGCATTGTTGGTCATGAGATATATATTGTTGATCCTTGCATAGTGTCGGTGAATTGCGTGTTGACACCATTGTTGATACCTATTGTTGCACAAACTTTTCCTTGTATTGTTGGTCATGAGATATATATTGTTTGTCCGTGCAGGGTGTTTGTGAATTCCGTGTTGATAGCATTGTCGATAAGTATTGTTGCACAAACCTCGCCTTGCATTGTTAGACATGATATATTTCTCATTAATATGTCTTGCCATAACCATGAATATTGATTTTTTTATCAATAAATATTATTTTTTCGAAATCTGAGGTAGACAGTGATCTTCCTCGTGGTTTGAAGGACAAGTATGCAAAATTTCATCAAGATCGGAATAAATCTGTAGATTTGTATTAGAAACAAACAAACCCACAAACCCATAAACAAACACGCTTCTTTATATATATAGAAGAAAATAGATATAGATTTATAAGCACTCCCTGGGAGTATTACATCATAAATTCACCAAGATTAGAACAACAATCAGGTTCACAATGGTTGTATTAAGAAAGTTTAAAGTTTTTTCGGTTTTTTAAAATATATGATTTAAAGACATTATTAAAATGCGTGCAATTATGAATACATTTATAACTTCGCACATAATATAGCAAGTCATTCCTAAATTTAAAAGTATTATAAGGATACATTGCACGTTTAAATTAAATAGCGTGGGAGTGACAAATTTAAATCGTTGAGGTTGACGAATATCTATAGAGCTATTAAAATACTGTAGGATAAAATGATTTGGGTCTTCGTGATAATGTAAATTTGATAGAAGGGAGGTTGTAGTGGCCCAAAGACTCGGAACGGGTATCTCCGAAACTAGAGATAGGCTGTTCACGAACTGCCGTTGTTAGTATTTATGCAAAGTGGATAAATTATGGTGAAACCAGCAGTAGACGCCAAGGCGTTGGACGCCCACGCGTCATCAAAGAAAAAGGACGTCGGATATTGCAGATCCGTGCCAAACAGTGGCTCAGCTGACAGCCCATTACAATGCAGGTCCAAGTGCAAGTGTTTCGAACAGACATTTCAGCAGACACTGTTGGATATGGGACTGCGCAGTAGAGGTCCCACTCGTGTGCCTCTGTTGACCATGTCATTGTCAACTACGCCTACAGTGGGCCCGGGAACATCGAGACTTGGCCATGAATAAGTGGAAGAGAGTTCCCTAGACGGAGAATCACGCATTTCTTATTCACCACTTCGGTGGTCGTGTCAGGGTACGCCGATTTCCAGGCAAGCTGTACAGCAGGCCCTAACCAAGCTGGTGGTGCGGTATTATGCTTTGGGGGACGTTCTCATGGGCGGCTCTGGGACCCGTAGTTGTCGTAGAACGGACCATGAAAGCTGCGGACTATCTGAACATCATTGCGGACCAGTTGCGTCCTTACATGGCGTCTGTCTTTCCAACTGAAAATGGAAACTTCCAGCTGGACAATGCCCCATGTCACAAGGGGTATCCGGTCATTTGAACGACGGACATTACACCGAACGGACATTTCACCGATGGACATATGACCGACGGAGAAATATCTGCATTTTATCAACGTAAAGAGATGTTTTCGGCAATATAATTCGTTTAATGCAAAAAAAAAAGTTTTCAGGAGGTTATTTTGCATAACAAATCTTTTGTTTATATTATGAGACATATCCGTTTAATTCATAGTACTAAGCAAGCATATTGTATGGATCTATATGTATATATCTATAATTATTCTTTTTGTATGTCTTTTTAAATAAATGTTTGTTTTCATATCGTTAGGTAGGTTAAGACGGGAACTGGACAAAATGCAATTCAGGATCTTGTATTATTTGATAATATGAACTCTTTGCTTGTATGTGTCTTTTTAAATGAATATTTTACTTCTATAAAATGAGATACTCATTAGTGATGAGCAATATCTGATACTAGTATCGTGTTTTAAAAGTTTATTCCATATATATATCAGGTTTCTGTCCAGCTTTATGAGGAGACTTAAAAATTCTTATATCGGATAGTATCAAATGCGAAAATTCTAACAGTATCGATGACTATAAAATATGCGACCAAATTATCGCCCATCATTAATACCCATCTTGATTTTCATTAGGTTAGGTTGGTAAAGGGATGGCTTTCTATATGGTACACGTTTTCGGCAGTAAAATCCCATTAATGTTTTGCATTACATAATTATACCATGTCAGATATTCGGGTAGAGTGTCAATATCATTAGATGCTTTTCCGTAACTTACGAAAAAGACAGGCCCCGGCGCGGAAAAGTCACCTGACCATGGGAGGCTGATCAACAATCCAACCTTTATTGTTTTCAACAAACGAAAAAATACTGATTCTTAAAATCCAAGATGGAAACAATGATGATTACATTGTTATTCAGCCTAGGATCAGCGTTGCCAATTTGGATTTTTTTTTCATGCGCTTGTCCTTTGTTGAACATTATTAATAAAAATTAAACAATGCAGAAAACAATGAAAACATGAAGAAGCACTTTAAAAAAAATGCCAAATTGGCAACACTGCCTAGGATGATCAGGTGACTTTTCCGCGCCGTGGCCCGTCTTTTTCGTCGGCTAAGATGCTTTTCAATCTTTTAACAAATTCTTTTTTTAAAACCATGTATTGAAATGTATAAAAGCAATTGTCCACAAGAAAACAATTAAACATTGTGGACAATTGCTATCAGGAAATCAATAATAGTTCTCAATAGATTTATTCAATTATATAGATTTCATATCGTTAGGTAGTTGATTGATAGTTCTCAATCAATTATATAGATTTCAGTCTATGACTCAATAGCTGATATTTACTCTGAAAATGAATTAAATGCAATTAATAAAAAATTCCTCCAAATATAAACATAATATAGTTTATTAACCCAACCAAATATAAACATAATATAATTAGATTTCACTCTGGGATTGTTACATTTAAGTCAAGGGGTAGGCGGGCTGTTTTGTCCTTTATGGTTGACTTCTTTATTTACACATTTATTTATACATTTTTTGGTTGTTATGTTAATTTTTTCTTTGGTTGGGTTAATAAACTATATTATGTTTATATTTGGAGGAATTTTTTATTAATTGCATTTAATTTAATACCCAATGTTTTTAAATTTGAAATCTGAAAATGAACTCTACACTGAAAATTGTTAGAATACTCAACCCATTACCAGCTGATTTTCATATTTGATACTAGAACGTCCAGATATAGTATAGATGCCAAGCTCCCCTCGATCACAACCAGCGGACCAAGTCCAAACAAGGAGAAACAAGACCACACCATCACTGTTGGGATGGCATGCTCAGGTAGCAGCCGCTACCCTGGCAAACACCACACTCAGATGCGTCCATCCGGTCGGCAGAGTGTGAAGCGTGATTCGTCACTCCACGTGATGCTCTTCCAGCAGGCCATCCACCAAGACCGTCGCTCTTTACACAAGGCCACACGACGTGGGGGGTTTACAGTGGTGTTGCTAGGCTTGTGAGCAGCAGCCCGACCAGTGTACCCTAAGGCATGGAGCTCCCGACGAATCGCTGTGGTGCTGACCGTTGTTCCCGTTGTCTGCTGAAAGTCCTGCCGCCGTTGTTTCGCTGGAACAGTCCTGTTCTGCCGTACCAACCGCTTCATGGCCCTCCGGTCTTTATCGGTTAGCATGCGCGCTCAGTCACCTCCATGACGTCGTGTTTCCAGTTCGCGATAACAGCACACAAGGTCGACTTTGGCAGGTTCAGTGTCGCTCCTATGGCTCTCAAACTCTGGCCACTGATTGCGGCTATTACTATTCCACGTTGAAAATCGCTCAGCTGCTTTGATGGTGGCATTTTACCTCAGCACGTAGTAAGGCACCAAATAATTCCAACTACACATGATCTTGCTGTTTTATATATTATTGCTCGGATTTGAATAGTTGTTCCACTATGACAGGTGTCCACTTTCATTCAATTGACTGGCCCATTCGTCCCAAATTTATTTTATTAATTAAAAATTAAAGTGTTTAATCGTAAAATAGAAATAAATTTTATATAATTTATTTATTTTTAATTTATTTATTATTTATTTATTATTAAATTAAACCTTACAAAAGATGTGACACCAGAGCCATTATGGTTTGAGGCCGACAAGGTAGGTCTCTGGTGGACAACAAAATCAAAAAATAACAACACACAACAATGTAATATAAGATTAATAGAAAAAGAAAAAGCTATTATAAAGGTTAGAATTCAATAGAGTTAGCAATTGAGGTAATTTAGACCACCAACTAGCCCCCGCATAAGAAACACTGCAGCGTTGATAATTACTTTTTCGCTACAGGCAATCGAATAGAATTTGCAAAACGGGTTGAGTAAGTGTGAAAGTCACAATGTTGGTTCATTATCATAGGAGAGGATAAAGTGAGGTAATTGTTAATAACTTTATAAATAAAAGTTGATAATTGTAAAACATAGATCTGATGTATAGTATTAATTCCAGATAAGTTAAACAGATGGGAAACTGAAGCCGGTAAGCGGCATTTGTAAAGAATTCGCAAAAACCATTTCTGGATACGAAGAAGTCGAGTTATATTAAATTTACACGAAGAGCCCCAGAATTGGATTCCATAGCATAACGAGGAATGGATTAGAGAATAGTATAATAGGAGCAGTATCGAGGAAGAGAGATAATGTAAACAAGAAATCATCCTTAGTCTCTGGCTAAGAGTATTGACCAACATATTAATATGAGCATACCAGGATAAATCGGAAGACAAATATAAGCCCAAATACTTAAAAGACCGTCTGGGAAGCAAAAGAGGAGAGTTATAAAAATTGATAAATTAGACTGGGAATTACACTCATTACGTTGATAAAAAAAACAATATATTTGGTTTTACCAGTATTTAATAAGAGTTGATTAAATGAGTTCCAAAAACTTAGGGTTATAAGGGCTTGATTAATTGATGATTGTAAATTAGAAATAGAGAAATCTGCAAACGAAAGAGTTATATCATCAGCATAGCAAATAATCGAAGGGATAGATAGATTAAAAGAAAGATCATTAATAAATAAATTAAATAATAAAGGAGAAAGAATAGAGCCTTGAGGGACCACCTGATTACGAATTAACGGAGCAGAAGTAACATTAGATCGACTAAGAGAATAGGATCTATCTGATAAGAAATCAACTAACCAATTTAAGGGGGGGGGGGCCCCAAATTTTAAAAAAAAAAAAAGTTTTAAAACAAAAAAATAAAAGAGAGAGAGTATAAAACCTTAGAATAGAGCAAGAATAAAGAGACGACAAACTTCTTATCAGCCATATGTGAACCAGGGTTCGTACTCTTGATCAAAGATAAAATTCCATGACTTTTCCAAAACTTTTCAAGGCAATTCAATACATTTTCAAAAACCATAATCTTTTATATTTTTAAGAATATATATTTACATCATTTATAAATAATTATTAAGAAAACATTAAATCTGTTCAAAAAACACTTTTTCCAAAACTTAAGTCAGAACCATTGATTTTCCAAAACTTTCCAGGCCTGGAATTGTTTTTCGATTTTCCAGGACTTTCCAGGTTTTCCATGACCCGTAAGAACCCTGTGAACTAATAAAGTCCGTTAAAGTAAAACCATGTTGAAACCTCGAAATTAATTTAAATTCCGAGACGAAACTTGAAAGACGGATAAAAAATAAATTCTCAAATACTTTTGAAAATATAGGCAATATTGTTACAGGGCGGTAATTACGAAAATCTTTTGGGTCACCACTCTTAAATATCGGAATTATCCTGGAAACACATAAGCTTTTCGGGAACGACCCCATCTCCAAAGATAAATTAAATAAATAAGATAAGGGGAAGGCCAGAGAAGAGGCCACAAAAATCAAAACGTCAGACCGTAATCCTAAAGAATCAGGAAAAGTCGAACTCTTTAGTCGACGAAATATATTAAGAATTTCCTCAGAAGAAGAGGGAAAAGCAAAATAAGTAGGAGGACTAAACGGAACAGAAAAAGGGTAAGAATTAGAAGAAACAGAAGAGACAGGAAGTAACGTTTGCAAAAAATCAGATAACATATCAGGAGTCAACTTATTATTACCCTAGAAAACGGGGTAATATTCTGAGAGCCATCTGGTATAAGATTTTTAATTTCTTTCCATTTACTCTTACTAGAAGAGATTTTATGAAATAGTTGAGCATAATATTGAGATTTAGCAATCTTGATAGCTTTCCGGACTTGATTCGATATATCTTGAAATTTAGCCCTAGTTTTGGGCCCAGGCTTCCGCCGAAATTTACGATATAACGTATTCTTACGTGCTATAAGAATTATCAATTTATATATTTTTGAATTCGAAACACTGCAGCAGAAGTTATTTTAAACCAACGAAGCGCTTTTTGCCTGCTTGAAAATTAGCGTCGGCACGATTTTTAATAATTCATTTTGAAGTTTACATTTACTTCTCAGAGACAATGCTGATAAAACTGTGAAAGTTGACGGCAGTAAATTCTCGAGGACTGCTCAGATTACATAGCCCAAGCGATGGGCAATGATCTCGCTTATTAATGCAAGAGAGTACGGAAGATCAAAAAAAAAAAAAAAAAAATTCTAATCACGCAAGCGTTGACGACGGACCAGTCCAAAGTTGATATTAGCGGGGACCAACGCGTAACAGAGAAGATAACAATCACGCTGAAAGATATATAGCACTGATGAAACATAAATGAACTGTAGAACTGTTTGGGTTCTCTCCAGCATAAATGATTCTTCGCCTGCTTTAAGAAGACAATTTATTACAGCAGAAAGAATACTTATTAAACACTAATTTTAGTTTTTTTTTTATGAGCACTATTCCCTCGTTTTTCCCTTCCTGTCATTATGAGAGTATTTGCATAACGCAGACATTAAACTGCAATTAACATAGTGTAAGACGAATGCCTGATATCAATGGTAGACATATAGATGATTTTGACCTTGTTTGGGCCCTGGTTGCAATTTATTTCGCTTGGTGTGTATGTTCAAACTAATTTCTTTTTAAAGGAAACTTATAAATGTCAATGATGATTTATTATAAGCCATACATTAGAAGCTAAAATTATTGATAAAAATAGTAAAGAAAATGTTTTACAGCCTTTTGCAATCGATAAAATGTAGTTTGCAATTGGTAAAATGCTGTTTGCAATTGCTAAAATGTAGTTTGCAATTGAAAAAATAATCTTTTCAAATGAAAAAATGTAGTTTTCAATTGCAAACTATATTTTACTAATTGCAAACTACATTTTTTCGATTGCAAAACGCTGTAAATCTCTTTCTTATTTTCATCAGTATTTTTTTTATTTCGAAAATCTCTTTCCCTTGGAGAAACATTACAAACCAAATATGGTGGCATTCCTCTCAGCGGTTAACTCTAAACGGATATGCTGTATATGAATACTTTAATACATATCTTGTGAATCAAGTTAATCTAATATCTTATTAAATTACTGTTCAGTTTGATTAAGCGAGTCTTCTGATTGCACGAGTTGTAATTTGGGAAATGAGATGATTATAAATTTATATCTTAATTGTTTCCAACCAAACAATTCTTATAAATAAGCAATATCTTTTACTTTTTGAAATAGGGTTTTGATGTGTTTTTTTCCAGTTCTTACGCATAAAAATGCAATGTAATTCTATTTCAGTCAATCAATTTGAAAAATTCGGGGCTTGAATTTTGATGAGCTATCGTATTATTTTTCTACATTTCAATAAAGCAGTTTAATGAAGCAATTTGGATGTAATCAACTGAAATCATAATTATGTTTCATTATGTTACGCCCTTCATCAAGATAATGCCGCACTGTTGAAACGATGTAGCACTAATTTAACAAAATGTCTCTGGCATAATATTATGTTAACAACCCCCGTGTGCAGTCGACTGATAGAGAACAGCAGGACGCAATTCTTGATTAGCCGCAAACATTGACCCTGCTGTGGATCAATCGAACGAATAAGAAAGTAGACGGGTGAATACGGGAAAAAGAGAAGATAATAATAATAATAATGATGACGATGACAGTAATAAACTATGTCGCAGAGGAAACCATCCAAAATGTCATATTCAGTTACAAAATGCTCACGCAGACAGATTATTTACAGTTATAAACAGGTAGTGTTATAACAAAGTGACCTACATAATTGATATCTCCATCCCCAACACCCACAGTTTATAAAAGACATACATTGACAAAATCGCTAAATATACGGACCTTTGACACGAAATAAAACGCTGTTGAGAAGTTACCAGAATAAACATTGTAATAAATGAAGACCTTACAATACTGCATTATACTACATAAGACAATCGACAATCGAACAGTGAAGTGTACATTTCATCAGATGGGACGAAAGCAGCGCTTTCACAAAGCTCATCGAACCCAAGCGGTCTTCCATATTATACAAAAAATGGTATTACAAAATGATATTATAACTGGAGATGGTGTCTGCGATAGCCCAACTGGTAGAGGCGTCGGCCATGACAGCCG